>OY998131.1:0-83687 GCA_963921915.1 Hyposoter dolosus | reverse complement strand
CAAAATGACATGTTAGAAAGATTTATAGAACTCTTCGGGGGGCAACTAGAACTCTCAACAAAATTGCATTTTTCGAATTTTCTCATATTTTTTATTATTCATTCATTTTTGTTTCGAGTCTAGTAAATTCAATTTTCACTGGATTAAAATAAAGTACTAGAAAGATTTATAGAACTCTTCGGGGGGCAACTCTCAACAAAATTGCATTTTTCGAATTTTCTCATATTTTTTATTATTCATTCATTTTTGTTTCGAGTCTAGTAAGTTCAATTTTCACTGGATTAAAATAAAGTGCTAGAAAGATTTATAGAACTCTTCGGGGGGCAACTAGAACTCTGGACAAAAATTACATTTTTCGAAATTTTTCATCTTTTTTATTATTCATTCATTTTTTTTTTCGAGTCTGGTAGGTTCAATTTTCACTGAATCAAAATGACATGTTGAAAAGATTTATAGAACTCTTCGGGGGGTAACCAGAACTCTCAACAAAATTGCATTTTTCGAAATTTCTTATATCTTTTATTATTCATTCATTTTTGTTTCGAGTCTAGTAAGTTCAATTTTCACTGGATTAAAATAAAGTGCTAGAAAGATTTATAGAACTTTTGGGGGGCAACTAGAGGTCTCACTAGAATTTCCAATTCTTGAAAATGTTACGACGTCCTAATTCTTCGCATGCGTATCTCATTTAGTCAGGTTCCTCGATTTTATTTATTAAAGTGTCAGTGGACTTCGGAACACGCAAGCCTCCTCGCCCGGCTCAAATAGAGCCTTCGTCACGGCAGAGATAGATTGAGGAGGTTTTTTGTATTTTTTTTTTTTGTTTTTTCTTTATTTTTGTATTTTTTTTTGTATTTTTTTTTTTTCATTTTTTTTTGTTTTTTTTTTTTTTCATTTTTATATTTTTTTGTTTTTTCTATTTGTACATTTTTTTTGTTTTTTTTTTTTTTTCGTAACATTTTTTTGTCATTTTAGAAGTCATTAATGATTTTTTTAAACATTTGTAGTGAATTTTTGATCAAAGTCTTTTTCTTTTTTTATTTCTTTCTCAAATTGCATCTTTTATCTTATGCAGGTTCATATTTTTTATCGGTGAATTTTTAGTTTGATGTGTTTTACTCCGTTCAATGTTATATTTTTTCTGTTGTTGATTTTTTTTTGAACGCAGTGCTTTTTATTTTTTTTTTCGCCAACTTATCATCACCTTACGTACATCAGCACATGCGGGACAACTTCAGCATTGCCAGGGGTGGATGTTCGGGCTGCGCAAAGTCCGTCGTACGTGTGCCATGACACACCAGTGTACACAATGGCAACGTAGTGTTCACGCTGCTCGCAATACGACGAAATGCCTGCCAAATAATATCTCAGATTATTGATTTCGATCGATCGCGGTATCGATGCCAATTTATGTTGTAGCCTGATCCTCGATCCGAGGTATACTGGATCGGTCAGGATACTTGTATCTAAGAATAATTGCGGCCCATGCGACGTCTCGATTGCGACGCTATTTTTGCAGTTGGCGCAAGTCGTAGTGGGTGGCAAAATGCTGTCGTTTAGCGCATCCTGCAGCTTTTCAAATCCATGAGTCAAAATCGTTTCAACGTTGATACTTAAAAACGATAAGTGTCTCGTGTTCTCATGGTCACATTTGTTACACTGTACCGATGTGGTGACACTGGGCAAACTCCGAAACATGAATTGTACCAGATGGGCTGCATTGGATTTTGCGTTGAGCACGTCCATGTGGCGAGTGAGCTGCACGACTTGGAAAATGTTCATCGCCGACAGAATTTCGGCCCGAGAATTATAGTGGTCCCGGTTGACTTTCCCACTTTTCAGTATTGAGAGCGCCAATCCCACGGGTCCACTCGTTGTGCATTCCATTCTCTCTTTGAACGACTCATACACGGAAATCGAATTGATCAATATCTGCATAAGCGAATCAAATGCACACGTGTTCTGTATTTTTAAGGCCCGTTTTTTAGCTACTATTGGATCCATCACATTACCGTTTTTTAACAGTGGCATGCCGAAGGTGATGTTTTTTGACTTCACGACATCCCAATCAGCACACTTGTCCAGGTAATTGAATTTCCGTTTTTTGGGTGCAGCTGGTTTTTGCACCTTTTGTTTTTCGATGTCTTTGTTGTCCTTTAAAATCTTTTCTGGTAGCTGTTTTTTTAGAGAAATCTTAGGGATATCACTGGTTTTTTGTCGTTTGTTTTTGTGCGATGATTCTGACTTGACCCTCTCCAAAGTCGAAACATCGTCGGTTAGGTCTTGTTGCTTGAACGATCCGCTGAAATTGTCGTCATCATTCCAACTATGTTTTGTAGCGAGACTCGTTTCGGACAATTCAAATTCAGAGTCGTCATTCAGGGCTGCAAAATTCTGATCTGTTTTGGCAGCATTCGGAACCGTTTTCATCGAACTACTATCGTCGATGCAGTCGTGTTTCGCGACGTCTGTTCTTCGTTGTTTTTTTGCCTTTCCTAATCCCCTCCAATCTTCGACTTCGTTCCATTCACTCACGGTTGACTCAGCTTCCGTGATCGATTGGGGAGTTTCCTGATACCGGTGAACTATCTTTCCCGCCGTCAAAATGAGTTTCCCTTCGATATATCCAAGATGACGTAAAACAAATTTATCACTCCGTATCGGAAGCTCACCTTTAAATATCCGAGACTTCACGTTGGCGATTTCCGATTCTACGGACGATGATGTAGCGATGATTACGCGGCGGTCGAAATGTGGAGATAGTATTCCCGTCCATATGGCTACAGATGTCATCAAACTCCGCAACTTCTTTGCGACCTCTGGGCTGTAAAACGCGTTCACTGTGATACCGTTTCGAGATTCCGTAGCTATCTCCTCGGCTTCTGCGTACAGATTTTTGCTCCATTCAATCCAACCGACGTCAACATCATTTTTTATATCATCGTCCGTAGGGTAAGAACTTTCGATCATCTCGGTCGATTCGTCGATCGCGAGCTCGTTTGAAGCGTCTTCGACGTGCCCTCTTATGACTTCATTGGCTATCCGTAGGTGAGCTTCCGATGAGACGACGGTTCCGTCATCGTTATGACCCGTGGTCTCGCTTAAGGCGACAACTAAAACCGATTTCAGGAAACGTTCGAGCTCGGCGAAATCTTGCATTTGATAGGCTTGTGCCACACACCGAATAAAAAATTGGCGAAATTTCGTCATCTTGCCTTTCAAGGAAGGCCACCTCGCTACCATCGATATCAAATGACTGACGTCCAAGCGGATGTAGCATCCTGGCAGTTTCGTATTGGTGCGTAGCACAGCTATGTCATAACACACTTGCATATAATCTGTCAAGTTTCTACAATCGGCAAATGTGCGAGCGATTGCAATCAAGGTTGCTCGTCCAAAGTCGCAAACAACCAAGGGTGGCTTGGGTGCACCGAGTCGCAAGATGTCAGATAAGAATGCAGTGATTCTGACGGTGTCTTGGCGAGCTGACACCATTTGAAATGCTGGAAAACTCCCATCTTTTGTAACGCACATGCATTGATATAAAAATATGTGAGGGGATTTTTCGCCATTCGGTAATTTCAATTTTTGGCAAACTCCTCCGGTAGCATCAATCGTCATGTAAGAAGATGGATCATTTTTTATAGCGAGCTTATAAGTAACGATTTGCTCTTCTGACCAATACTCGACGAAAAAAGGATCAGCACCGATTTCGTGGATAGATCTTGGGATGGTTTTATATTTTGCCTGTCTCAAGTTTTCGATTGGATCAGAACCAGACAGTTGTAGGCGTTTCACGGATTCTTCTTCTTTTGCTTTTCGTAAAACTGTTGCGTCATATAGTAACGGAGGGACCTTGTCGCCAAACTCCATCAGAGATTGACTTTCTTCGCACCGCCATGTCATAGCATCTTTCCTACCATCTAGAAGGGTGCTTGCGATTTGACGGCGACGTTCTCCGGTCAAATGTCGTTTTTTAGTGTGATCTACCTCCGCAAAAGGCCCTTCAAGTGTACACTCGAATACCGCATCTGACGTTTTTGCTGGTTTCGTGTACAGATACCCATTCAAGTCAGAAGAGCATTCATTGCATTTCGCTTTGAAATGACAATAGAATGCAGCATCGGAAGAATTGCAAATCTTGTCTCGCTTGAAAGAAAATGCGCACGTTAATTTTGTCTGATCCCATATTTTTTTTGCGAACAGATCCGTCCACATTCCCGGTCGAAGTACGTGGTACGATCGGGCACCATAAAATACTTGCTTGGGTGCAACTGAGGCCCAATCGTTGCCACATATAACCAAATTGAATTTTTTTTTCGGCAGGGACGTTTCGGAATCTGTACTTGTCATTGAAAAATTAATATCGCGAGGTTCAGGCTTACCCGGAAGGCCATCATTTTTTTTAGAATCGCAAAAAATTTTCAGAACCGTGTCACGAATATTGCTTCGATTATTATTCACAATGGTGTGAACGTGTTTTTTAGTGATCTGTGAACCCCGTTCCGCCATAGCATCAGCAACCGCAAGAAATACGGGATGCGAAGGGGGTAAAACATGCCCATCGCTGTCGACGGTCCTGAAATCCTCATGAGAAAGAATTTCTCTTAAAATATCTTTGTCGTACACCATTATAGATGCACAATGCCGAAAAAACTAGCCAATCTCAAGAAATAATAATTACTCCCTACGAAGTAAAACTTATGTAAATAAATGAAAAATTACGGTACCTAAAATTATAAGATGAAAATAAAAGATCGATTTTTCCGTGTACGAAACGAGTCGAGTTTAACAGACGCAGTTCTGAAAAAAATAGTTAGTCCGAAACACAAATTTTAAATTTTCAGATCACGCTTCTGAAGCAGCGTTAGCCCTGTCGCGTTCAGCCTCGCGTTGTTTCACGTGCCTTAGCTTGTCATCATACACAAGGTAACCCTCACTCCTGAACGTCTCCACTCTTCATCGAATGTAGGCGCTAGCTGGGAAAGCAAAACTGACTGTTGGGAGGTGTAACTATCGGTATTGCCACAGCATAGTAGTTAAAGGTACCAACACCACCTCTCACTGACCCGTACAGACGTAAAGACACGCAGGACGAAGATCCGCACAACGAGTAAACCAAGGATGTCGAGTCGAGTATATAGTACGTTTTATATTATCAATATTCGATGGCGAGCGAATTTTGACTATATACCATCGATGGGTGTTTTGGCCGCTTTACCATGGAAATCGTAAACTATCGTCAATCACACTTTCAGCTATAGCGTTGAGATGTTGATATATGAGTGCGCGTTCTAAAGCTTCGGAAGTCGTGAAGTTTGATTATTTTGAATATTGTCGGAAAAGCTTTGTCCTCTCATGTTACTCATATAATTATAAATAGTTGTTGATCGCCTTCACAGTCATAAGAGTCATGTGTTCGTCCCAAAATATTGGGACGCGTGTTGACCTTGAGTTTTAGCCAAGCTTTGGTACTTGAAAAATTTCTGATTTCAGCTCTTAATAGTTTAGTAGATTAGTAGTTTCAGCTCTTAGACTCGGTTGCTGATTTTTGAATACCAGTAATGAACACTTTCGAGGGCCAAATGAATGGTACTAGTTCTAGTAATATTTCAAAAGTTTAATTGACAGGTCTAGTTTTCTCGCATGCTAATTCAAAGAATTCTGATCCGAATGCTCTGACGAAGTGATTCATCACTACGTGCTATGTATGGTATAGTACGGTATGGTATTCTTTGGTACGGTATGTTATGGTAAGGTATCCGCCGTTATAGGCGATAGTCACCTTTTTACACACTGTACAAGCGAGTGAAATGACTATGTAGCCCAATTATTATCTATTAATCATCATTTATTTTCTTATGTTTGCCATGAGGCTCTAACTAGTTGCAAGGTCGACAAAAGTGGTTTCTTTCACGATTCTTTCCTGAAAAGGCATTTCGTTTAAACAATTTTCGTAGAAGGGAGCTAACGTAGTGGTAGCTTTTGACCTTACATCGGCGTTTGTTATTTTCAAAAATATAGATTGACAATGCTCCGGTTGACAATCTCCTGTTGTTCCTAAAAAAAAAGTGTCATCTTTAAGTATAATTGTAGCATAAGATGCGACCTTTTAACACTTAACGTTTTTTTTTCTTCTCAGAAGTTTTTTCACGGATTACACTACTATTTCAAAACCGTTTTATTTGTTTTTTTTTTTTTTTTTTTGAAATTTTAATGCAAGATGGGACCTTTGATAATTGGCGTTCTTTTGACTTTTTGAAAGTTTTTCCACGCAAATAAATAATGCAATGAAGATTTGCGATTTCTAGCAACAGTCTAGTTGCTCTCCACCGCACATTGGTCTAGACATTTTTAGTACTATTCATTTCGATCCGGTGAATAAATTAGATACTAGGACCGAGTGAAGTTATATAATTGATCAAAAATAATCTCATTTTCATGACCGAAAGCGATCGGTTTGCGGTCGCTGCGTGGCTTCGGCGATTACACAAGTTAAACGGGATCGACTGCGATCAGTACTTGGTTGGGTGACCGCTTAGCTATGTACCTGACGGCCTATCAATCACTGAGCGGTAGGCAGTTTTCGTTGGGTTTCTGATGGTGTTAACCAACTGAAACTCAGTGGAAATGTAGCCGTCTGTATTGGCGAAGGTTTTCCAGAGTTTCCTTCGGTTCTCGTCCAAGGCAATACAGTAGTGCATTAAGAAAGGAAGGAAGAGTAGCTGTGGGCAACACTCGAGGGGGAAAAATATTCATTACTTAAAAAGAACAGAATTTCTGGTGAGAGTGCTGGATGCCCCCTCAAAGAACGATAAATCTTCCCAGCAACTCATTCTGCTTTAATGAAAATTGAACTTACTAGACGCGAGTTGAAAGGAATGAATGAATAATAAAAAATAGTAACATTTCCAAAAACAGCGATTTTTCAAGAGAGTTCTAGTTGTCCCCCGAAGAGTTCTATAAATCTTTCTAGCACTTTATTTTAATCCAGTAAAAATTGAACTTACTAGACTCGAAATAAAAATGAATGAATAATAAAAAATATGAAAAATTTCGAAAAATACAATTTTGTTGAGAGTTCTAGTTGCCCCCCGAAGAGTTCTATAAATCTTTCTAGCACTTTATTTTAATCCAGTGAAAATTGAACCTACCAGACTCGAAAAACAAAAAAAAAGTGAAGGAATAATAGAAAATGTCAAAAATTTGGAAAAATGCTATTTTTGTTAAGAGTTCTAGTTGCCCCCCAAAGAGTTCCATAAATCTTTCTGGCAGCTCATTTTGATTGAGTGAAAATTGAACCTACCAGACTCGAAAAACAAAAAAAAAATAAATGAATAATGAAAGATATAAGAAATTTCGAAAAATGCAATTTTGTTGAGAGTTCTAGGTGCCCCCCGAAAAGTTCTATAAATCTTTTCAACATGTCATTCTGATTCAGTGAAAATTGAACCTACCAGACTCGAAAAAAAAAATGAATGAATAATAAAAAAGATGAAAAATTTCGAAAAATGCAATTTTTGTCCAGAGTTCTAGTTGCCCCCCGAAGAGTTCTATAACTCTTTCTAGCATTTTATTTTAATCCAGTGAAAATTGAACTTACTAGACTCGAAAAAAAAATGAATGAATAATAAAAAATATGAGAAATTTCGAAAAATGCAATTTTTGTTGAGAGTTCTAGTTGCCCCCCGAAGAGTTCTATAAATTTTTCTAACATGTCATTTTGATTCAGTGATAATTGAACGTACCAGACTCGAAAAACAAAAAAAAAAAAACAAATAATAAAAAATATGAGAATTTCGAAAAATGCAATTTTTGTTGAGAGTTCTAGTTGCCCCCCGAAGAGTTCTATAAATCTTTCTAACATGTCATTTTGATTCAGTGATAATTGAACGTACCAGACTCGAAAAACAAAAAAAAATAAATAAATAATAAAAAATATGAGAAATTTCGAAAAATGCAATTTTTGTCCAGAGTTCTAGTTGCCCCCCGAAGAGTTCTATAAATCTTTCTAGCACTTTATTTTAATCCAGTGAAAATTGAATTTACTAGGCTCGAAACAAAAATGAAGGAATAATGAAAAATATGAGAATTTCGAAAAATGCAATTTTTGTTGAGAGTTCTAGTTGCCCCTCGAAGAGTTCTATAAATCTTTCTAGTACTTTATTTTAATCCAGTGAAAATTGATTTTACTAGACTCGAAACAAAAATGAATGAATAATAAAAAATATGAGAAAATTCGAAAAATGCAATTTTGTTGAGAGTTCTAGTTGCCCCCCGAAGAGTTCTATAAATCTTTCTAACATGTCATTTTGATTCAGTGATAATTGAACGTACCAGACTCGAAAAACAAACAAAATAAATAAATAATAAAAAATATGAGAAAATTCGAAAAATGCAATTTTGTTGAGAGTTCTAGTTGCCCTCCAAAGAGTTCTATAAATCTTTCTAGTACTTTATTTTAATTCAGTGAAAATTGAATTTACTAGGCTCGAAACAAAAATGAAGGAATAATAAAAAATATGAGAATTTCGAAAAATGCAATTTTGTTGAGAGTTCTAGTTGCCCCCCGAAGAGTTCTATAAATCTTTCTAACATGTCATTTTGATTCAGTGATAATTGAACGTACCAGACTCGAAAAACAAAAAAAGAAAAATAAATAATAAAAAATATGAGAAATTTCGAAAAATGCAATTTTTGTCCAGAGTTCTAGTTGCCCCCCGAAGAGTTCTATAAATCTTTCTAGCACTTTATTTTAATCCAGTGAAAATTGAACCTACCAGACTCGAAAAACAAAAAAAAAGTGAATGAATTATAGAAAATGTCAAAAATTTGGAAAAATGCTATTTTTGTTAAGAGTTCTAGTTGCCCCCCAAAGAGTTCCATAAATCTTTCTGGCAGCTCATTTTGATTGAGTGAAAATTGAACCTACCCGACTCGAAAAACAAAAAAAATAAATGAATAATAAAAAATCTGAGAAATTTCGAAAAATGCAATTTTGTTGAGAGTTCTAGTTGCCCCCCGAAGAGTTCTATAAATCTTTCTAACATGTCATTTTGATTCAGTGATAATTGAACGTACCAGACTCGAAAAACAAAAAAAATAAATGAATAATAATAAATCTGGGAAATTACGAAAAATGCAATTTTGTTGAGAGTTCTAGTTGCCCCCCGAAGAGTTCTATAAATCTTTCTAACATGTCATTTTGATTCAGTGATAATTGAACGTACCAGACTCGAAAAACAAACAAAATAAATAAATAATAAAAAATATGAGAAAATTCGAAAAATGCAATTTTGTTGAGAGTTCTAGTTGCCCCCCAAAGAGTTCTATAAATCTTTCTAGTACTTTATTTTAATCCAGTGAAAATTGAATTTACTGGGCTCGAAACAAAAATGAAGGAATAATAAAAAATATGAGAATTTCGAAAAATGCAATTTTTGTTGAGAGTTCTAGTTGCCCCCCGAAGAGTTCTATAAATTTTTCTAACATGTCATTTTGATTCAGTGATAATTGAACGTACCAGACTCGAAAAACAAAAAAAAAAAAAATAAATAATAAAAAATATGAGAATTTCGAAAAATGCAATTTTTGTTGAGAGTTCTAGTTGCCCCCCGAAGAGTTCTATAAATCTTTCTAACATGTCATTTTGATTCAGTGATAATTGAACGTACCAGACTCGAAAAACAAAAAAAGAAAAATAAATAATAAAAAATATGAGAAATTTCGAAAAATGCAATTTTTGTCCAGAGTTCTAGTTGCCCCCCGAAGAGTTCTATAAATCTTTCTTTATTTTAATCCAGTGAAAATTGAACTTACTAGACTCGAAACAAAAATGAATGAATAATAAAAAATATGAGAAAATTCGAAAAATGCAATTTTGTTGAGAGTTCTAGTTGCCCCCCGAAGAGTTCTATAAATCTTTCTAACATGTCATTTTGATTCAGTGAAAATTGAACCTACCAGACTCGAAAAACAAAAAAAATGAATGAATAATAAAAAATATGAAAAATTTCGAAAAATGCAATTTTTGTCCAGAGTTCTAGTTGCCCCCCGAAGAGTTCTATAAATCTTTCTAGCACTTTATTTTAATCCAGTGAAAATTGAATTTACTAGGCTCGAAACAAAAATGAAGGAATAATGAAAAATATGAGAATTTCGAAAAATGCAATTTTTGTTGAGAGTTCTAGTTGCCCCCCGAAGAGTTCTATAAATCTTTCTAGTACTTTATTTTAATCCAGTGAAAATTGATTTTACTAGACTCGAAACAAAAATGAATGAATAATAAAAAATATGAGAAAATTCGAAAAATGCAATTTTGTTGAGAGTTCTAGTTGCCCCCCGAAGAGTTCTATAAATCTTTCTAACATGTCATTTTGATTCAGTGATAATTGAACGTACCAGACTCGAAAAACAAACAAAATAAATAAATGATAAAAAATATGAGAAAATTCGAAAAATGCAATTTTGTTGAGAGTTCTAGTTGCCCTCCAAAGAGTTCTATAAATCTTTCTAGTACTTTATTTTAATTCAGTGAAAATTGAATTTACTAGGCTCGAAACAAAAATGAAGGAATAATAAAAAATATGAGAATTTCGAAAAATGCAATTTTGTTGAGAGTTCTAGTTGCCCCCCGAAGAGTTCTATAAATCTTTCTAACATGTCATTTTGATTCAGTGATAATTGAACGTACCAGACTCGAAAAACAAAAAAAGAAAAATAAATAATAAAAAATATGAGAAATTTCGAAAAATGCAATTTTTGTCCAGAGTTCTAGTTGCCCCCCGAAGAGTTCTATAAATCTTTCTAGCACTTTATTTTAATCCAGTGAAAATTGAACCTACCAGACTCGAAAAACAAAAAAAAAGTGAATGAATTATAGAAAATGTCAAAAATTTGGAAAAATGCTATTTTTGTTAAGAGTTCTAGTTGCCCCCCAAAGAGTTCCATAAATCTTTCTGGCAGCTCATTTTGATTGAGTGAAAATTGAACCTACCCGACTCGAAAAACAAAAAAAAATAAATGAATAATAAAAAATCTGAGAAATTTCGAAAAATGCAATTTTGTTGAGAGTTCTAGTTGCCCCCCGAAGAGTTCTATAAATCTTTCTAACATGTCATTTTGATTCAGTGATAATTGAACGTACCAGACTCGAAAAACAAAAAAAATAAATGAATAATAATAAATCTGGGAAATTACGAAAAATGCAATTTTGTTGAGAGTTCTAGTTGCCCCCCGAAGAGTTCTATAAATCTTTCTAACATGTCATTTTGATTCAGTGATAATTGAACGTACCAGACTCGAAAAACAAACAAAATAAATAAATAATAAAAAATATGAGAAAATTCGAAAAATGCAATTTTGTTGAGAGTTCTAGTTGCCCTCCAAAGAGTTCTATAAATCTTTCTAGTACTTTATTTTAATTCAGTGAAAATTGAATTTACTAGGCTCGAAACAAAAATGAAGGAATAATAAAAAATATGAGAATTTCGAAAAATGCAATTTTGTTGAGAGTTCTAGTTGCCCCCCGAAGAGTTCTATAAATCTTTCTAACATGTCATTTTGATTCAGTGATAATTGAACGTACCAGACTCGAAAAACAAAAAAAGAAAAATAAATAATAAAAAATATGAGAAATTTCGAAAAATGCAATTTTTGTCCAGAGTTCTAGTTGCCCCCCGAAGAGTTCTATAAATCTTTCTAGCACTTTATTTTAATCCAGTGAAAATTGAACCTACCAGACTCGAAAAACAAAAAAAAAGTGAATGAATTATAGAAAATGTCAAAAATTTGGAAAAATGCTATTTTTGTTAAGAGTTCTAGTTGCCCCCCAAAGAGTTCCATAAATCTTTCTGGCAGCTCATTTTGATTGAGTGAAAATTGAACCTACCCGACTCGAAAAACAAAAAAAATAAATGAATAATAAAAAATCTGAGAAATTTCGAAAAATGCAATTTTGTTGAGAGTTCTAGTTGCCCCCCGAAGAGTTCTATAAATCTTTCTAACATGTCATTTTGATTCAGTGATAATTGAACGTACCAGACTCGAAAAACAAAAAAAATAAATGAATAATAATAAATCTGGGAAATTACGAAAAATGCAATTTTGTTGAGAGTTCTAGTTGCCCCCCGAAGAGTTCTATAAATCTTTCTAACATGTCATTTTGATTCAGTGATAATTGAACGTACCAGACTCGAAAAACAAACAAAATAAATAAATAATAAAAAATATGAGAAAATTCGAAAAATGCAATTTTGTTGAGAGTTCTAGTTGCCCCCCAAAGAGTTCTATAAATCTTTCTAGTACTTTATTTTAATCCAGTGAAAATTGAATTTACTGGGCTCGAAACAAAAATGAAGGAATAATAAAAAATATGAGAATTTCGAAAAATGCAATTTTTGTTGAGAGTTCTAGTTGCCCCCCGAAGAGTTCTATAAATTTTTCTAACATGTCATTTTGATTCAGTGATAATTGAACGTACCAGACTCGAAAAACAAAAAAAAAAAAAATAAATAATAAAAAATATGAGAATTTCGAAAAATGCAATTTTTGTTGAGAGTTCTAGTTGCCCCCCGAAGAGTTCTATAAATCTTTCTAACATGTCATTTTGATTCAGTGATAATTGAACGTACCAGACTCGAAAAACAAAAAAAGAAAAATAAATAATAAAAAATATGAGAAATTTCGAAAAATGCAATTTTTGTCCAGAGTTCTAGTTGCCCCCCGAAGAGTTCTATAAATCTTTCTAGCACTTTATTTTAATCCAGTGAAAATTGAACTTACTAGACTCGAAACAAAAATGAATGAATAATAAAAAATATGAGAAAATTCGAAAAATGCAATTTTGTTGAGAGTTCTAGTTGCCCCCCGAAGAGTTCTATAAATCTTTCTAACATGTCATTTTGATTCAGTGAAAATTGAACCTACCAGACTCGAAAAACAAAAAAAATGAATGAATAATAAAAAATATGAAAAATTTCGGAAAATGCAATTTTTGTTGAGAGTTCTAGCTGCCCCCTGGAGAGTTCTATAAATCTCCCTAGCACTTCATTTTGGTTTAGTGAAAATCGAACTTACTAGACTCGAGAGGAAATCAATTAATAAATAATAAACAAAATATGAAAAATTTCGAAAAATACATTTATTTTTGAGAATTCTATTTGGCCTCTGAAGAGTTCTATAATTTTGTCTAGCAACTCATTTTGATCCAATGAAAATTGAAGCTGGAATAGCTATAGATGAATAAATTGAACAGATTGAGTAAATAAACAGATTAAATAAATTTTCAAAAAATTATAATTGATGAAAGCGATTACCTGTAAGAGTCTTTGCGGTTTCCTTGACAGTTTTATGAATCAGATTTTGATCTGATGCCGTATTAAGATACTGAGCTAAGTGGATAATCGAAAAAGTCAATTTTTTTTCGAAAATTCAAATTTCCGCTCGAGTTCCGTTTGCCCCCCGAAGAGTTCTACAGAATATCCTAATTCCATTTTTCGATCTGACCAACAGTTTTCGCGGCGCAAACGGTTAAAAATTACAATTTCGGAAGTTGGCCCCCCATATCTTTCAAAACCATTTTATAGCTATGTAAACAATAGAACTATTTCTAAAAAATATAAAGAACTCTAGAACTAGGTGGGGGGCGACTAGAACCCATTTTTCTTTTTTTTTATCCCCACCTTGGGGGGCCAACTTCACACGCGTGACCAACGAGTGTACAGTTGAATAAAGTGGTCGGATACATTCGAGCTGGAAGCAGGACATACGACGATGGAAGATACAAGTGATGGTGCGGCCGTCAGGAAATAGAATGTTTAAGATTCATTCTATTCAGACATCTCATTCTGCGTTGACCAGCAGCGAAACCAACGTCACTTTGTCAAGAATAAACCGAAAAAAGTGCCTTCATAATTACGTAAAGTAATGACGGTTCTAAGGCATCAATATTTTGTACGAATTTTCCTAGAATTATGAGAAGGAGGGGAAGGAGTGCTGCCCCTATTAGTGCCTCATCGTGGGAATAACCAACTCTCATTTGCTTTTTTACTACATTTTTTAATCTAAAGATCATTTGAACAATGATTTTCAGATTAGAAATTTTCTTGGAATCATTGAGTTGGAGGACTATAGGAAGCGTTTTAGTACCCGAATTATCATAATCATTTTGGGTGCAATAAATTGATAAAGTGACTTTTATGGTAATAAAATGATTGGCTAGGAACAAAAAAGTATTTGACCTTTGATACATGAATATGTAGATCCCACTGTCTTGATAATTATTTATTGATTGAAAATGTTGTAAATACATATATTTATTCAAATGAAACAATAAATTGTCTAGAATTGTTTTTCAATGTGAATATTTGTTCGCCAACAAAAGCGGAAGAAAAATTCTTCCCACAAGTTATTTCACCTGACCTTTTTGACCGAATCGTCGCAAACGTTATCAGCTGCTCTCATTAAAATCAGTCGGAAGATAATAACGGAAGAATATGCCAAGTACACACCTCGAAACCGATAAGACACAAACGACTGGATCGGCAAAATAGATTTTCCTTTTGTTTCATTTATTCTCAGATTTACTTGCTTTTTTGGCTCTTTCTCTATTTATTATTATAGTTCTCGAGTCCATTACGACTGTACACGAAGAGAATATATGCTTCGAAGTGTGGACGTAAGAACTAAATCGGTCAGACTAAATCTGACTTCTCCAGAGCTTCGATAAGAACCGACTCCCAGTTGGTCGTCGCTCGTTCCAGCAGGAATCTGGAGTTGTCTGCCGTCAGCTCGAATTCGTTATCACGCTAGTGCATCTTGGGTCAATTTGACCCAACGCATTTTTTCCATATTTTATGGCCCCAAAATCATTTTACGAAGTCTCCGAGGGTCGAAGAGAATCGAACTGAGGCGAGTGTTTACAAAAAGAAATTGACGCTCGCGCCACCGGGCGGAATTTGAATAAACTACAATTCAACGAAGTCGGTAATATGTCGATACCTTTTTCGGAAAAATTTTCGAAAACGGTATTTGTCGCCAATTCTGCATCGATTTTGATGCAACAGGGCTCGAAACATTCGTTTCAATATTGCGCGTACGCTGACAGGCCAAAATTTTGATATTCGCATTATTTTCGGAGTAATTCCAAAAAGACTCCGATGGTAACAAAAAAAAAAAAAAAAAATTGGAATTTCAAAAAATCGCTCTGTCAGCGACTTTTTGACATGCCGCTGTGTACACGATTCAATTTTTATCGTAATCGGGTGCACGGTGTGACCGAATTGTCCATTCGAAATTTCGAAGCGAACTGCTCCATCACCTTAAGGGTCATAACCCGATTGTGACAAACACCTTTTAATAAACTTAGAGTTAAAACTGAAAGTATTGAGTTGGAGATTGACTCAACCTTGGCAACATCCCGACCTATTTTCGTCCTTGGCAAACTCGTCCCCACGTGACGATTTGCGGGCACAACAGAGAGAAAAATTTTTTTTTTTTTTTTATATTGCTGTTTTATTATTGTTCTTAATCGTTGAGTAGGGTAAATTCGTTTCAAATTCGAGGGAAATAATAGGAACAAATGCGGGGTTAAAATTTGCGAGATGTAAAAATTTTCGGTTTTCGTGTTTTTTTTTTTTTGGTGAGCTATGGAAAGAACGCAAATTTTTTATGATACGTTCGTTTTCGTTCACAAAAGTTCGATTCGTCGACTGAAAATTACTTTGTTCTTTATTTTTTTTTTTTTTGGCTTCGTGTTTCCTTTTTCTTTTTTTTTTTATTCGGTTTGTCTCGAACGGGAGATGTTGAGTGTTCGGAAAAATTCGTTATTTTTACTTGAATTCGTCGCGTGAAGCGCGAGGGTGTTAAAGTATGTGTATTCGGTATGAACGGAGCATAAAAGAGCGCGTATATCTATATATATATATCCGTCGCGAACGAAGCACAAGAGCGCGCGTATAACTATATATTTTCGGTCAGCTGTGCATGCGAGGCGTGCGAGGAAAGAAAGAATAAAGGAGGAATAAGAATGTCCAGCGTCTTTGTCGCTCTTTACGTACGCAGATGGGGAGCCGTGTCGGTGCGACAAGGCCAGCGGTATCCGCTCATGCGTCGCACGGGCTCTCACGAAGCGTGAGTTGTGTGTGTGAGTGAGCGACTTTGTCGTCTCTCCTCACTTCTATGGGCAATTTGTATTCAATTGTAATCTATGTGCGTAATTTGGTACTTACATTGCCAGGATTATCCAGATTTTTATTAGCATTTGTTGTTTTCGTCCTTCCTTCTATTTTTCCTTTTCGTTATGCGGTTTGTGGTAATTCGGTGAGAGAGAAGGAGAGAGAAAATTTTGAACTGGTGCGCTTTTCTCTTTGTCCGTTGGTCGGAGAGAAAGGAGAAGGGAGAAAAAAAAAATTTTCACTGATCGTCGTTGAACTTCCTTTTTTTTTTCGCAGTTTGCTCTGCTTTTTCACTTTTTTTTTCACTGTTCGTTGTTTCGATTTCTTTATTTTTCACCGTTCCTTTTCTTGTTTTCACTTTTCGTTGTTAAACTTTCACTGTCTCTGTTGTTTCTCGGGTTTTTTCGTTTCGTGGGTCGCGTGCGGTGTTTCGAATCCCGATTCTGACACCAGTTGTGATGACCGGGGTTTGAGAGGGCGAAATAATAATGATGATAATAATAAGACAGGAGAATGAGGTAAAAGATATAATATATTGAGACTTGATAATTAGGGAGTGCACGAGGTATTAACGGTTCGAAGGATGGTGATGAACTGAGGAGTCGAGGATTAGAGTAAAGGAGAATGATTTGGTGAAGTGGTAGTGGGGAGATGAAGCGGAGGAGAAGTTGAGGCTCGTGGGACAAAGAAGTGCTGAGGAATGCGGTGATAAGATTAGGATGCTGAGCTAGGAGTTTTGAGTGTGAGAAAGAATTAAGAACGGATGTGAGGTATCGGGTACGAATGTGGGAAAGAGTTTGGAGAAGAATAAGGTAATAGGGTGCTACCGTGACAATATCAATCCCGTGAATGTCATAAATATTTTGTCGATTTATTTTATGATGATGAATTTGCCCGAAATACCAGTGAATGAGAGTGAAATGAAATAAGCAGATACAATTAAAGAGTTTTTAATTGAAAGCATAAACACATACACGAGAATCGAAATTGAAGAAGACGAAAGCTTGGATTTTCAAGAACAATTCAAACACCATGAGCCTAAAAGTATAGAAGACAGTGAATTGGAATGGGATTCAATTTCATCTGATGAGGCAGATAACTCTCAATGTACAAAAAATGAAGATGAGATTTCATTCGATTACAAGAAAAAAGCTGTGGAGTTTTGGAGAAGTGGAAAAACAAAAAATTTAAATATTCATACAGTTGCACACTGTTTTAAAAAAGTTATTTCTAAAACACAATTGAAGCGTTGGGCTCATCAAATCAACAAAGGTGGGACTCATAAAGAAAAATTAAATGAGATATCTCAATATACTTTAAATCGCTTCATTGAAGCAACTGAATGTGGCAAGATAGTACACGATATTGATTTGCGACGATGGACTTTGATCGCACATAAAAATTTCATGAATTCCGATGCACGATTCAAAGCGTCAAAAAAATGGGTGAATAAGTTCAAAAGAGCACATCGCATTACGTCTCGGAAAATTACAAAATTTATTACCCGGAAAACTTTAGAAGACTCAAAAGATCTTAAAAAAATGGCTGAAGAGTTTACAAATAACGTGAAATCTGTTATCAACGACCTTGGTCCGGAAAACGTTTACAATTCAGATCAAAGTGGATTTCAATTTGAAATGCATTCTGGTCGCACTCTTGCAAACCAAGGATCAAAAGAAATTGAATGCGTTGTTCAATCAATATCTTCAACAACTCATTCTTATACCATTCAACCAACGATATCCGCCGATGGAAAATTACTTTCACCGTTATATCTTGTATTAAAAGAAATCGGTGGTGACTTTGGCCCACGCGTAGAAAAAACGTTATTCAAACCCTCAAACGTTTTTGTTTCGGCATCGGAATCTGGAAAGTTAACATCAGGTAAGAACTATTTAAATTTTACATTCTTGTGGCTATTAAATATTGCAAACCAAAACAAATTAAATATTCCTTTTGTTTTTTCGACAGATCATTTCAAACAGTGGCTAACCGAAATCTATTTTCCGAATGTTGGCGACAACAGTGCGCTTTTAATCGACTCCTGGAGTGGACACTGTTCAGAAGTAGTTGATGTAGTAACTCCTCCTAACAAAAAAATTGCATTAAAAAGAATTCCAAAAGGAACAACAGGACAAATACAACCATTAGATGTGTTTGGTTTTCGAATATGGAAAAATTTTGTTCGGCATTTTTCAGATATAGTAATTCTTTCCGGTAGCGATATAAATCTGCATTTAAGGAACAACATCATCAAACTGCAGTCACTTGTTCACAATCAACTGTCTTCCCCACGTTATATTGATATTCTTAAATATGCATGGTACAAAAGCGGGTACATAGAAAAAACACCCCCTGAGTTCATCAATCCGGTGACGTTTGGTTTTGGAGATAATTCAGAACCACGATGTCACATTTGTGGTGATTTAGCTGTTATAACATGTTCGTGGTGCAAAAAACCTTTATGTCTCAAACACTTCTTTGAGGAGTATCATTATTGCAATGAATACATTCCATAATACGAAGCGAAGAAACTGATAAGTGCATTGTCTGCTTTTTTTCCTGTCATGAGTACCAGACATTTTCATAGCTATATATGAATTAAAGGTTTCTAGTAAATAAAAAAACGACATGGATTTTAAATAAAGTTTTATATAAATTAAAAAAATATCATGTGATAGTTATTCGCTTGTACTAAAATGGATGCACAAAACTAAGCTAGATGTAAAAGATTTATGAGTATTCTACGATAAGGATGGAGCAGCATATCTGTGGATTTAATAAACGTATATATAAATATGACCATATTCCGTTTGACGGATTTGTCAACCTTGTTTAATTTTCAGGCGAAATAAGAACTTTTTCAGTCATCAAATGACGAAAAATGTATTTAAAAAGACGTTTTTTTCAAATAAAAAAAAAAATTCCAATTTTCGATTACATGTTATTGTAGAGAACTGAAAAATGAACAACTTTGCTATTTAAACTTTTGGCGTATATATTTTTGTTTCGAAGATATCAGCGAAAAACGAAAAAACCACCGATTTTTGAGAATTAATTTCACCCCTTAAATATGCGAGTGGGCCGCTAATTTTTTGTGAGGGTTTATACTTTGGTGTGAACTACAAAATGTAATTTTTATGACCCAGATTGTAGGGGTACAGTAAGGTGACCTTCCTTGTAAGTTGGTGCCTGACAAACAAGGTACCGTCGGATAACCCCACTGCCCAGCAGCTGGTAGCTTATCTGAGCTTCTTGTTCTACAAAAAGAAGCTCGCCTACAATTCAATCTTGACTCAAAAATCCGTCATATGCTCGCTGAATAGTCCAGAAGGAGAGAACAGTTTGAGCGCACACCCGTTGGTGAAATCGTTACTAAAAGCAATCGGCATACAGAGAGCGAAGTCGCTGAGGCCGTCAGGATCCACCATATCGGATGTAGAAATATTGATGGAATGGATGAAAAGTCATCTACCTGATGAGAAAAGCATTTTCGAAGTGTCTCGCTTTACGGCTCTTCAATTGTTACTGGCATCCGGGAGGAGAATTCACGATTTAACCCTGTTATCGATCAATCCAGAAAACTGCATTGTTGAGGAAAACGAGATAGTCTTCTGGCCAGAGTTCGGTTCAAAGACCGACAGACTAGATCATCGACAATCAGGGTGGAAAATCACTAGCTCAAAGGAAAAGGTGTTTGACCTGGTTAAATGGCTCAAGTTATTAATTCGTTTATCGGCTGAAAGGCGTAAAGCACGTCAGGAACTACATCAGCTGTTCATTACTACCAGGGGAATAGTGAAAACAGCGTCCAGATCGATTATTGCGGGCTGGATACAAACAGCATTCAAGGGAGCGGGAATCCAGGCGAGCCCAGGCTCCGTCAGATCGGCAGTAGCGTCGAATAATTATAGAAACGAAATGAGCATGGACGAATTGCTGAAGAGAGCCAATTGGAAAGGAGCAACGAATTTTTTCAAACATTATTGTAAGAGAATTGAAGAATCCAAAGAATTGAGATCGAAGAGTTCTCTGACAGAAAGTTTCATCCCAGTTTGATGATGGGTTTCATTGTCTTCATCGACATTTATTTTATTATGTAGCATGAAGCTGTAGCTCAACAAGGGCATTTAAATTGAAATAAATTGGAATTGAAAGGACATGTATGGAAATACATATCTTATTCTCAATTCAGAGAGTCACAGTACACTTTCAAGTGCCGGCAGATTACAAACATCTCTCCGAAGGGTCAAACCGAAGGCACAGACAAAAAATAGCAACGTTTTCCACCCTGTAAGGAAGAAAACGTATATTTTAGGTCTTGCCGAGGCTTGACCCGACTAAGGGCTTGCCGTCATTCGGAGAAGTCACTGGAAAACATTCGCGGTCCGCCGCGCTAGCCGACACTTGAATATCGGCTCAAAGTACCCTTTTCCCTCTAAAGATGTCTCACACGGGAGGGTTTCAGAGCACACATACATGTGAAGGAGGCGCAAGGTAATCTCCGAAGGGTCAAGCCTTGGCAAGACCTAAAATATACGTTTTCTTCCTTACAGGGTGGAAAACGTTGCTATTTTCAAGCAAAAATCATGGTAATGAGCAAAAATTCATATCTCGGTGGATAATTGAGATAGAGACATGATTCTGGGCTTAAATTGAGCTTCACAGAGTCTATTTGCAGGGAAAAAATCAGCATTTTATTCTCATGGAGCCAAGAAGAAAAATTCTTCGCTACAAATTGATGTTAAAACTCTGATTTTTTCCAACTCGTGGTTAAAAAGTGAAAATTGCATTCTCGCGATAAATTGAGACGTTGGCACGTGTTTGCTGTTCGTTTTAGCTTATCAAACTGTTTGGCTGGAAAAAAAATAATAATTTGTGTCATTTTTAACTCCTGACTGCCCGCAGGGCAAAAAGACGGGAGTTATGCGCATGGAGACTATACTGAAGGAGTCCAAGCTCCCTATACCGCGCTAGCATTAAGAGCGTCCCAAATCAGTCTGAAAACGGTGGTGTCAAGTACGGCCGATAGGCGTCGCATTGTAGTTAGGAACGTCAATATATAGTGATACTACTGGTGCTTCGTGATGAAACTGACCGTCATGGCGGCAATTAAAGGGTTTTCGCGGCTGTCAAAATATTAAAACCCCATGGTGTAAACAGTGGCGAAACAGTGAATCCGTGCGATAAGTATCCTGCTCCCGTCTAATTTTGTTTAAACCCGGGAAATTAGTGAAAATTGTTGCGACGATTAATCGTGGTAGTGGTGCGAGGGAGGTTTTGCGGAAAGTATTTAATAATCATATTTTTTCTTTTTGTTTTAATTTTTCTTTTAGCGTCTAGGTTAGGAGTCAAAATTCTTTGTGGTGCACATACCACAAAGGATTGCAAGGTAAAAAACCTTCATCTGCATTTGGAATGTTTATAAAAGTGACAGGAATAATGTAGATTAAAAATTATTGAATGCGTTGATCCATAGGATGGGAAAGATCTGCGCAGTGCCAGGATGTCGCAGCCGGAATACACCAAAACAGCGAAAGAGCCTAGGACTGCGCAATCTCTCACTCTTTTCGGTTCCGAAGGTAATATATTAGTTTAAGCAATATATATATTTTTGCATGTGCACAGGAATGCATGGTCCCCGCACACGCACCATGCAAATAAGCTATCGGTCTTTTGGAATCTGCAATAGACCGATCAATAGCAATTGCTATCGTTGCTTCACTATTTTTTTCAAATTATGTTCTTGCTTATATCGCATTATTTGTGTTCATACAGAGCGATGACCGGCGCACACAATGGAAAAACCTCCTCAACTGCGAGTTGGACATCAATCAGTTTGTATGCGAGTTCCATTTCTCCGAGGATGACATCAAGAAATGTGAAAGGACGGTTTTGCTGGATGGTACTGTCTACGAGTCGCCTCTGGTCCGGTGGCGTCTGGAAAGAGACGCTGTACCAAAATCTGACCAAGAGCAACCGATGTCTTGTGAGGTGAGCATTCTTATG
Organism: Hyposoter dolosus; assembly: GCA_963921915.1. NCBI lineage: Eukaryota > Metazoa > Arthropoda > Insecta > Hymenoptera > Ichneumonidae > Hyposoter > Hyposoter dolosus. The sequence goes on along the minus strand of OY998131.1, from coordinate 61,503 downwards.
ATATTGACTGCGGTGACAAAACAGAAGCGTGTCCTGCGTGTCCTCCTGAAGAGTTCTCGTCGTTTGCGTTTCTGGAAAAAAATTTATGCACCATTTTCGGGATAAAAAAAAATTAGAAATTTCAACCCCGTGATGCCGAGTTTCCATGACGCGTTTTTATAAATGTAGCGATTCTGGGTGATGAAGAAAGACTCCCCGCGTGTCCTCGTGAAGAGTTCTCGTCGTTTTTGCGTTTCTGGAAAGAATTTTATGCACGATTTCCGGAGTAAAAAAAAATTAGAAATTTCAACCACGTGATGCCGAGTTTTTGTAAATTCAGCGATTCTGGGTAAAGAAGAAAGTCTCCCCGCGTGTCCTCGTGAAGAGTTCTAGTCGATTGCGTTTCTGGAAAATTTTTCACAAACCATTTTCGGAAAAAACTAAATAAATAAATTTTCAATCCCGAAGCTGAGGCCCCATGACGCGTTTTCGTAGATCTAGCGATTCTGGGTGATGGAAAAAGTCTTCCTGCGTGCCCTCGTGAAGAGTTCGAGTCAATCGCGTTCCCGGATAAATTTTTCTCCACCATTTTTGAAAAAAAAATAAATAAAAAGTTTAAATCCCATGATGCCGAGTTCCCATGACGATTTTTCGTAGATCTGGCAACTCCCAGTTATGGAAGAAGTCTCCCTGCGTGTCCTCGTGAAGAGTTCTAATCAATCGCGTTCCCGGATAAATTTTTATCCACCATTTTCGGAAAAAACTAAATAAATAAATTTTCAATCCCGAAGCTGAGGCCCCGTGACGCGTTTTCGTAGATCTAGCGATTCTGGGTGATGGAAAAAGTCTCCCTACGTGTCCTCGTGAAGAGTTCTAATCAATCGCGTTCCCGGATAAATTTTTATCCACCATTTTCGGAAAAAACTAAATAAATAAATTTTCAATCCCGAAGCTGAGGCCCCGTGACGCGTTTTCGTAGATCTAGCGATTCTGGGTGATGGAAAAAGTCTCCCTACGTGTCCTCGTGAAGAGCTCTAATCAATCGCGTTCCCGGATAAATTTTTATCCACCATTTTCGGAAAAAACTAAATAAATAAATTTTCAATCCCGAAGCTGAGGCCCCGTGACGCGTTTTCGTAGATCTAGCGATTCTGGGTGATGGAAAAAGTCTCCCTGCGTGTCCTCATGAAGAGTTCTCGTCGTTTTTGCGTTTCTGGAAAGAATTTTATGCACGATTACCGGAGTAAAGAAAAATTAGAAATTTCAACCACGTGATGCCGAGTTTTTGTAAATTTAGCGATTCTGGGTGATGAAAAAAGTCTCCCCGCGTGTCCTCGTGAAGTGTTCTCGTCGTTTTTGCGTTTCTGGAAAAAATTTTATGCACGATTTCCGGAGTAAAAAAAAATTATAAATTTCAACCATGTGATGCCGAGTTTTTGTAAATTTAGCGATTCTGGGTGATGAAGAAAGTCCCCCGCGTGGCTTCGTGAAGAGTTCTCGTCGTTTGCGTTTCTGGAAAAAATTGTTTTAGTTTTAGTAATTATGTGTATTGAAATTTCGAAATTTTTCAGGTCAACAATAACGATGAAGGAGGAATCGTTCTCTACGACAACGCAGCCGCTGTCGAAAACGAACAGGAGAGATACCCCATCGTTCTCGACGAGACCCAGCAATTACCACCATGTCCGGCTGCCGAACCGTGGAAGGAAAAAGTTCCAGACGATGTGGAGACGATTACGACTTCATTCACCGTGGACATTCTCAAGGAGGAGTTGAGTGCAGGACTTTTACCTGAGTCGTGGGCGTGGACTCTCATTCCATCGGGAGTGGTTTTTACCCTGTTGGGTCGGGTGGATTTTCATCCACAGCTTCATTTGGAGGTGGCCCTAGATCTTACATTACAGGTAGTTGCTCGGTTGTTATTCAGATTTTCAGTTGTTTATTCAGTTCAGTTTTTTTTTCGTTTGACACCAACGGACATTAAACGTTCATACTTTATACTTTGATCACAGGTTCGGACCATCGCGGATACCATCGTACAGTTGGATGATCGGGCAACGTCGATGAGAGACATTCTTCGCTACCTGGAAATTTTGAACCGCGCTTTAATTTGCAGCGGAACAGGCATGGAAAGCAAAAGGTAAAAACGTTTGGCCATGAATATTTTTATATATTTTCATTTTTTATGTTTATCAACTTATGTGTTACAGTCGACATCCCCGGTGTACAGGGATGTCGTATCCTGATCGAAATGACAACTGTCTGCGAACCTGGAGATGCGAGACTTGTCGACGCCTTCGCTAAACACTGCAAAGGAAGAATCGACGACGCGGTCAATTTGCGCTTCGACGAGATCAAGCGAAAAAAAAGGCAATATTAGAACAGAAGAAGTTCAAACGACTGCAACGGAAGGTATCGCTCACAATCTAACTTGAATTAATGATACTTTACGATCTGTGCTTTTTTAATATGTAGTTTCAACGATAGTCAATAATGTTTTCGTATTATTTCAATTTTCAGACTCAAAAGGTCCTGGCCGACGTGGCGGATCTAAAACAGACTTGCTCGAGAATCGAGAAAAATGCCCTTGAGGAAAACATCTCTTCCTTACCAGCAGCACAACAACAGGCCGTGCGAACTTGTTTCGAAACCGCGAAGGTGAGGAACAAATCGGGCCGCAGGTACACAACCGATTGGATATACGAATGCCTGTTGATGCGTATCAAGAACAGCGGATTGTACGATCACATTCGGGATCACCAAATTCTGCCACTTCCTTGCCGAGAAACTTTGAGCCGGTATATCCAGAAGATAAGCACATCGGCGTATGGATTCCAGACAACGATTTTCGAGGCCATGAAGACGAAAGGTTCACATATGGATTCTCGTGAAAAACGAGGTATCGATCGTGAGATATTGCGTAACGCAGTTCAAATCAATTAATGATGTCATGTATTTTTTAGATACCTCGTGCATGTGTCATTTTGTTTTCCATTCATGTCATTTTGGCACACTTTGTTGAATATTTTTCTAAATTCAAAATATCTTCAACATTCGCAAACTCGTCATTTTTTTTATTTTCATGTTTCAGGCACACTTTTGGCCGATGAAATGAAATTGAGTGAAGCTATTTCATTCAACAAACAAACGTTGGAATTCGGAGGATTCGTCAATCTTGGAGAACATACCCCCGAGGAGAAGAAGAACACGCGTGCCGATCATGCTTTAGTTTTCATGTTTCAGCCACTTCGAGGATCTTGGGTGCAATACCTTGGTTGTTTCCTAACCAAGGGCTCCGTGACGAGTACGATCTTGCACAAACTCATTCTGGAGTCCATTGTGCTGCTAGGTAATGCCGGTTTTCACGTCGATGTTGTCACCACGGACGGAGCTCAGTGGAACAGAGGAGTGTGGAATATCTTCGGGATACAAGATGGGAAACTGAGTTGCGAGCATCCATGTGACCGCAATAAACGTCTCTGGATGATATCCGATTTCCCGCACCTGATCAAATGCTTCCGGAATGGCATCGTTGCCCGTGGATCGTTTCAGGTAAGAAATACGAATCCATATTCTTCTCAAGAGCATGGATGGAATCTGCGTAGCACCAGAGTATCGTCCTGAAAAATTCTTCATGAGCATACACTTCAGACTGCATGCATCAGAAAGTGACTGGATTGAAGCAAATATATGTTGAATGATCAACGATGATTCGGCAGAAGTTGACTCATTTCGTATGATTACAGACACCTGATGGGATTGTACAAAAGAAGCACTGGGAAGCATTGCTGAAATACGAGCAGTTCATGAAACCGAACTTGAAGGTTGCTTACAAACTCACGCCGACTCACTTAAATCCGACCGGGTATCAGAAAATGAATGTGCCTTTGGCTTTTCAGGCATGTATTGTTTTGATTTCTTTATCTTTGAACTGTGTACTATGATTTCGCCTTTGGATTCAACTTTGATAGAACGTAAAGTTTAATAATTTTGTCTCACAATTTCAGCTGTTTTCATTGCCCGTTCGAGTTGCGATGGAAATATATCGGAAGAAGCCTGAGTGCCCAGAGTTATTGGATTCAGAGGCCACTCAAAAATTATGCGAAAGAACGGACAAACTTATCGCAGCCATGATGTCACGCACTCCTGTAGAAGCTCTGCGCGGTTCAGAAGACTGTCCACACCGAAAGGTTCGTTTTAAAAGAGAATATCGAAGTTCCTATCCATGTTGGTCTGTGTTCTTATGACTTGTCATCTCGCAAAATTCTAATTTTCTTTGGAAAAAGTTAAACTGCGTCGAATATATGTCGTCCATCTAACTTCTGTTGAAATCGTTGCATTTCGATTGGTTTTCGCTGAGTATTATTATGGATGGCGTCGACGATTCTGACTGTTCGAGAAAAAAACATGAATTCACGAAAACATTTATTACGTAACAATTGTCATATCAATTCTTTTGCTTTCCACTGACCATTCCACATATCGTAATAGCGAATTGTTTCTAGCATTTAGTTCAATGAACGTGGATGCTCCTGGACTGCCAGGGTCAGGCTATCTGCTTCGGGATCTCAACGGTGTCGCTGCGGATCAACTGTTTTTTTTTCGTCAAATCAATTACGGCAGCCTAGCGATCGAAAGAAAAAGGACGAACCTCTCTCTGTATCTTGCCTTTCTTATAATTTTAAACTCAGAAGACGACGCTAGCGTTGACTTTAAGGTCATGTCTTAAGACAAAGAAAAGCAAAAGCAAGAGTTCCTATTTTTTTCCATCGCTAGATCCGAGAGAGTCAAGTATATGATCGTCGTTGTTCGAATTCAGAACTTCAATCGTCATTCGCACAACAACATCATTCATTTTATCGCAATTGAAATTCAAAAATGAAATCGTTTCAAGACGGAATTTTTGGGTTTCAATTGAAATAGGTTCTCTCTGCCGAGGAGTTTCGGTCGACCAAAATCTTGCCGGCTTTGAACATGAACACTTGTGTCCTTCTCAAGTACACGAATTTAATTGCTAAGTCGATGAAAATTGGTGAGTTATGTGAGTGCTAGGGTTAATCGAATTTGCTTTTACGTTAATCTTGCTCCCTCTGCATGGGTGATATGATTCCTGAACCTTCTATTTGCAACCGAAAGCGCAATACTCCCAAATCACCGTTTACTCTTCTGTTCATCTTCAAAGTTGGGTTTTCCTCTTTCGTCTTTCAATTTTCGTTTTCAGACGACGAGAAAGCCGGCATACACGTGGATAATGACGTGAACGATTTCTAATTTTTTGTCTTCTTGCTTACTTTTCTATGCCTACTTTTTTGCCTACTTTCTGTCTATTTCATGATTACTAACTTATCCTTATACTTCCTATTGTACCTAGGCAATAATTGAGTTCGATGAGTACTTGAGGGAATGGGAGTCCATTACGAAGAGTAAAGAGATGCCCGTATCTGCAAGTACTATCAACGGCTTGAAAGTTACTTTGGGTGGTACATTGGAGATTTTCGAAGCTCTTCAGAAAGAAGATAACTTCGACTTTCTCATGACTGCTCGTTTAAATCAAGATGCCTTAGAGGTACATCCCATTTCCTTTCTATGTGATTCAAACAAGTCCCAGTGCACTGGACGTTGTACAATGACTCGATTAATTTTTTATTGTTCCAGCAATGATTGAATGTACCAGAAGCTCTAGTGAAATGAAATTTAAAAACTTCTTTACAGAGATTCTTCGGGGTTGTGCGTGGGAGACTTGGAGGGAACGACCATCCGGATCCTGAGACTTTTCTGCGACTGGCTCGCTTGCTCAGTAGCTATTCCTTGATAAAGCCGCCAAGAAATTCCAACGTCAGCGGCACGGAATTACTGGAAGTGTTGATGCAGTCAAAAGAATCCTTAACGGAAGCAAGAAAACCCCGTACTGAGTGGTTAAAAAAACTCGATCACTTGCTCGAGGAAGGTCATTCCAAGGATGCACCGTTGGAATCGTACGAGCAAGATCATGATTACGAGTTATCGTGTTCCATGAGTTTATGGAACGATAGCGTACATGATCATACGTATGACGTAACTCGTACGAGTTCTGAGGTGCAGGCCTATCTCGCTGGTTTCGTAGTTCGCAAAATGTTGAAACAGATTAAATGTCGAGAGTGCATTCAGACATTACAATCTGGCAACTGCGAACCAGCTGAGCCAAGGGATGCCATGATCGACCTCATGGAGCAGTACGGGGGTTTGTTGCGTCCCAGCGAAGATTTGTTCCGCCTGACAGAGATAATGGAGTTAACGGTTCTCGATGTTGTAGGCAAGTTTGGCGTCAAGATCGATACTCTCCACACAGTCGTGGAGAGACTGGCTGAACTGAACGGTTTGCCGATGGTTGGATGTGTGGAGCACCGGCAGGAGACAACACGAAAAATCGTTGACTTTTACATCGTCATGCGCGGTCACTTCTTGGCAAAGTCGTTCAACGCAAATAACAACGAAGCGCGGACGAAAACGAAAAGGATGCGGAAGAATGCAAAGCTTTGAGCGCTGAACACTTGTCAAAGTTGGAAAAATGGCGCCGGTTTGTTCAAAATCTGCGTTTTATTTCCATTCACTTCAAGTTTCATCGTTTATTAATTCTTTTTACTTAATGTTTTTTTTTAGCTTCTAGAGATCAGAAGAGAAAGCAGAAGGTTTCTTCTCGATGTACGGTTGTATTGCATTGGAAACTGTTTCCATTGTTTTCATTTTCAAATTTTTCAAATTTCTTCAATTTAGGATGTCTCTCTCGTTTAAATCTTCAAAATAACGATTTTTTTCTTATTATTTTTCTTATAGGTGTGAATCCAGATGGATTCTATATTCGAATTATTTTCTTGTGTCGGCATAACGCGTTCACACGCGTATGCATTTATTTTGAATGTTTTTATGTTTATTTAATTTTCAGCATGGAAACAATGGGTCCGTACCCATTTCAGCTTCAGCCCTTTTCAGGGCTACAAATTTTTTCAAACGTAGTACACATCTGTACACTGTCAACATCTACATGGAGACTGAAAATGCAGATTATGCTTCAGTCATTACCGGAAGTACCTGGAAAAATTAAACGTTGAATATAAATAGAATTCCTCCATTTGTTTATTTTACCTCTTTTGCCATGAATAAATAAGTTTCAATCATTTCTTTAACGATCATATTAACCCATTAGCGCCCAAAGGACGCAATTTTGACATCCGTGTTTGAGCTGTTACATGTGATAAATTCGAACAAAAAAAAAATCGGGAACAACCGTTCCTCATGTTTTAGAATGTGCTTTTTCCAATGGTGATGGTTAGCATTGCATCGGACAAAAGGATACCATAGAAAACTCGAAAAAACGCAAAAAAGACGTGACTTTTCGATGACATTTTTTTTAAAACGTTTTTTCGTTCCATACCGATTTTTTTCATGCCTAAAACCAATAAATATGGCGAAATATAAAAATAACCCCATGGATCTTTAGTTCAGACATCGAGGTCGCGATATGAAGTGATTTTAATCAAGAAAAAAAATCGACAGGGACCGAAAAAACATTTTAAAAAAACGTCATCGAAAATTCACGTCTTTTTGGCGTATTTTCCAGTTTTCTATGGTATCATTTTTTTCGACGCAATTTTAACCACCACCATCTGGACGAGCACACTCGAAAGGATAGAAAACAGTCGTACCCGATTTTTTTTCTTATCGAATTGATCAAATGCCAACAGCTTCAATTGAGATTTCAAAATTGTGTCCTCTGGGCGCTAATGGGTTAATCTGTGCATTTTTTAATATCTGCCGGATTTCCTATCGGCTTTTCCTAACAATACATACATGTAATAATACTTTTATATCACGCGGTACGTAAATGGTCGTTTTGCGTACGCGAAGCGTAGCGTACGCAAAACGTCCATTTCCGCACCTCGTGATATAAAATTTCGTATAACACGCGTACGAAAAATCTTTTCTGACTCGTGAGATTGCAGTCCTCGCCTTCGGCTCGGCCTGCAAACTCGCACTCGTCAGAAAAAGATTTTTCGACCTAGTGTTATAATATACTATTTCTTTCAAACTTGGCATCGAGCCGCTGCCGCGTCTCTTGATAATAAAACTTGCCCAATAGCGATTTGCTGTTGAACAACAAAAATCCTCTCAAAAAAAATACTGCATCTGTGACGAGTTGATTATTTTCTAATTCTTGCTGGTCTCTACTGGACAATATTGATGAAAAAAATACAGTATATTCCTTGGAATTCCTTGAAATGTTCCAAGCCAAACGTCGCTCCCAGAAAAACTGCGAAAAATTATGGTTTGAAGTAAAAATTCATTTAAAAAAGTGAATACGAATGTAACATGAATATAAATATTCAAATATAACACGGGTTTTTTTTAAAATCATCTTACCGTAGTAGAATTAAAAAAAAAAAACACTACTATTTGAGAGAAAAAAAATTCATCCTACGGGGAATCGATCCACAGTCCCCGTCATCACGAGACTACAGCTTTGCTACTTGAACCACGGATGACTTTGACTAACAAAGAATTGAAATAATATTTAAGTTGTTTAACTGGGCTTGATTTCTATCTGTTTTTATTTTTTATTACAACCTTATACTCATCTTGTATTAATTAATGCTATCTCAAACTTTCTAAGGTAACGAAACGCTTAAATTTCGAAGTACATCAAATTTATTAAATCGTTCACATAGAGGTTAAGAAAATGACTCTCATCAGCTGTTAGTTTTTGGCGCGTGATCAGCCGTGTACGTTATGCGGTCATGCGCATGCCCGAGGCGTCCCTCAAACAGCAGCGCCGCTTGGAGGAACTACGGCTCGCGGACACTTTTGGGGCCACGCCAGAAGGCCGAGCTTGGACTCCTTCCGTATAGTCTCCATGGTTATGCGTTTCACTGCGATCAGCTGATGGGGGCATATTCCGTTGTCGCCAGTTTTCTCGGAAACCGAAACAAACGTCTTGACAAATTTTGAGTGTGTCTTTCCGTGGGTGGCAGCGAGTGTTCTAAAGCATATTTCGTCAAGGTCGATTACTAATTCGTGTGGTCAATTAATATTGACGTTATAGCATGTTTTTTTTTTAAAACATCGCAATATACGGGGGTTCTCGACTATCGACTACTTCACGCTGTTGGACGTTGCTAATTTCATTCAGTTCCGCATGTCATGGGAAGTTCCGTTGTTATGTAGGTTATTGGGACATTTAAGGGAGAACTTTATAATTGTTGGGACATTTAAGGGAGAACTTTGTAATTGTTATTGGAAATTTCAGTGAGAACTGTGTAATTGTTGTTTGGACATATAAGCAGTGTCGGACTATTCAGCAATCGATCGAGACCTGAAGAAGAAACGTGCGTACATTCTAAACATCGTTCGGCAGATGAAAGAATCAGGAACCAATATTCTTTTGCTCCAACAATCGCTTCTCTTAGGACGCGTTAAGCGATTTCGTAATTCATTTCTTGCGAAAAAAAATGATGGTCGTTAAGGACATGGAAGGAGAGCACATTCCTGACTTGTGCAAGAATTTTGGCTGTCGAACCTCGGCTGTTGAAAACCCTATTTATTTATTTATTATTTATTATTAGTTGTCAAATATCCGGTTCGAAAAAATGAATTATTTCTTGCAAACAATGAAAACAATGAAATGATAGCGAATTGTGAAAAAAATGAATGATTTTTTCTTTCTTTTGGACGCTCTTGGAATTATTCTCTCGATATTAGCTGAGAATGTGGGCCTCAATAGCACTGCGACCAGCATTAGACGCTCTTGAAGTCATTCTCTCGAGATTGGCTGAAAATGTGGGCCTCAATAGCATTGCAACCATCATCGAACTTCTCAGTGGTCATGCTAGAAGCGATATGACGACCGGTATCAATATGGCCACCGACAACATGAAAGAAAATGTTTTCCAGCTTTTTTTGATTGATTATTATTTTTATTATTAAAAAATTATTAATCGAGAGACAAGTTATCTATTATTAAGAACATAATATGGAAACTGTATTTTTTTAATTTTTATATTAAAAGAAACTGTATTTTTTTAATAATTCGATTTTGTACATCCCATCACGCGCAGGATGTTGTAGATCCCATCACGCGCAGGATTGTCGCCAAAGCACCGCAAACTCTCTGAGTTTCGTTTGGATTGGAGTGGCCCCGGTTCCGGGTTCCTCCTCCGTCGTGCCCTCTCATAGCTGCAGAATCCCGTCCCCTGTTACGTGCATGCACCCACCGTCCCGCACGATGGCGATTAGTATCGCGGCGATCGGACGAGTGCCTTCGGGCATTTCGGTTCCGCCAGCCAGGCTCCCGGTTCCGTGAGCCAGACTCTCGGGTCCGTGAGCCAGACTCTCGGGTCCGTGAGCCAGACTCTCGGGTCCGTGAGCTGGACTCACGAGACTTTCTCCGATAGCCACGTGCCTGATCACGATGCGTCGAGATACGACCCCGACGTCCTTCGTTGTAGTCAAAAAGCCGATTGTCCTTGTCCGCTCTGGGGAAAACGAATTCATTAAAAAAACTATTATTTTGCATCTTATGTTTTTTTTTCTTTGCTAGTAGCCACTCACCGTTCCGACCGATGCCGCTCCTTCATCCGCAAATTTCTACTCTTCGACTTGTATCCTGCCGGCGAGTGTTTATCGAAATTCTTGTATTTCGAAGCATCCCTTTTGCCCCTCGGTCTGCGAAGCTGCTCCCGGCGCGACGAGCGTTCATTCTTTTTTTTTCTGTCGCTTCCTCGTTCTCTCTGCGAGAATAAAAAAAAAGTATTATTATAAATATTGCAATTATTATCATCAGATAAAAATGAATCAGAGATTTCTTACCGAAGACTTTCTTTTTCTTCGGGATAACGCTGTCCCAATTGGATCGGTGAATCTTTCGAGCTGTATATAAAAAAAAGAACGCCAACTATTAAAAAATCGCAACCTCAATTGGAAAATAACGACTCAATTTTATTCTTGATATCACTTTGCAATGAAACACTTTTGATTTACTATATTCATGTATTTTACTTTTTCTTCACTGCGAACAATCTTTTGACCTTCATAAAAATCTTCTCAAAAATTTTCAAACTCAATTGAGACAAAAAAAATGAAATCATTGCAACATAGCCAAGAATTCATAAATGAGTGGCAAAATTTCACCGACGAACGTGCGCCCTCGACACATTCGGTTCAAGGGTTTCCCCATTTCGGAGGATTCCAGCATGATTATCCCGAATATTATGATGACTTCATGCTAGCTAAAGATCATGAATGTACGTACAGTACTATGCATTAATGCCTGGTCAAACCGAAACGTAGCGATTTTACCGACCATGCAACGTCATTTGTCGAAGTTTCTTGAAGTTCGGAGGAGTTTCAGACTCATGTGTCAAGCGTAATTCTTAACCATCAAATTAATAACCTAGCGCTGAAATGACATGACCGCGGTAGGCTGACGCAGCGTTCGGCGGGTCAAAATTGGAACAAAGGGTTAAGTGGCGTGGAGGAAAGATACGAGGAATTTGATGTTCTATAGGACAATAAAGATATTTATTGATTTGAATGTATGAAGAACAGATGAATATGGAAAATAAAAATTCTCGAATTTTTTAAATAATTTCATTGAATGAAACATGAGTTTGATATCAAATTGAATAACAATATCTCCGAGCTATTCAATTCTCAATCGACACATAAGAAACTATCGAATTCTCGATTGTCCGGATGAATTCAGCATGAATGATGGAATCCTGCAGCTACTTAGGCTGTTTCCTTTTCAGAATATCTACGACAATTGATGGAATCATCTGGCTCAGGGTATCGTGAAAAATTTCACATCTCCAAAGTTCGTGGACCGGTTAAATCTATCGAACGAGTTAACTTTGACCAAAAAATTAATGAGTCCAACTTTTTGGTAGATGGTTTCTTGATAATCACCAGGTTCCCAACCCTGTCCACCTTCTTCTACAATTGGATTCATCCGGAAATCGATAAAATTGAACTCTATACCAGATTGCCACTCGTTCTATTTTTAAAAAATTCGAATTTCCAATAGCCACGTATGAAATATTTGAGTTATTGCTTGTCCAGATGAATCCAACCAAACGGATGATAAGATCCAATTACTTTGACTGTTCATTGCTCAAAGCAACGTCCATCATAGGTGGAATCATCTGTCCAGGCAGAGTAAAAAATTGCACATGCTGGCAATTTCGAAGGTAGTCTTGTAAAAGAGACCATCATTTTGAAGGGAAAACCAAGTAAATCCAATGTTGAGCGCAGTTGAACCTCAAAGCCATCAGCTTCCTTGAAATAGTCAACTGACGCTGGTGCCTGGATTCATGCGGAACTTGAAGAACATTCCTTCCAGATCAGATGGAATTACTTCCGTCCCAGAGATATTGCGATTTTCATCGAATAATAAAGAACTATCGAATTCTCGATTGTCCGGATGAATCCAGCATGAATGATGGAATCCCGCAGCTACTTGGGCTGTTTCCTTTTCAAAATATCTACGCCAATTGATGGAATCATCTGGCTCAGGGTATCGTGAAAAATTTCACATCTCCAAAGTTCGTGGACCGGTTAAATCTATCGAACGAGTTAACTTTGACCAAAAAATTAATGAGTCCAACTTTTTGGTAGATGGTTTCTTGATAATCACCAGGTTCCCAACCCTGTCCACCTTCTTCTACAATTGGATTCATCCGGAAATCGATAAAATTGAACTCTATACCAGATTGCCACTCGTTCTATTTTTAAAAAATTCGAATTTCCAATAGCCACGTATGAAATATTTGAGTTATTGCTTGTCCAGATGAATCCAACCAAACGGATGATAAGATCCAATTACTTTGACTGTTCATTGCTCAAAGCAACGTCCATCATAGGTGGAATCATCTGTCCAGGCAGAGTAAAAAATTGCACATGCTGGCAATTTCGAAGGTAGTCTTGTAAAAGAGACCATCATTTTGAAGGGAAAACCAAGTAAATCCAATGTTGAGCGCAGTTGAACCTCAAAGCCATCGGCTTCCTTGAAATAGTCAACTGACGCTGGTGCTTGGATTCATGCGGAACTTGAAGAACATTCCTTCCAGATCAGATGGAATTACTTCCGTCCCAGAGATATTGCGATTTTCATCGTCAAATGAACAACTATCGAATTCTCGATTGTGCGGATGAATCCAGCATGAATGATGGAATCCTGCAGCTACTTAGGCTGTTTCCTTTTCAGAATATCTACGACAATTGATGGAATCATCTGGCTCAGGGTATCGTGAAAAATTTCACATCTCCAAAGTTCGTGGACCGGTTAAATCTATCGAACGAGTTAACTTTGACCAAAAAATTAATGAGTCCAACTTTTTGGTAGATGGTTTCTTGATAATCACCAGGTTCCCAACCCTGTCCACCTTCTTCTACAATTGGATTCATCCGGAAATCGATAAAATTGAACTCTATACCAGATTGCCACTCGTTCTATTTTTAAAAAATTCGAATTTCCAATAGCCACGTATGAAATATTTGAGTTATTGCTTGTCCAGATGAATCCAACCAAACGGATGATAAGATCCAATTACTTTGACTGTTCATTGCTCAAAGCAACGTCCATCATAGGTGGAATCATCTGTCCAGGCAAAGTAAAAAATTGCACATGCTGGCAATTTCGAAGGTAGTCTTGTAAAAGAGACCATCATTTTGAAGGGAAAACCAAGTAAATCCAATGTTGAGCGCAGTTGAACCTCAAAGCCATCGGCTTCCTTGAAATAGTCAACTGACGCTGGTGCTTGGATTCATGCGGAACTTGAAGAACATTCCTTCCAGATCAGATGGAATTACTTCCGTCCCAGAGATATTGCGATTTTCATCGTCAAATGAACAACTATCGAATTCTCGATTGTGCGGATGAATCCAGCATGAATGATGGAATCCTGCAGCTACTTAGGCTGTTTCCTTTTCAGAATATCTACGACAATTGATGGAATCATCTGGCTCAGGGTATCGTGAAAAATTTCACATCTCCAAAGTTCGTGGACCGGTTAAATCTATCGAACGAGTTAACTTTGACCAAAAAATTAATGAGTCCAACTTTTTGGTAGATGGTTTCTTGATAATCACCAGGTTCCCAACCCTGTCCACCTTCTTCTACAATTGGATTCATCCGGAAATCGATAAAATTGAACTCTATACCAGATTGCCACTCGTTCTATTTTTAAAAAATTCGAATTTCCAATAGCCACGTATGAAATATTTGAGTTATTGCTTGTCCAGATGAATCCAACCAAACGGATGATAAGATCCAATTACTTTGACTGTTCATTGCTCAAAGCAACGTCCATCATAGGTGGAATCATCTGTCCAGGCAGAGTAAAAAATTGCACATGCTGGCAATTTCGAAGGTAGTCTTGTAAAAGAGACCATCATTTTGAAGGGAAAACCAAGTAAATCCAATGTTGAGCGCAGTTGAACCTCAAAGCCATCAGCTTCCTTGAAATAGTCAACTGACGCTGGTGCCTGGATTCATGCGGAACTTGAAGAACATTCCTTCCAGATCAGATGGAATTACTTCCGTCCCAGAGATATTGCGATTTTCATCGAATAATAAAGAACTATCGAATTCTCGATTGTCCGGATGAATCCAGCATGAATGATGGAATCCCGCAGCTACTTGGGCTGTTTCCTTTTCAAAATATCTACGCCAATTGATGGAATCATCTGGCTCAGGGTATCGTGAAAAATTTCACATCTCCAAAGTTCGTGGACCGGTTAACTCTATCGAACGAGTTAACTTTGACCAAAAAATTAATGAGTCCAACTTTTTGGTAGATGGTTTCTTGATAATCACCAGGTTCCCAACCCTGTCCACCTTCTTCTACAATTGGATTCATCCGGAAATCGATAAAATTGAACTCTATACCAGATTGCCACTCGTTCTATTTTTAAAAAATTCGAATTTCCAATAGCCACGTATGAAATATTTGAGTTATTGCTTGTCCAGATGAATCCAACCAAACGGATGATAAGATCCAATTACTTTGACTGTTCATTGCTCAAAGCAACGTCCATCATAGGTGGAATCATCTGTCCAGGCAGAGTAAAAAATTGCACATGCTGGCAATTTCGAAGGTAGTCTTGTTAAAGAGACCATCATTTTGAAGGGAAAACCAAGTAAATCCAATGTTGAGCGCAGTTGAACCTCAAAGCCATCGGCTTCCTTGAAATAGTCAACTGACGCTGGTGCTTGGATTCATGCGGAACTTGAAGAACATTCCTTCCAGATCAGATGGAATTACTTCCGTCCCAGAGATATTGCGATTTTCATCGTCAAATGAACAACTATCGAATTCTCGATTGTGCGGATGAATCCAGCATGAATGATGGACTCCCGCAGCTACTTGGGCTGTCCCCTTTTCAAAAGATCTACGCCAATTGATGGAATCATCTGGCTCAGGGCATCGTGAAAAATGTCACATCTCCAAAGTTCGTGGACTGGTTCAATCGATCGAACGAGTTACCTTTGACCAATAACACCGGCACACAAAAAAAAAAAATTCTCTGTGCACCGGGTGCTACCTATCTACGGGCATGTTTTTCGACCCGCTGAACACGAATTTCATGTCAGTTTAGGCCGTCCAGGTCTCAATTTCGAGTAAATTGCAAAAAAACCCAAAAAATAGCGAAAATTCGATGTTTTGGCAAGAAAAAACAATTTTGAGATCTAAGGCAAGTATAACTTTCATGTATTTTGATCCGTTAAATACTATTTTCGATCGTACTTTAATCATAAACTTTTTTAATTCTAAAAAATTGTAAAATATCTTTAAAAATTGCAAAAATCGTGAAAAATTGGGATTATCTTGGTACAAATAATTTTGTGGACCCGGATTGACGAAGATTTTCATGTTATTCAATCTGCTTGATCTGATTCTGCAATAAATGTGGCTTTTGGTCCCCTCAAACATTCATGAAATTGCAAAAAATCGATAAAATAGCAGAAAATTGCTGCTGAAAAAATGGAAAAAAATCTTTTAAATACAATTAAATAAATTTCTTGTATTGTTTATTTCTAAAATACAAGATTACGATCCAAGAATGTACACAAATTGGATTTTCAACGGTTTTTCGAGGTTATTGCACTGTTTCGTTCTCAAATGATCTACGACGTGGATACCTCTTCTTCCACCTTCTCCTTTCTTTAGTAAAAATTTGCCATCGTGTTGGGATTTCAACTTCTTCGATGTGCAGACTTCATTTCATTGCATGATCGCTTGTACTTGCAACCAGGGCACCTCCTCGCGGTGACGGTGGGCAACAGAACCATCTGGCAGAGTCCCTGGGTTAACGGCGTGTGTGCCGTCATGGCAGGTACAAGTGATGAGTACTTTACGATGCAGGGATTCGGAAACCCAGTATCGGCGTCTGGTCAGGGTGAGAAAGCAGGCCCGCAGGCGTCGTCATCCAGCGACTGCAGCTCTTCAGTAGTGGGAAACTTGGCTACTGGAGAGTATACTATTACAAGAAGCAATTCCCATCTGTGCAATAAGAGTCCTGATCTATTTTGTTACGTTTGTGGGGAGTTTGCGACGATCAAAAACCGCAGAACGTTTTCAGATAGATTAAAACGAAGTTATGAAGAATGCTTTTGCATTCAAATTACAAATTTGGATTCAGCCTGGGTCCCACACTTTGTTTGTTGTCGATGTAATATTATGTTGACACGATGGGAAAAAACCAAAAACAGAGAAAACTTGAAATTTACAATTCCCATGATTTGGACTTCACCAAGTAGTTCGCATAACTGCTACTTCTGTATGACTGAAATTGCCGGTTTTACTTCGTCGAATAGAAGTAAAATACAGTACGCCGATGTTTCATCAGCTGTCAAGCCACAGAAAACAGTTATTGTTGATGAAACCGAAGCTCTTGAAGAGATGGAAGTAGAAAAAGAAGAAGTGCCAATGGAGGAAGAAGAGGAAGAAGAAATTTCTGAAGATGAAAATCCCGAAGATGAAGATTTCATGCCAGATGAGAAAACGAAAGACCCTGAAACATTTAGTCGAGAAGAACTAAATGATCTCATACGAGATTTAAATTTGCCTAAGGATGGAGCGGAATTACTGGCATCAAGATTAAAAAAAAAAAATTTGTTGGCTAAAAAGGTAACGGCTTCCTTTTATCGGAATAGAGAAAAGAAGTTCCGGAAATTTTTCACAAAGGACGATGAGAACTCGTTGGTGTACTGTTCCAATGTTAAAGGCTTGGTTGATGAATTAAAACCTAATATCTATAAAGACGATGAGTGGAGACTCTTTATAGATTCATCAACTAGAAGTCTCAAAGCTGTCTTGCTTCACATTGGAAACATATTAGCGCCAATTCCAATAGCCCATTCCACGAAGCTTAAAGAGACCTATGAAAATTTGGGAATTGTATTGGATAAGATAAAGTATTCAGAACACCAATGGCAAATTTGCGGGGATCTCAAAATCGCAACACTGCTTTTAGGCCAACAATCAGGATTCACAAAATATCCTTGCTATCTATGTTTGTGGGATAGCAGAGACAGAAAGAATCATTATGTGAAAAAAGAATGGCCTACGAGAGCGCAATTAAATGTCGGTACTTATAATGTAATACGAACACCATTAATTCAGCCTTCAAACTATCTGCTACCGCCACTTCACATCAAACTAGGTCTCATAAAACAATATGTCAAAGCTCTGGACAAGGATGGTGATTGTTTTCAGTACTTGAGAGAAAAGTTTCCGGCGATAAGCGATGCCAAATTGAAAGAGGGAATTTTTAATGGACCCCAAATTAGAACTTTATTCCAGGATGCTAATTTTATAGGTAAAATGAATGATACGGAGAAAGCAGCTTGGGTAAGTTTCAAAAATGTGTGTCATAACTTTTTAGGAAATAATAAATGTGAAAATTACAGGAGAATAGTCGAAGAATTAGTGACAAATTACAAAAATTTAGGATGCTTAATGAATCTAAAATTGCACTTCCTAGATTCTCATATCGACCACTTTCCTGAGAATCTTGGGGAGTACAGTGAAGAACAGGGAGAACGTTTTCATCAAGACCTAAGTGAAATGGAGACTAGGTATCAAGGAAACTGGAACATCAATATGGTGGCAGACTATTGCTGGACACTCAAGAGAGATTTACCGAATCAAAATAACAAACGAAAGAGAAATCCACTCCGTAGAGCATTTGAAAATAAAAGAGTTCGATACCACCGGAAAACAGTTTAAAAGTTGGGAAAATCATTCTTCTGATTCTGTTTACACGTCATTTTCATCGATTTTACAATTTTTTTGCATTTTCATATTTGAATCTTGTCTTTTGTTAATAAAAAATACAAGAAATGTATTTAATTGTATTTAAAAGATTTTTTTCCATTTTTTCAGCAGCAATTTTCTGCTATTTTATCGATTTTTTGCAATTTCATGAATGTTTGAGGGGACCAAAAGCCACATTTATTGCAGAATCAGATCAAGCAGATTGAATAACATGAAAATCTTCGTCAATCCGGGTCCACAAAATTGTTTGTACCAAGATAATCCCAATTTTTCACGATTTTTGCAATTTTTAAAGATATTTTACAATTTTTTAGAATTAAAAAAGTTTATGTTTAAAGTATGATCGAAAATAGTATTTAACGGATCAAAATATATGAAAGTTATACTTGCCTTAGATCTCAAAATTGTTTTTTCTTGCCAAAACATCGAATTTTCGCTATTTTTTGGGTGTTTTTGCAATTTACTCGAAATTGAGACCTGGACGGCCTAAACTGACATGAAATTCGTGTTCAGCGGGTCGAAAAACATGCCCGTAGATAGGTCGCACCCGGTGCACAGAGAATTTTTTTTTTTTGTGTGCCGGTGTAATCAATGAGTCCAACCTTTTGGTAGATGGTTTCTTGATAGTCACCAGGTTCCCAACCCTGTCCACCTTCTTCTACAATTGGATCCATCCGGAAATTGATAAAATTAAGCTCTATACCAGATTACCACTCGTTCCATTTTAAAAAATTCGAATTTCCAATAGCCACGGATGGAGAATTCAATTTATTGCTTTTCCAGATGAATCCAACGCAACAGATGATAAGATGCAATCGCGTTTACCGTTTATTGCCCGAGACGGTGTCCATCATAGGTGGATTCGTCTCTCCAGGCACGGTGTGAAATTTATCGTGTTGTGCTATTTTGGAGGTAGTTTCGTGATCAAGACAGCCACATTAGAACGGCAACACCAAATGGATCCTTTGTTGAGCGCAGTAACTTCTGTGAGCCACCAGCCTCCTTGAAATAGTCAAGTGTTGATGGTGCTTGGATTCATTCGCATCTCTTTTACGAGACTACCTTCGAAATATCCAGCATGTGCAATTATACACTTTGCCTGGACAGATGATTCCACCTATAATGAAGGTTGCCTCGGGCAATAAACAGTCAAAGTAATTGGATCTTATCATCCGTTTGGTCGGATTCATCTGGACAAGCAATAACTCAAATATTTCGTACGTGGCTATTGGAAATTCGAATTTCTCAAAATAGAACGAGTGGCAATCTGGTACCGAGTCCAATTTTATCAATTTCCGGATGGATCCAACTGTAGAATCAGGTGGACAGGGTTTGGAACCTGGTGACTTTGAAGAAACGAGTGACCCCAAGATTGAACTGATTCATACTTTGGTCACAGTTTACTCGTTACATGATTGAACTGGTCAACGAGCTTTGGAGCGTAGGCATTTTGAAAAGAAAACAGCCCAAGTAGCTGCGAGATCTCGTCATTCATTCTGGAATCATCCGGACAATCCAGAATTGGTTATTTGTCGATCGAGAATCGCAATACCTCTTGGACGGAAGTAATTACATCTGTTTTGGAAGCAATTTTCTTCAAGCTGCGCATGAATCCAAGCACCAGCGTCGGTTGACTATTTCAAGGACGCCGGTGGCTAACGAGAATAACTGCGTTCAACATTGGATTCACTTGGTTTTCTTTTCAGTATGATTGTCTCTCTCACGAGACTACCTTCAAAATAGCACAACATGCGTAATTTTTTATTGTGGCTGGACAGACGATTCCACCTATGATGGACGTTGTCTTGGGCAATAAACAGTCAAAGCAATTGCATTTCATCATCTTTTGAATTGGATTCATCTGGAAAAGCAGTAAATTAAATATTTCATACGTAGCTATTGGAAATTCGAATGTTTAAAAATGGAATGAGTTTTCGTATGCTGCCGAGTTTCTCATTGATGTGAAAAAAAGATCCAAGGTCCTCCAGATTTATAAAACGGTTAAGTCGTAGAAATCATCGTCCCGAAGATTGGATTGATTAATTTTTTGGTCTGAGCTTTCTCATTCCATGTATCGATCTGGTCTACGAGCGATGGTGCGATGAGATTCTATTGAAAAAACTATGCCACGCAATTATTTAGTCCGTTCGATAAGAGGGTGCAATTGATAAATTTTCTCACGTTGTATATCGCATAGTTTCAAACCGTATGATTGCGTTGTATTTTGTTTATGTCAATATTTCCTTCATATCTATCTTCAACGTGTAATCAAACATGGCAGACGGCGATCAAGAAGAGCGAAATATTTTCTCGAATTACGATTCCTCCGTTCGTGGACGAATTGTTGGCCTCCATCGGGCTGGCTGGTCCCGCGAAAGAATTCGTCTAGAGATTGGCTGTAACATTAAAACAGTGAATTTGTGGATCAACAAGTTCAACAGAGGTGGCGACCAAGCTCTGAAGGACCATAGGAAAAATAATAAACGTCCACTAAAAACTACGCCGGAGGAAGATGTTAGGCTTTGTCAAGCCGTTGAAGAGACGCCGTTCACAACAATTGCCTCAGCGCTCGATGAGACGGGCATTCCAATCAGTGTGAGCACTGCAAGGAGACGATTGAAAGATGTGGGTCTAACTGCTCATCGGCCAGTGAAAAAAACGCCACTCACGGAAGATCATCGGCAACAGCGGCTCCTTTTCGCCCAACAGCACCTCGGGTGGACCCCCCAACAGTGGGCGTCTGTTGTGTGGTCAGACGAAAAGGTATTGTACTCCGATAATTTATAACCGAAAGCTATGGCAGCAGCTCGACGCCAAATAAAACTCCCATACGCTCGAATATCCCGGCTTCGTGACGGCACATTGATTTTAAATTACTCTCACCAACGAACCTTTTGAGTAGAAAGTTGTATTACTGTTGACGTATTCTTATTTTGATGAAAATTCGTCACCAGTGATCGATTTTTCTAGATACCAATTTCAAGTCATCAACATACGAGTTTTTCGTGCAGTAGAATTATTTTCCAAGTAAGAACTACCATCAACTCAATGGAAGTTGTGATTTATTTATGTAACCTCGATCCCAGTAGTACAGGAACCTGTAGAACTGACCCTGTAAAACGGACCCCACTATAGTGGCGTCTGACGACTCTTTTTGTCGGGAAATCAAATTGGTTCACAAATCCAGATATTGCTTTTTAATATATTTTCCGATGCTAATTCCGAGTCTGATGTCAAGAATATAGTGAATATCAGAGCAACACCTAAAATGGGGGTGTTTCCGCTGGTTAAAATGGGAGTTTACGCCAATCTAGGAGTCGCTTTTAGGTCGATATTGTTTCCGATTTAGTCCTAGTAGTGTTGGTTTTGACAGTAAAATTATCAGCCTCCCCCCTTTCTTGCCCCCTTGCAGGTGTTCAGGTCCTCCGATGATGGTCGACGTCACGTATATCGCCCTCGGGCGCGAGAATTTCTGCTGGACGACCGTTATGTAGTAGAAAAACAATGGAGCGGTCGTATAACTGTTGGGTTTTGGGGCTGCATGTCCGCGGCTGGAGCGATGACCCTGTGTGAAATCCCCGCAAGAATGAATTCCGGGGATTATGTGAACCTTTTACAGAACACCATGCTTCCTTCTGCCAGAGCTCGTTTTCCGGTCGATCGGTACCCACGCATAAAATTCATGCAGGATCGATCCGCGGTTCACACTTCTCGGGAAACAATGAGATGGTTTGATGAGCATCCGGAGGTCACCATGATAAATTGGCCTAGCATGTCTCCAGATCTCAACCCGATTGAAAACTTATGGAGTTTGTTTCATCAGAATTCAATTCTATTTGCGTAGCTGTTTGTGGAGGGAATCGTTAAATACGCGAGACTTATTATTTGGACTAAAATGAATGAATTCATTGTAATGAAAATGTTTCACTTTCTATAGGCATTATGGTTCGTGAGTGGAAGTCTGGCGAAGATAGGGACCGGGATGCTCTCATAGCACACGTGGAACGGGTTTGGCGAGATATCCAGGCAGACCATTGCCTCAATCTCGTCAATTCGATGCCAAACCGCATGCAGTGTGTCATCGAGAGCAACTGATCATGGATCCCGTACCAAAAAATTTTCGCTTTGGAAATTGCATGCAAAATATTAAACAAATAAAAAAATTAATAAGCATTATGTTTGTCTGCATTTTGTAATGGCACCGAAGTAAAAATTCATTTTATCTAGTAAGTAAAAATGAGTCGAGATGTGGAAATGAAACCGGCTTGAGAAAAAATTACAGATAGAAGAAGAGAAACGTTTTCGGAGATATCACGCGACTGGGAAGAGTCCCGGACGACGTATACATCGCCAAGTCTCTGTTGTTTGCTGGCCCAAGGTTTGCCGAGGATGTTATCTCCAAATAAAAGAAATTGTGGCAGTTGCGGTGAAAATTTCGACACAAATTTCTTTTTCACTTGGTTTGGTGGTCGAGTAAGCGCAATAAATCTCATCCCTCCAAAGCTCGTTGACCAGTTCAATCATGTAACGAGTAAACTGTGACCAAAAAATTGATCAGTCCAATCTTGGGGTCACTCGTTTCTTCAAAGTCGCCAGGTTCCAAACCCTGTCTACCTGCTTCTACAATTAGATTCATCCGGAGATTGATACAATTGAACTCGATAACAGATTCCTACCCGTTCCATTTCGAAATATTCGAATTTTCAATAGCTACGGATGAAATATTGAATTTTCTGCTTTTCCAGATGAATCCAAGGCAACAGATGATAGGATGTAATTGCTTTGACTATTCATCGCCTAAGACAACGTCCATCGTGGGTAGAATCGTCTGCCCGGGCACAGTGAAAAATTATGCGTGTTGTGCTATTTTGAAGGTAGTCACGGAAAACAGACAATCGTATGGAAACGAAAACCAAGTGAATCCAATGTTAAGCGCAGTTATTCCCGTTAGCCACTGGCATCCTTGAAACAGTCAAGTGACGCTGGTGCTTGGATTAATGCGCAGATTTAAAAAATACCTTCCAGATCAGATCGAATTACTTCCGTCCCGGAGATATTTCAATCCTCGACCGACAAATGAGAAACTATCGAATTCTTCATTGTCCGGATGAATCGAGAATGAATGACGAGATCTCGCAGCTACTTGGACTGTTTACTTTTCAAAATGCTCACGCTAAATGGTGGAATCATCTGGCTTAGAGCATAGCAAAAAATCTCATTGCTCCAAAGCTCGTTGACCAGTTCAATCATGTAACGAGTAAACTGTGACCAAAAAATTGATCAGTCCAATCTTGGGGTCACTCGTTTCTTCAAAGTCGCCAGGTTCCAAACCCTGTCTACCTGCTTCTACAATTAGATTCATCCGGAGATTGATACAATTGAACTCGATAACAAATTGCTACTCGTTTCATTTCTAACCATTCGAATTTTCAATAGCTACTGATGAAATATTGAATTTACTGCTTTTCCAAATGAATCCATGGCAACAGGTGATAAGATCGATGGCTTCGACTTTCCATCACCAAAGACGACGTCTGTCATAGGTGGATTCGTTTGGATTGGCATATAGAAAAATTATTCATGTTTTGCTATTTCGTAAATAGTCTCGTAAGAGCGACAACCATACTTGGAACGAAAACCAAGTGAATCTAGTTTTAAACGCAGTTATTTCTGTGAGCTATCGGCGTCCTAGAAATAGTCAACTAACGCTGATACTTGGATTTATGCAAAGCTTGAAAAAAAATTCTTTCATATCAGATCGAATCACTTTCGAACACGGAAGTATTGCGACTCTCGATCAAAAAATTAAGAATTATCGAATTTCTCTGATTGTCCAGAGAAATTCAGAATGAATGATGATATACTGCAATGATTTCGGCCATTTTATTTCCAAAATGTCTACGGTAATTGATGGAATCATCTGGCTTAGGGCATCGCAAAACATCTCATTGCTCTAAAGCTCGTAGACCGGCACAATCAAAGAAAAAAGTGGACTTTGACCGAAAAATTAATCAGTCGAACCTGGGGTCGATGATCTTTACGCATTAAACACGTTTCAAACCTGGTCCACCAACTTCAACAATTAAATTCATCTGGAGATCGAAGGAATTCAACTCAGTAACATATTACCACTCATTCAGTTCTTAAATATTCGAATTTTCAATAGACACGTACGAAATATTGTATTTACACTGTCTTTTCAGATTTATCCAGAGTAACAGATGTAAGATTCAATTGCTTCGACTGTTTATTACCAAAGACAACGTTTATCATAGGAGGGTTCGTCTGTCGTGGCAAAATAGAGAGAAATTTCAGATTTTACTCTTCGGATGCAGTCTCACACGTGAAACAACTGTACTCGACCACCAAACCGAGTAAATCCCATGCAGGGCGCAGTAATTTTTGTGAACCTCCATCGTTCTGGAGATAACTTACTAACCCTAGTTATTGGATTCTTTCGTAGCTCAAAGAAAACCCTCATCTATTAAATAGAATCAGTTAAAAATTCCATTGAGTAGATTTTAGAAAAGACTTTTATTTTATTTTATTTCTTTAATTTTTTGTGTCTCTGCCAAGAAGTTCCACCTCCGTCTTCCTTTTTCTTTTTCTTCCCCGTTCAACTCCCTTACATCGCTTCTCCTCCATCAGTCTTGCACCCATCCTCATCTCGTCACCCTTGTCTCCACCTGCTTCTACTTCGTCACTGTTATCAATAAAAAAAAAGGAATGTTAGCTGTGATTGATGTGAAATTATTTATTTCTATTTTCGATATACCACTAACCCTCGAGGGAAAAAAAGCCTGGACAAGTAAATTTGTTCGTGATATGCAAATTCCATGAAGATTTTACTTTCAAAAAATTTTTAGTACACATTTGTAATCAGCAACCCCGAAAACCCTCGAGTACCGATTTTCCCTTTTATCAAACGATTTTTACGACTGTGGTCCGCCATATTGGACGCGCTATCTTGAGTTCACAAATTTTCAATGCTGATTTCAGCCACCCAAAAACTTCCGCGTACAGAATTCGAGCTCTTCGCGAAATGGTAACAGAAGAAAGGCGTAACCAAAAACATCGTGTCACTCTTAACAAAAAAGAGACTTCACCGTGCCTGTAGATCAAACTTATGATCAAAGTTAAAATTGAGCGAAGCATGTTCCGGAAGTATTTACCCAACCGTTTCAACAGCACGCTCCGTCATTTCTAGCAGATCTGTCCGGGCTGCCAACCCAATTTCGAAGTATGAGTAACTGTAACAAAGATTCGTTTCTAACTTATTCAAGAAAAGAGAAGTATTGATAATCCTTGTATATGTTATCTGGTTGTATTCTGTTTTCAAACAGACTTTCAAGTCAGGGTTCGAAAAAATCTGTACTATAATAATTGAGAATGTCAAACTTTTTTCCTTTCCAGGAACAATAGCAACAGTAACTGAAAAAAAATATTGATGAAATGAAATTTCGAACCTTTCAAAAAGTAAAAATAACGCCAAGTATTAAAAGGTCGTATTTTAAATTATACATTTCTTTCAAAATAAATTGAATCCCAAAAATAAATGAATTGCACTTCTGAAAAAAAAGCAGTTAAATAGGACAAAATTCTAAAATTACACCATTCACCTATCGATAAAACAGAATTAAAAAAAATTGAAATCATAACTTTCAGTTGTAGCCAAGTATCGGACGTACCGACAATGAACAAGTTCTTCCAAGGCCCTGCAAAACCAAAACGCAAAGACTTGGCGTGCAATCCTCAAATAAAAATTTGGAAGCGAGATTCTGGATAAATCCCTCGAAAAAGTCTCGACAAGATTCTTGAGGAATCCCTAAAAAATGTCTCGGAAAGACTTTTAGTCAATCCCTTAAAAAACGTCTGTCGCAACCCCTGGTCAACCCCTAAAAAATCCCGTTAAGACTCTGGACCAATCCCTCAAAAAAGTCCGGGCGAGATTCTTTGTCAATCAGTAAAAAATTATCGGTGAGATTCTTGATTATTCCCTTAAAAATCCCGTTGAGACTCTTGGCTAATTCGGTAAAAAAAGTTTCGGTGATATTCTTGATTATTCCTTTAAAAAAATCTGAAGCGAGATTCTGTAGATTCTGTCTTAGGCAATCCCTCAAGGAATCCGTCGAGATCGTTTTACTACAGCGCGTAAACGAGGCTACTATATCTCTCGCACACTGGCCAACACCGATAGGGGGTAGCCGCGTTAAGCGTAGCGCGATGACGTCACAAGTGTCCCCGTCACCCTTTCGAAAACGAGAGCCCAAAAATGTTTGCTAACATCATGGTTCTCAGGATTGGATAAACGATTTCGTTCGCAACAGAAACCAATCGACGTGGAAAAATCGGAAAAAATTAATTAGAATAATTACATTTTTTGGTCCAGCTGTTTATCCGCGAGAATGGTTCAAAGTCGCTGTGACGTCATCAAACCGGCATATTCGCGTATAGAAGAGTCCAGTAGGTCTCGTGCTACGCTTTTTTTAATACTTAACGTCGAGATGCTACCGCGTCTCTTGATTCGGTAATGATAGATTAACTTCCATATACATGAGTAGTATTACTTACTATTCACAGTCTTCTCTTCTGTCCGTGTGTATTTGTTTTTTAATTATGAAATTTTCCAAGAAACTTCTATTATTATCGATAAATTTTCGGTAATAATCACGCCTGTGATGGTTTGCCGGCTTTTTGTATATGGAGCGCAATATTCTGTCGACTTCCCGCATGCCGATTCCTCCGGTGTTATTTCCGGCGTTCTCGAAATAATTCACGAGCTCAACGATGAGGCGCCCAAGATTCTCCGGCACATTTGTAATATTTTTTTCAAATTTGTTGACAGCTCCGCGGATGTAACCCGTCATTTTCCCGAATAAGATGATGACTGAAGGAAGTAACGAATTTTTTTTCACCTTTATTTGTTTTTTCCTACGAACAACCTGAAATCTTCTATAATGCTGAAGTTCGTAACGATTCAAAGTTGCGAAGTAATTCAAACGAAACCACTATAGATAAAGTGATACATTATGATAGTGATTTCGTTTGAGTAATTTCTTGGCTTTGCATTGATACGAATTTCAGCGTTACAGATAATTTTAGGTCGCCCATGGGAAAAGACAAACAAAAGTGTCCCGAACGCATTCTTCGCTTCCTCCAGTGATCATTTTACCATCGAATATGACGTGATGAATTCGCGGCGTGGTCACAAAATACAAAAAACAATATTGCAAATGCACCGGAAATGTTCGGAGCTCCATTATCGGGCTCGTTCAAGTTTCTGAGCATGAAGCGGAAAGCACGGAGAATATCACTTTTTGGGCGTCTACAAAACTGCGGCTCATGTATGAAAAATCTCAAGTTCATCGCAGGCCTGATTTTTTCAAATTTTGATCGATGAAAATCATGTTTTTTTAGAAAATTGCATAAAAAAAATAATTGAAAAACATGAGAGAAGACTATGAATAGTACGTAAATAACTCTATCATGGCGAATCTCCTTCACGGGGAAAAAGCCCGGACAACGACATTTGTTTTATGAAGCTTTCGACTAAATTAAAATGTCGATGTTGGTAAAGTAGAATATTAAGACATTCGCCGAACATCAAGAGCCCTTTAATCGTGTCGTCTGCGCACATATACATACACGCACACACACTGCGTTTTTTGCATAATTTCGCCTGTGTAAGGCTTTTTCTCAGCAGTTACGGCATTAATCGTGATGATTTATGGCTCAATCGACAGGGACCAGTGTAAGTAGTTTCCAGTTCAATTTTCAGAACATGACATTACTCCTGGGCTCCGTAATTAAGGGAAATGCTTATCCCTATCACTGAATTCGCTTTATTGAGAAGGATAATATACTCGGCCGAGTCTCAGACCAGTGGACGACGCGGTCCTTGTCCCGAGATCTTGTCTCTAGATTCATCAAGAACTTTTTTGTCATCATAAAATAGATTCTACTGTAATTAAACGGATCGAAATTTTATTGCTGAAAACTTTTTTTCGATTATCCTTATTTCAATGAGATTCATGATCGTTGTTTGAATAATCTCTGAGAAGTAAAAATGTTTACTTTTAGAGTTGTTGTAGCTCAATCATTTTCAAGTCTGCTTTTGTGACGAATGCTTGTAACACTCGATATACAAACATTTATGATTCCTCTCTTTCCTCGAATAAGTTGGAAATTGATGTTTTTGACAGCGGTGAATCTATTTTTAAAATAAAGTTGGAAGCTGGAATGGATTTGCTCGCCATGTCCGAAGGTGCAGCCAAAACCGTGGGGTGATACTTCTGAATCATGTTTTTTATAGTTTATCTCTCTTATTTATAGGAATATCTCCATTATATTATCGCCACTGTGCCACAGCAGATGAATCCACTTAATACTGACTTTGTTTTGAGAAATAAACAGTCAATGCGATTACGTGTCATCGTCTGTTGTGTTGGATTCATCTGGATAAGCATGAAATTCATTGTTTCGCACGCGTCTATTAGTAATTTGAATATTTGAAAACATGGTTACGAGTCGTTATCTGTTATCGAGTTCAATATAATTTCGCTCCCGATGAATCCAATGGTGGAAGCAGATGGACCGTGTCTGGAACGTGGTTATTTCGTAGAAACCATCAACCCCAAGGTTGGACTAATTAATTTTTTCGTCAAAGTTCACTCGTTTCATTGATTGGACTGGTCTACGAGCTTTGGAGCAATGAGATTTTCTGCGATGCTTTCAGCCAAATGATTCCATCAATTGGCATAGACATTTTTAAAAGGAAACAGCCCGAGTAGCCGCGAAATCTTGTCATTCACTCTGGAATCATTCGCACAACCGAGAATTTTATTATTCCGTTTTTGTCGTAAGACAATCGCAATAGCTCGGGAATCAATCTGATTCGATTAGTTCTCGTAGTCACGTTTGCAAGCTGCGAATGACTCCAAATACCAGAGTCGGATGCCTATTTCCAGAACGCTTGAGGCTCGCAAGAATTACTGCGCTCAACATCGGATTCATTTGGTTCGATGATCGAGTAAGGTCGCCTCACTTGCGAGACTGCTTCTTGGAAGCAGGTGACGGTTCGAAATTCAAATGCTTAATCACGGAATGCCTGGAAATCTGTTCTCGCGTCCAATTGTTGAAAATGAATTCAATAGTAGAAGAAGGTGGACGAGTTGTGAATCGTGCTTACTTGCTTACGTGCTCAATAGCGTCTATGCTATTTCTTCAAATTATTTTATTTGATTAATAATTTAAAAAAGAATAAAATTTCTTCAATTGAATGAATTTCAATAGTCAAAATTTGCTATTTCATTTTGATTCTTTATTTTATTTGTTATCCATGCATTATCACAAATTGAGATACAATTCCATCGTCGAACGGAACATCACATTCTAATAACCTAGCTTTGTTCCGCTTGGTCCCTCGTTCCAATTTTTTCGACCACATGATCGACGTATTAGCCTGCCGCGATCACATCACTTCAGCGCTGTCAGATATATCTCTGCTAGGTTATTACTTTGGTGGTTATAAATTACGCGTGACACATGAGTCTGAAACTCTTCCGAACTTCGACAAACTTCAACAAATGACGATCTACTGTCGGTAAAATCACCATTCAATCGATCTGACCAGGCATTAATGCATAGTACTGTACATACTAAATGGATGTTAGTAGATGTATATATATGTGCCTAAATACTTGTAAGTGTCCACAGTCTAACATGGATAATCGTACATGTAGCGGATCCGGACGTCTCCCTACATTGAGTCATATCAGTCGGGGTAGAGCTCGCAGTGCCAAGTGTGGGGGGTGCAAAAGCCAGGTGGTGGTATTGGCCTAGATCGACGGCGTCGGCAATAATCGGTCCCGGCGGGCCGGCGGACCGGCCACAGGCAATGCGGCCGCGTTTCCCCCGTTCAGGCGGTACTGTCTCGCCCCTGACACGTGTTCGACGTAGATGTCTCTGGACCAACGGATGGTTTCAGAGACTATGAGGCGACGCATTAATGACGCGTACCGGCTCGACACCCGGAGCTGTTTCAACACCGGCTCGTTCTCCGAATCCCAAGTACCGAGGGCGCCAACGACGATCGCGTCCAGATGCACGGTGTACCCAAGCACGTCCAATGCAGTCGCAAGCGGAGTATACTTGACAATTTTTGATTGCCTAGCATCCTCCATGGCTTTGCGCTGGTTCTCGAACGTGACTGTGACATCGATGATGTGCACGCTTTTCGCCGCCTCGTCGCGGATGACAATATCCGGTCGGAGCGCGGCTAGATCGCCGTCGACCCCCTCCACTCGCCGGTTCACCCTCAATTCCCCCGGTAATCTTACGGCCTTCGCGATACGATGTAAAATCGCGTCGTGGCGCAGTTGCAGTGCAGCCGAGTGTGGCAGGCAGTGGCAGATCACGTGAGGGAGAGTTTCCCCCGCGTGGCCGCACCTCCTGCAGCGCCTATCCCCGTTCCCCCATCGGATGGCACCGTTAAGCGGCAGCACATTCAGGCGGGCGCGGTGGATAAAGCGCCACTCAGCGAAGCGGATGAATTTGCCGTCCCGGAGGAAGCCATTGCTGACTCCCGATCCTGACGACACCTGGTGGACTTTGCCCTGGTCTCGCTTGGCCAGGAGGGTACCGAGGTATCCCTCCTGAATAGCGATCCTCAGTTGGCTGATCACCCGCATTCGCGCACTCGGCTGCAGCACAACCGTCTGTCCACGAGCCCCGCGGCACTCCAGCAGGAGCCGATCCGAATTTCCGTCAGGTCGCCAAGCGACCAGTAACTGCTTCGATTGCCGTCGCGTCGCCAATCTCACTCTCGTCCATAGTCCCGGGTTTCCCTGGAGCTCACGCGTGAACGGGGCCTCCAGTGATCCCGACAGGAAAGTGGCGACTTCAGCCGGCGAGGGCTGGTGTATTGTTCTTCTTTGGACCGCCTCCCAGAGCGACGCCTTTGCAGCCCCAGCAATCGCCTCATCCTTGCAGGTTAATGTCCTAAAGGCATGGGCGATCGTGAGTACATCTGCCAGCGCCACCATTGGGAGGAGGCCAGCTCCCCCTCTCCAGGTGGGTAGGTATATAACCTCCGCACTAGCTCTTTGGGGGAGATGCATCCAGCCTTTCGCCAGCTTTTTCACCGCCGCATCCAAGATGGACAGAGGTGCCTTGTCCACGAAGCCGCCCCTCAGTACGTGGTCGAGCCGTGGCGCTATGAAAGTTCTTAGTGCGTCCAGCTTCTGCCACGGCGCGAGGAGCGACCTATCTATGGCTGACGCGTCGGCAATCATTTTCTCGATCGCGATAATCGGCGTCTGGTTAACAAAAAGTCCCACCGGAATGCCGAGGTACTCGTAGGCCTCGCCCGCTCCCATTGCCCTAATCCGCCCCCCTCCCAGCGTAAACTCGGTGGTCAGAGCCGTGCGTGCGGCCCCCTTGCCTTGAAGATGGAGTGTGGCGCATTTCCCCGCACTGAACCGGAGTCCCGCCTTGGTGGCCGCAGCCTCCGCCGTGGTCAGGAGTATCTTCATCTCCTCCGGGGATGATGCAATAAGGCCGATGTCATCTGCGTAGGCCAGCGATCGGTGCCGCACGCCCCTCAGTTGGTAGCCGACGGGGAGGGATTCGATGGACCGAATCAGCCCTTCGATGGCTATATTGAACGTCATGGGGCTCCCCGGGCATCCTTGCCTGACGCCAGCCTCGATTGGGATTGGCTCGGTGAAGCCCTGCGACGTCCTGACCCTGGTGGTGCAGCCCGTGTTCATCGACCGGAGGATGCGCTGAGTGGCGAGCGGGAGGCCGGCTCCCCTGAGGGCGTCGAAGATGACCGCGTGCGGCACCGAGCCAAAAGCATTGGTCAGGTCCAGCCACGCGATCACCAACTCCTGCCCCCGTCGCGTGCCGTCCTCCATGATCTCCCTGAGGACGAAGTTGTGCTCATGGCAGCCCTCGTGTCTCATGAAGCCCTTCTGTGGGCGGCCGAGCCGCCTCCCCCGCGTCACAAAGCCCATCATCCGATCGGCCATCACGGCGGCGAATAGCTTCGGTGTCGTGTCGCCAAGCGCGAGGGGTCGCCAGTTGTTGATGTCGCCGCGGTCCCCCTTCTTATGCACCAGGATGGTGTTAGAGCATTTCCAAACCTCGGGGATGCGCTCGAGACGGATGCAGGCATTGAAGAGCGAGGTGATCACGGAGGACCCTGGATCTGCCCTCTTTACGTCTCCGTAGGTGACCCCGTCAGGTCCGGGTGCCGTATTCGACGTCCTTCCTAGGCGGTCGTGCACCTCCTTGACTGAGAAGGGCTTCACCATTGCCTCCCGCAGTCTCACTTCCTCCTCACTGTTAAAGTCCCACTCCGGCCACTCGCCTCGCAGCTGGCCTGTTTGTGTGGCGTCCGGGGGGGCCCGGGCCGTGTACATCTCGCGAAAATGTGCAGCCACTTCCCTCTTCGCTATGGTGCAGAAGGGGGATGGGCCCTGTAGTACTTGCTGCATGGCGATCTTGCGGTCATCTCGGTAGAGCTGCTGCACTCTCGCGGCCTCCCGTACACGGTCCTGGCCCTCCAGGGGCCGCCGCGCACCTCCTCGTTGTGGCCGGTTGTTATCGGCCGTCCCTCGGCGCGCAGGGCGCCTTCTCCTGGAGAAGGACTGGAGGAAAGTGGACAGGTCTTTAGCCACCTCCTCCAGTCCCTCGCTCGTGTTCACGGCGTCTGCCTTGGCGATTAGAGCTTGGCGTTTTACCGCGTTGCTCATCCTCGCTTCCGGCTCGCGCCGCTCAGAAGGCTGTCCTGCCCGGCGAGGGGCGGGCCGGGCCCGTTGGGTGTTTTCGCCGGCACGGTGGTCGCTCCGCGTGTGTGTCGGTGGGGCGAGTGGTGATCGCCGTCGCGGCGGGGCAGCGGCCGCAGTCCGCGGGGGGCCGGCAGGCCCGCCACGGCCGCGACTTTCGGTTATTAGGGGTACAATGTGTGGTGCCACGTTCGGCGTCAGTGACGGCGCGGTGCGCGGGGGGGTTTTTGGGGGGGGAGGCAAGCGTTGGCTGTGATGGTGGTGGTGTGGACTCTGGCGTGGGCGGCGGTGATGGTGTCATCAGGAGGGCCTGTTGTCGTCTCCTCCTCCTTGGGACCGGTTCGCCCTCGCTATCCGAGGAGTCGCCCCCCGGGAGGCGCCGTTTCCGTCGATTGGCCACCAGTCTCCACGTTTCGGCGTGGTCAGGTGGCGGCGTCACTACGACCTCCATAAGTGCCGGTGGGCTGTTGCTGTTGTTTGCCCTTACAGTTGGTGGTTCGGCAACTGGGCGCTGCGGCCCTTGCGGTGGCGTGGCTAGTGGTACGGCTGCGCGTCGCTGGTCGTTTGAGACGTGAGTCCCTGCCCATGTAGACGCCGCGATGGATGGCGACGATCTCGGGCCACCACAGGACGATGATGTTATAGTCGCTGTGGTGACTTCGATGGAAGTAGCCACTCCGTAGGGTTCAGGGGCCGGTCGCGGCGGCGTGTTCTCAGGCCCTCGCGTGGTCGCGCCGGCTGTTGTTGTTCCGGAGCAGCTCCAGAGCACCCTTTGTGGCGGGCTGGTGGCTTGAGTCGGTGTTGAGGGCTCCGTGGCGGTAGTTGTCATCGCCTCTGCTCCGCGCTGCTCCGGAGTTGACGTTGCGGTGATAGTCGGAAGCCGATGATCGCTGTCGTCGCTGTCACCGGTGTCGGCGGGACGGGGGGTTCGTTCCGGGTCGGTCGGGGTACTAGGGATCTCCAAGGAGGTGGGTAGCGGCGGCTGTCGTTGTCTTGTGGCCAGTTGTCTCTCAGCCGTGGAGCTTGCCCTGGTTCGTCGTCTTTGGGGGCTTTGGGGGGGCGGCGCCGTCACTGGGGTCGGGGGGGTCGCTCGACGCCGTCGATTAGGCATGGCGCTCTCGTTGTTTGCCGCTTGTGGGGCCGCCGGTTCGAGCAAGAGCCCCAGCGCGCTTACGGCCAGCCCTGGGTGCGACTTGGCAACGTGTGTTTTTACGATCTTAATGGGGTACAGCCCCGAGCCCTCGAATCGACAGATTCTGCATTTAATCGTTACCCTCGCCCCCAGGTGCTGGCGTTTGATGTGCTGCATAAGAGCGGTGTGGTCCCTGGCATTGTGGCGGCGGAAGCCCGCGCTGCAGAGGGGGCAACCGAACCCGCCATCATAGGGGTATAATAGCTCGACCTCCATCGTAGAGAACTACACTGTGGGGTATCTTAGTCGGCGAGTGGTCATGCCGTCATGGGCTTCAAAGTTGCCTGTGCTGGCTGCGCTCGGTCGCCCCCCCAGCAGCGGGCGGCGGCGTTTCAGCAGTCGCGTGTTAAATGCTCCCGAGGA
Source organism: Hyposoter dolosus (assembly GCA_963921915.1). Taxonomy (NCBI): domain Eukaryota; kingdom Metazoa; phylum Arthropoda; class Insecta; order Hymenoptera; family Ichneumonidae; genus Hyposoter; species Hyposoter dolosus. The sequence continues at coordinate 26,872 of OY998131.1, read as the reverse complement.
GGAAGCGAGGAGGAGGGGAAGAGAGATGGAGTGTGAGTAATCTCCCTCTTTCTCACTTACGCTTATTGTTAGTCTAGCTTTCTTAAATCTAGGCTCACCATCTCCACGGGTCCCCGAGGCCGCACGACGACTTGTCGAAGGTGTTGGTGGGAAGCCGGGGGATGGTCGGTGTGACGGCGGAGCGGGGGGGAGCGTGGCTATGGCGGCAGGCTGGAAATGGTGCTGCGGGCGGCGCAGGGGGGTTTTGACGAGCCCTCCGCCCCCCAGTGAGCAGTTCCGGTCCTGACGATCGGAGGAGTAGCGGAGCAAGTCCGTATCCCCAGATCCTCGGGGCCGGTAAGGAAGGAAAGAGAAAGAGACTTACTTGTGTCGCCGCGCTTGTCCCGCGAGTTCCCAGGGAGATGGTGGCTGGTCCTGAGACGTCCGGATCCTTGTCGTGGTCGCTCCTCGGCTCTATCACTTTTCACTTATCACTGGACTCGCGATGGGATTTCCAGAGAGTCGTATCACCAGACTTGTAAAATTCAAATCTTTAAGAGATGTTTCGGTTTTCTTTAACTGCTTTAAAAAATTAAGCTACACTTTGATCTTAGCCATAGGCCGAGTTGCCATAGGTCAGGTTGAATTACTTTTGGCACAAATGCAGAAACAAAAACATCCACAGTTTGTCCGCCAGACGTAAGAGGTTCCGAGGTTATTATTTGTGTTTTTTGTCTAACACGTCTAGAAGGAGATGGAGTGAATTCCGCTGATTTTTGTGAACGCTTTTCGAGAATTTCTTGAGCTAGGCTACGTTGGAAATGATTCTTTCCTTGTACATTACGGTTTTTCACTACTGGGCTTACCTGCGGATTAACGTCAGGTTTATTGCTGGGCCCTGGTTGAGGAACGTTCGTACAGTGGGTCATTGTGTCTGCCATCTGTTTCTCAGGAGTTTGAGTGCTTATAAGCATTCTAAAGGATTCATTGACCTCGTCATCCATTTCCATGTCTGAACATGTAATGGATTTTTCTCCAGAGGTTTTTGCAGGAAACACTTGGGGTATATTTTCCTCGTGCTCGTCTGATGAAGACGAAGATTGGCTTTTCGAAAGATTTTTAAATGGTAAGTATCTCCTAACACGATCTTTCCTTTTCACTAAAACTTTTCGTTTTTGCTTGTCGTAAGCTGAATAAAGTGCTTGACTTTCAGAATTCTCTACTGGGAATTCTTGATTAGATTTAAGATTTTGCGATTTTGTCTTTAAACCTTCTAAAGGGCTTTTGTGAGGTTCTGAATAATGTCTTTGACGCTCTAAGTTTGCTGATTCGCGTTCTAAAGGATGTTCTGGATTTTGTGTTTTCTGATGCTCTGGCAGATGTTCTGAATTCGTATTTTCTTGATGTTCTGACGGATGCTCTGAGTTTTTGCTTATTTGATGCTCTGAATTTTTATTTACATGATGCTCTGAGTTTTTGTTTACTTGATGCTCTGAATTTTTATTTACTTGATGCTCTGAGTTTTTGTTTACTTGATGCTCTGAATTTTTGTCTACTTGATGCTCTGAATTTTTGTCTACTTGATGCTCTGGATTTTTGTTCACTTGATGCTCTGAATTAATTTTAGACGAGTTCATATCTTCGAGTTCTTGATCTGATATCTTTTCCTCACTAACTTTCTCACCAAACAGTTGATCAGGCCGCTGATTTTGTCTTTAAACCTTCTAAAGGGCTTTTGTGAGGTTCTGAATAATGTCTTTGACGCTCTAAGTTTGCTGATTCGCGTTCTAAAGGATGTTCTGGATTTTGTGTTTTCTGATGCTCTGGCAGATGTTCTGAATTCGTATTTTCTTGATGTTCTGACGGATGCTCTGAGTTTTTGCTTATTTGATGCTCTGAATTTTTATTTACATGATGCTCTGAGTTTTTGTTTACTTGATGCTCTGAATTTTTATTTACTTGATGCTCTGAGTTTTTGTTTACTTGATGCTCTGAATTTTTGTCTACTTGATGCTCTGAATTTTTGTCTACTTGATGCTCTGGATTTTTGTTCACTTGATGCTCTGAATTAATTTTAGACGAGTTCATATCTTCGAGTTCTTGATCTGATATCTTTTCCTCACTAACTTTCTCACCAAACAGTTGATCAGGCCGCTGATGTGAATTTAGGGGTTCGTCTATTTTACCCGGATTAACGCACGAGTCACTTGAATTTTCTGTGTCGCTATAATCCGTTAATGGTGGCGATAACTTGGAATTAGAGGGTGCCACTGGAATTCTTACTGGACTCAAATTAAAAACTTTCGGTTTCTTTCTATTTTCGCTTGAATTTGAGGAGGAAGGGTGAGGTCTAGCCACACCTGGGTTTAAATTGAGTATTTTCCCCCCCGTATCAGTTTCTGAGATACGCCATTTGAATTTGATCGGGAGAATGATTGGGTTACGCGATAATGCGTCAGCGTTGGTGTTTATTCTTCCCGGTTTATACTGAATTTTGTAATCGAATTCTTTTAATCTTTCTCTCCACCTTAATACGCGTGAAGTAGGGTCGTTCATGGAGTTGAGCCAAACTAAAGGTCGATGGTCGCTTAAAAGGGTAAACTCCCGACCGTAAAGATATGGTCTAAACGTTTTCAGTGCGTAGACTACTGCGAGCATTTCTTTTTCAGTGGTGGAATAATTCTTTTCAGCTTTGTTAAGGACTCGAGAGGCTGCTGCAACTATACGGTCATTTCCAATTTCACCTTGCGATAGAATTGCACCGAGAGCGACATTGGACGCGTCGGTGGTCACGATAAACGTGTCTGAGAAATTTGGATATTGTAAAATCGGATGAGTACACAGCTTCTCGCGTAATGTTTCGAATGCTAACTGATGTTCTGAATTCCAATGAAATTTAACATCTTTCCTGGTCAAATCTGATAATGGCTTTGCTATTTTCGCGAAGTTTTCTATGAAACGGCGACAATAACCTGCGAGTCCTAGAAATTCCCTGACATTTTTGGGCGTTTTAGGAACGTTGAATTTACTCAAAGCCTCGATATTTTTTGGATCGGGTCTTACCCCTTCCGCTGAAATAAGGTGACCTAAGTATCTTACTTCTGTTCGCAAAAATTCGCATTTATCAGTTTGAAGTGTTAAATTAGCATTTCGTAAACGTTCGGCAAGTTTTTTGAATTTAGCATTGTGTTCGTCTAGCGATCGAGCGTAGATGACTATATCATCCAAATATACGAACAAGTCAATGCCTTGGAGACCCTTGAGAACAAGGTCCATTAAGCGCTGGAAAGTGGCTGGTGCATTTTTCAATCCGAATGGCATTCTATTGAATTCATAGTGACCGTGAGGAGTCGTGAATGCTGTTTTATGTTTATCTTCTGGGTCCATTTCTATTTGATGAAACCCAGATGCTAAATCGAAAATAGAGAAATACTTCGCTCCACCGAGTTGGTCTAATATATCGGTAATTAGGGGTAGAGGGTAAGCATCTCCTATCGTGACGTCGTTTAGCTTCCTAAAGTCTATGACGAGTCTCCATTTTTTATTCCCTTTCGAGTCTGCTTTCTTTGGAACTATCCACACTGGCGAATTATACGGTGAATTTGACGGCTCTATGATATTTATCTTTAGCAAATCGTTGATTTGTCTTTCTATTTCCGGACGTTGTAACGGTGGATGACGGTATTGACGCGTGTTAATCGGTTTATCGTCTACTGTTCGAATTTTATGTTTGCTAACACTGGTCGATCTAAGAGGTTCGCCCGGTAAGTGGAAGAGATCTGAGTTTTCTTCAACAAGTGTTGTTACTGCTTTGAGCTCTTCATCGTTAAGGTGATCCAAACGCAAGAGGTTTATCACATTTTGTGCACGATTTTCACGCGTCCGTGAAGGTGTCTCATGCAACTTAGCTTTGCCTAAAGCGGAATTACTATTCTCTGGATCATTCTCGTCTGTGCTCATCTCGAATGGATAGAGTGTAACGACGGGAACGTCTACTTTAACGTCTTCGTTCAGGGTGTTGATAGCGTAGAGGTAAGCTTTGCCTTTGGTATTATTAACCAATGCTTCGCCTGCGTAAACGCCTTCTGGAAACGGTATGCGAGGCATATAGCCAGTATCTAGTGCGTTTCCCACTCTAACGAACATGATCGTTTTCTGTCTTGCTTTAAGAAGAAACGATTCTGCGTTTATAAATGGGACGTCTACATCATTGATTCTTACACACCGTTCTTTCCAGTCAATTTTCCCTTTACTATTACCGATTGTCTCATGACCGAGGATTGCATCAAATTCGACAGGAAAATTATTGTCAACAACGTGAAATATTTCCGAATTTCCACAAATAGCGATCTTAATTTCACCAAGAGTTCTTGGTTTGTCCGTACTTGAGATTCCGTATAGTTCGAAAATTACTGAATCATCTATTAAATTTTTATTAGCGATGTTTTGAATTTTAACCAGATTTAATTGGGATCCTGAGTCAGCTAAGAATAATGTATGCTCTTTGATGAAATCTTGAGAGTCTAACATTATTGTTGGTGCGTTGTAATTGTTAGAAACTGTGCTCAGGGTGCAATTAGCCCGAAGGATTTTCTGTGTTGATTTTACGGGTCTTTCGAGTTCGGGTGCGTTTATTGGTTTTGTCCCGTCGACGCACCTGGACGAGGGATCTCTTGTTCGTTTCCCGCTTGAGTTTGGTTAGATTGGGTTTTCTTGTTTTCGTTATAAACTCTTTTACGACAGTCGTTTAGTACGTGTCCCGGTTTTTTACAGTAATTGCAAATGATTTTACTCTTGTTATTCTCGGTCGTTTTTGAATTATTCTGTCTTTTGAGTGCATAACAATCGTCTGTCACGTGATTTGTCTTTTCACAAAAATTGCAAAATTTATCATTGTTTTGATTCTTTTTCGATTGATTGATCGGTAAGCACGTTGATTGATTCGTGTTTTTTGCTTCAATTGGTCCGATCATTTTTTCAATTTCTGATGCTTTTTGATATATGCTTTCTAATGTTTGATAAACTATGCAAGGGATGTGAGGACGATAAGCGATGTTAATTCCTTTACGAAATTGATCTGGTGCCATGTCTCGAGCCCAATCTTTGGCGCCTTGTGGATTTTGCACTTTTGACAGATCTATTGCCTGTCTCGTCTGATTTAGATGTAAGTTGACTCTGCTGTAATACGCAAGCAATGATTCTTTATCTTTCTGTTCGAGGGTGTGCAATTCCACAAGCCACACAAAAAGTGGTCTCGATGCGATAAATCTGTTTCTTAGAATGTTGATCAATTCGTTGATTGTTTCGATATTAAAGCTCTCGAGACTTTCGCAAGCGATTCCTTTGCATTTACTTTTCAATAGTGAAACTATTGCTTTTTCTGCGATTATTCTTTCGTATTCGCGAGCTGATTCGCAATAATTAATAAGTGTATTTAATGAGCAAGTTTTAGAAGTACCATCGAACTCTGGGATATACCTGGTAAAATCCCGATAATTAGCGTGCAAAGGGTAAGCTAAGTTGTCGCACGTTTGATTAAAATTCGGAGGAATTTGAGGGTGTTGTGGATTTTGAGGATCTTGAATATTTTGACGACTAATACGCTCCGCTATTTCTTGAGTTAGTCTATCCATATCTATTGCTGTGCCCTCTTGAGATTGCCGCTGCTGGTGTTTTGACCTGCTCTGCGGTGAACAGCTGGTTTATGGCTTCGGTTTCGAACGTTGACTCGATGAATAGTTGTGTTGGTGTGAACCGAGTATTTCGTTTCACAAATTATTTCAATATAGATTGAAGATAATTTATTTTGAGTGTCTTTCACGATGTTCACGAGTTCGATGATTGTTTGAATTATTCACTATCACAGTTTTAATATAGTATTGGGGATAGTGAGTGTAACGATGTTTGGTTACGATAATTGTCCGTATTTATCACGGCTACAGTTTTAATATAGACTTAAAACTGGATTTCCGAATTAATAACGATTGGAAAGAGTTTCTGTTAATTTTCGTTGTTATCCGCAGTCACCGATTTTAATATAAAATTAAAAATGGTGTGATTCACGGTTTTGTGATTTTCGAAGTTTCTGCACGGTTTTCCGCTACCAACAGTTCTAATATAAAATTAAAACTGGCTTTTGAATTAAGATTTTCGAGATTTAGAAGATTTCGTGATTTTGGTTTTTATGGCTTTTCCGCTGCCATCAGTTTTAATATAAAATTGAAACTGGTTCGATGATTTTCTTGAATTCAGATTTTCCGTAAGGTTTTCCGCTGCCACCAGTTTTAATATAAAATTGAAACTGGTATGGTTTTTGCAGATTTGAGGTTGCGATGATTTAGTGCGTAGTTTTTCCGCTGCCACCAGTTTTAATATAGAATTAAAAATGGTGTGATTGACGGTTTAAAGATTTAGTTGATTTTCCGGAGTTTTTCCGTAAGGTTTTCCGCTGCCACCAGTTTTAATATAGTATTTTGTTACGTCCCGAGAGCAGGGTCTCGATGGGATAGTATATGTTCGGCTTACTAGCGAATGATTGAAACCGACTTACCGACTGACTGACGTCGTTGACGCTGGAGTCTGCGGTTACCGGCTGCCGAATACTATATTTTAAACGAATTTGGTTTGGTAGGTGTTGGTTTAAGTGGGTTGTTGACCACTAGAGCCTTGTAGACCCTTTTTTAGAATAATGTTTAACACCTTTTATTTTGTTGAAGTTAACAAAATATAAAATGGTTTTATTTGTTTGAATGAGATTGTTGTTTGGTTTTACACTGAATTCACAATTGTTCGTTGATGTAATTTTACGCTTATTTTAACGTGAGACTATTTCCGGAGTTAGCTATTATTTGATTATCGGAATTATTCGTTGAGAATTTTATGAGTCGAGTTTAACGCTTGGAATCGCGTAGAATAGTTTGTCGCGGAAATAGAGTTGAAGATTTTTGGTTGGCTTGTCGACTCGGACTCTCGATGCTAACTAACTTTTGAAAATAATAATTTGTGGGTCCTCGGCTAGGAGTTCTTTTGGATTTTCTGGGGGTAGGATGCTGTAGAAGGGATAGATTTTGTTATAGTCAAATATAAGGATTGGTCTAGGAGTCATTAATTTAGAGTCGTTAATTTGTGATTGGTTTGTATTTGGAAGTGAGGACTTTTCTGGAAATGTGATTGGAAGAAAAGTCATTAAAATTAGGCTGTCGCCTAGACTTCCTAGAAAAGGGGCGAGATTGCTCTAGATGCAAGTGGTTGCACGTGCACATCTTGACTTGTAGGAGAGCAAGTTTTACGACTTTAGGCGTGTGGGAATATTTTCGGGTGTGCTTGATTTGAGATATCGAGCTTCAACAGTTTTTCAGAGAAAATAATATTAGAGACGATGTAAAGGAGAAACGTTTTCTTATTAATGGTTTTTCGGAGAAATAATATTAGGAATGATGTTAGAGGAAAACATTCATCTTAGATTGAATGTGTTTTTGAGATTTTCTGTAGGGAACAACTGAAGGGTGTTTGATAACGGAAAGTCGGGTACGCTAGAGCGCACGTGTTACTTTTAAGGACAACGGGTGCTCTGTAAGGGTTTCTGTTACACTTTGTCTTATGTAATATATAGAGAAATATGTACGATTCGGATTAGAATGTATACTAAATTCTAATCTAATTGGTACGTATGCAGTTAATATCGACAAATGATGATGTTTGCTAGTTAGCGTACCTACCGATGGTACTTGTTTAATGAAAAAATTTATGGGGGGCCTAGCGTGAGAGCTAGGACGTAACACGATAACACTCTGAGTCGGTCCCTTTAAGACCTTCTGTCGGGAACCCTGGTCGAGCCCTGAAAGAAGACATCGCAAACCATTCAGCCGTCGACCTAGTCATCGAAAACCTTGAAGAAATATACCTAGATAATGGAAACGATGGAGTGGTCGACCTAGAGAGCGAAAACTATGGAGAAATATACCTAGACAACGAAAACCATGGAGAAATATACATAGACAACGAAAACCATGGAGAAATATACCTAGACATCAAAAACCATAGAGAAATATACCTGGACATCAGAAACTATGCAGAAATATACCTTGTGACGGGTTCGACACAATCGCTAGAGAAATTGAGGGAGAAAATAAATAAATTACGTGAAAAATGAATCAAAGTAAAAGTAACAAGCTTCAGATTTATTTAAACGAATTTTATACAACAAAAAGAGGGGCGCCAGCTGGTTAAATCGGTCCAGCAACCGGTACAAAAGAATGGTCAAAAATGATCAAAAGAAAAACAATAATAACTGATTTAATTAACGAAATAGTTGAAAGGTAATTAATAGGGCCGGTTCAGGGAGAAGCTAGGAGATCTTAAACTCAGGGACAGTAGGTCCCTGAAACTCAGGCGTCTTACTATACCAGTGACGACAAAAGGGGAACGGGCGAGCGAGCCACGCGATGGAGCGAACCACGCGAACACTCGAATCGAGTTCGGCCGGCGAAACCCGATTGATCGAACGAAGCGAAGCCTCGCTCGATCCACGCACAAAAATCCAACAATGGGACGCACTAATCGAAAAGGGGAACACGGGGTTCGCGATCGACGAGAAGGATTGACAACAAAAAAAAAAAAAATGTAATGACGGGGCTCGAAAACGCGGAGAAAAAAAATCCAAAGACGGAATGGGCGCGAAACAACGGGGAATGACGAGAAAAAAAGGGGCAAAGTGACTTCGCGGGGATGGGCGGGGAAACGACTCGAGGCACAACGCTCGTCGCGTCGACTGACCGACGAAATAAACTCTTTCTCTAACGAAAAGTTCGAGAAAGCAACGAAAACTTGATCGGGGATTTGGGAAGGCACGAGGGGATAATGGCGTCGCACGCCCGGCAAGAATCGAAAGACTTACTTGTCTCCTCGGTGTGTCGAATAAACCCGAGAGCACGGTGCCAAAATTAGTCCAAACTGTCCTGAGAGTGGTCCTTCGGGAAGCCGGGTCGTCGTTAAAGATTTTGATCGTAATAATGGGTGCACAAAACTCGAAAAAAGAAGAAGAAAGTGTGAGTGGCTCTGTGCCTCGTCGTCTCCAAAGTGGAAGTGTGGCGCTCCGGGCTCTCCTCGAGCTCCCGGCCGCGTGATAGCGGCTGGTTCGAGGCTTTTCGAGGCCTGGGAGCGCCAGCAGCCAATCAGGCTGCGGCGTTGCAGTCGGCCGTCGTTCGATCGAATATCGAGCGCCGGCCTCGCGAGATCGCGCACCGATGGCGCCACGCTGTCTGCCTCGCGAGACCGAGGCTCGATAAAAGATGGCGGCGCCCACGGCTGTCAAAACGGCCGTGGCGCGATCGTATCGACGGCCTCGCCTCGACGCCGCGGAACCCGCTGTTTCCCTCCGACCTGACGGACAAGCCTATTGTCGGAGGGACGATGACGGACACGAGCTCCGCGACTCGACGATGTCGACAGGGCTAAGGGGGGTCGGGCTGAGGGGGGAACATAAAATATTACACGCGGGGGAGGGAGGGAAAAACCAATTAAAGAGGGCAACGCAATTTTCGTGATCGCTCTATCGGTGGGTCGCTCGCCCGCGCTCGCGTGAGTAATCGCAGTCGAGATGTTAGTCCAGCGACGGTCGTCAGCCACGTTCGGTCCTCCTCGGTCTGCGGGAGCTGGAATATAAGAGAGAAGAGAGCCGGTCCCTTTCGGGGATCCGGCGACTCCCGCTGCGGCTCGACGCTGGCAGAAAAAAGATAGAAGGAAAAAGTGACAACGTCACAACCTAGACATCGAAAACCATGGAGGAATATACCTAGACAAAAAAAACCATGGAGCCGTCGACCTGGACATCGAAAACCATGGAGGAATATACCTGGACAACGAAAACGATGGAGTCATCGACCTAGACAACGAAAACCATGGAGAAATATACCTAGACATCGAAAATCATGGAGAAATATACCTAGACAACAAAAACCATGGAGCCGTGGACCAAGACATCAAAAACCATGGAGAAATATACCTCGACATCGAAAACTATGCAGAAATATACCTAGACAACGAAAACCATGGAGAAATATACCTAGTCAAAAAAAACCATGGAGCCGTGGACCTAGACATCGAAAACCATGGAGCCGTCGACCTGGACATCGAAAACCATGGAGGAATATACCTGGACAACAAAAACGATGGAGTCGTCGACCTACACAACGAAAACCATGGAGAAATATACCTAGACATCGAAAATCATGGAGAAATATACCTAGACAACAAAAACCATGGAGCCGTGGACCTAGTCAAGAAAAACCATGGAGCCTTGGACCTAGACATAGAAAACCATGGAGAAATATACCTAGACATCGAAAATCATGGAGAAATATACCTAGACAACAAAAACCATGAAGCCGTGGACCAAGACATCAAAAACCATGGAGAAACATACCTAGACATCGGAAACCATAGAGAAATATACCTGGACATCGGAAACTATGCAGAAATATACCTAGACATCGAAAACCATGGAGGAATATACCTAGACAAAAAAAACCATGAAGCCGTGGAAGTAGTATACCTAGGCCGCTTCTGGCCCCTTCAGGGATCTACCTTACCGACCGTCGGTAATGCAGATTTCTTTTTTAACCCAAACACGCCCGACCCTACCTAAACTGACCCAAACATGTCGGTAATGCAGTTTCTGACCCAAACACGTCGGTAACAGAAAATTCTGACCCAAACAAACCCAAACAAACCCAAACATGTCGGTAACTCGAAATTCCGACCCAAACACGTCGGTAACTCGAAATTCTGACCCAAACATGTCGGTAACTCAAAATTCTGACCCAAACACGTCGGTAACTGAAAATTCTGACCCAAACAAACCCAAACAAATCCAAACAAACACGTCGGTAACTCAAAATTCTGACCCAAACACGTCGGTAATTCGAAATTCCGACCCAAACACGAGGGTAACTCGAAAATCTGACCCAAACATGTACTTTACCGACTATACCAAACGAAATTTTGGCGGGAAGTTCAAATTTTGGTGGGAAATTCAAATTTTGGCGGGAACGCGGAGACACGAACGTCCTCTAGCGGAGACACGAAATCTCTCTAGCGTAGACACGAACGCCCTCTAGCGGAGACACGAACCCTCTATAGCGGAGACACGAACGCCCTCTAGCGGAGACACGAACCCGCAAAAGTGAAACGCTCTCTAGCGGTAAGCTTGAAAAGTGCGAAGTCCTTGGTGGGAAACGTGGAGACATCCTCGCTAGCGGGAAATTCGAATGTGATGAAATTCGAACAGGCGCAGCTCTGCGATCGGGATAAACTATCGGGATAGTCATCTATCGGGATAGTAAACTATCGGGATAGCAAACTATCGGGATAGCCATCTATCGGGATAGTTACGATTGCACCCGTGAAAGATTGGCGGGAAATTCGAACGCGCGCGGGCCTCGGCACATACCGACGATCGAGTTCCTACCTCACCGATCGTCGGTACGGCAGATTTCTGCCCTACGATACCGGCATGGTAGGTTCCTACCTTGCCGACATTGGGGTAGGGGTGGGGGTGGGTTGGGGTCGGCGTAGTCCCCTATCGAATATTCTGGGGAAGACTTCTCTAGATCTTGCTGGGGGTATCGAGTGGTGTGGATCTCGGGTATAAGAGGCGATCAGTGACGCCTGGACGTCAGACCATTCGGAACGATGGAGACGAAAGCAAAGGTAAGTCTCTCTCTCTCTCTTGCAACTCTTCTTATTTCTTAGAAGATTTTTTTTCAGCAATCTTACCTCCCGCATCTTTTTCTTTTTTTTTTTTTTACAGACACTAAAGCCATTTCGCTGCAGGTGTGGTAACGGGTGTCACCGCGACGATCCGCGCGCCGTAATTGAACTCCCGTTACCACCCTTTGCAGCGGAAGTGCGAGCGGCGTGGAGGAGGAACGAGAAAGAGGAGGAGAAGAAAGAGGAGAAAGAGGGAGAGAAGAATGAAGAGAAAAAAGGGGAGGAGAAAGAGGAAGAGAAGAATGAAGAGAAGAATGAAGAGAAGAAAGGGGAGGAGAAAGAGGAAGAGAAGAATGAAGAGAAGAAAGGGGAGGAGGACAAGAAGGAAGAAAAGGAGGAAGAGAAGAAAGAGGAAGAGAAAGAGAAGAAAGATGTGGGAGCGGTGGTGGCAGCGGCAGAGCGAGGGAGGAAGAGGTCCATGCTGGAAGAGGATCTCTTCCTCTCTAGCGACGACGACAACAGCAAGGTGCCACCACCACCGACAACAAAAAAGGGGCAGTCTTCAGTGGGGAATCAAGAGATAAATCATCGTGCTATTCTGATTCCCCCACCGAAGACTGCTCCCTCAATAAAAAGGAAGATCAAGGACCAGTCTTCGGACAAAGAGAACACTCCGGAGACTGGCCCTTGCAAGCGACGAAGGATGGTGCCGTTGAAGCCACCCACCACGGCTCAACGGCTCCTTAAGAATATTAAAAATGTTAAAAAAATATAAAAAAAAATGTAAAAAATAAATAAATAAAACAAAACAAAAAAAAATTGCGTTTTTTTTTAATTCTTAGAATTAAGTTTTACATTTTAAGGTGGTGGGAATTCGCATCGCTCGAAATAATCTTTCAGCGTCGTTGAAATTTCGGGGATGCACTCGGTGCTCGCAGAGTCAATTTGTTGATGTTTGCGTTGTTGGAGGAGCCACATTTTCAGGGCACACGCGTTGTATGCTGCGCAGTGAGGGGGATTCCACGCTCGTTGGTGATTGGTGCATGAAATGGTTATGTTCGCAGTCAATTGTCGGAGTGATGGACAGTCCAGGTCGTCGAGGTTGTACACGTCTGGCAGAATTTTTTCCAGACATCGCTTTTTCTCGTAACCCTTGACATGTACTTTGCTAGCGTCTCGTAGAATGTTGAAGAGGACCTCGTGGACTTCTTCGTAGGGTACGGTGCCGCTGTTCCAGGCTAGACCGTGGTAGTTTTGTTCCAACCACGTATTCTCGCTCTGATACTTGGCAGGCAGGTAACTCCATCTGTGCGGTGGTTCAAACAGGTACACCGACGGTTGAGCATCGTCTTCGAGAGCGACAATCGCTATTTCCTTGTATACAAATTCGTTGAAGGGTCTCTTGAAACCCTGGAGATCTACAACGAACTCCATTCTTGAACTGATGCTCGAGCTTCTCGCTTCGGCTCTTTTATACTCCCGTATCCCCTCCCTCGATCGCCAGCAACCATCCTTGCTGGATCGACCAATCGGCATCGTTCCTTGCTGGATCAACCAATCAGCATCGTTCCTTGCTGGATCGACCAATCAGCATCGCTCTTTGCTGGATCAACCAATCAGCTTCGTTCCCGGCCTGATCGTCATAATGACAACCAATCAGCTCCCTTCGACGATCCCCTCTCTTCGTGAGCTTTTGGTATAAATGCCGGTCCGACGGCTGAGCTGGCACACACTGCTCTGAATTGCATGAGGACACTCGAAATGTCCGCTCAAGACTGCAAGGAGATCATTGCGAGCTGGGAAGAAGTATTGGAACTTCTACAGAATCGAGGTCCGAGGGAGATTCAAGAATGGATGAATCGTTTAGCGAAGGTCATCAAGACGCTGGAACGATCACAGACGCTGGCCACCACTGCTCCGGAAGGACAGAAATACTTGCACACCATTGGATTCTTGCGTGGGATTAATATCAAGCTAGGAGGACTGCTGAAACGTGGTCTGGGTGTGCAGACTAGGGATAGACTCGTGGATCGCGTTCGGTGGACGGATCTCAATTCGTCATTTAAAAATGGTATCAGGGTGGGGCTACTAACGAATCTCAAGCACGTTGACACGAAGGCATTCATGAAAGACTGTATGACGCACTTCCGCACGAAAGTTGAGAACGTGCTGCGGAGCAAGGGAGCTGGGATAAAAGTTTACGCTGTGCTGGCAGCCAAATTTGTTGTAACAAAGAACGATGAGGAAGTGCAGGACACCAAATTTTTTAACACAAAGGCGGCACCTATTTTTCCTACCACCGACGTCCGAGCATGGTTCATCGACAACATTCAAGAGCCAATTCTAACGGACATGGAGGAATTTGAACAGCAAGGCTCAGGCTGGTCGCTGCATTCAATCATCAATCTGTCGATCAACATCAGCAAGTTCAACCCTTTGCGCGGCAGCTCTTACGTGGATCTGCCTCCGAAGATACGAAACAAGAAGGCGTGCATCAACGTGAAGAACGATGACGAGCAGTGTTTCAAGTGGGCCATCTTGTCCGCCTTACACCCCTCCACTTCGCATCATTCGAATAACGTGTCCTCATACAAACGATACGAGGCTGAATTGAATTTCGATGGGATAGCGTTCCCTGTAGAACCACGACAAATCTCGAAATTCGAGAAACAAAATGATGTCTCGGTGAACGTGTACATTTTGAAAAAGACGAAGCGAGACTTTGACGTTACGCCTCTCCATCTTACGGACATGAAAAAGCCTCGTCATGTCAATCTGCTCCTCCTGCAAGATTACTACGTCAACGAGGATGAGAAGAAGAACGAGGAGGAGGAGGAGGAGGAGGAGGATGACTGTTACGTCATACCAAGATTGCATTACGTGTGGATTAAGGACTTGTCCCGCCTGGTCTCGAGACAATTGTCGAGCAGGAACCACAGGCTTCATATCTGTGACCGATGCCTCCACTACTACCGTACCGAAGACAAGCTCGCTGCGCATGAAATTGATTGCAAGAAAGTTAACAAGTGCAAAATTACCATGCCAAAATGGGCGAACAGGATGCTCCACTTCAAGAACCACTGCAACAAGGAGCGAGTGCCTTTTTTCGTTTACGCTGACTTTGAGTGCCTGCTCAAACCCACCAGCAACGAAGACGCCTACCAACAGCACGAGGCATTCAGTGTCGCATATTATTTGAAGTGCAGTTACGACGACACGCTGTCAAGATATCGCAGCTACAGAGGCGCAGAGCCGGCCAAATGGTTCGCTACTGAACTACGCAACCTCTCCCAAGAACTCGATAACATTCATACGAATCCTCGAGCTATGGAGAGACTATCTTTGCGACAGGAGAGAGAGTTTCGCACCGCCAGAGAGTGTCACATCTGTGAGCAACCTCTGCTAATCAGTGACAGAGTGAGGGATCACTGTCATCTGACGGGGAGATATCGTGGAGCGGCGCACAACGAGTGCAACCTGAACTATCAGGACAGCAGGATCGTGCCCGTGGTGTTCCACAATCTTTCAGGCTACGACTCGCACTTCATCATACGTGAAATCGCCACAGGTTTCGAAGGTCGACTCTACCTCCTACCGCAAAACAAAGAACGTTACATCTCATTCACGAAATACGTTGCGGGCAGCAATACAAAATTCCAATTCATCGACTCGTTCCGTTTTATGGCAGCGTCGCTGGAAAAACTCGCGTCGTACTTGGATGAGTTGAAGATCGTCAAGATCGAGTTCTCGCATCTTCCCGATACCAAGTTCGAACTGCTCACGAGGAAGGGTGTTTTCCCCTACGAGTACGTTGACTCCCTGGCAAAATTGGACGACACCGAGCTACCATCGAGGGCAAGCTTCTACAGCACCCTGAACGACTGCGACATCTCGGACGAGGATTACGAGCACGCGAAGAGAGTGTGGAACGAATTCCACATTGCCAGCTTGGGCGAGTATTCGGACCTGTACCTAAAGACCGACGTCCTCCTGCTGGCCGACGTTTTTGAGAATTTCCGAAACGATGCGATCAGAGCCTACGGTCTCGACCCCGCCCACTACTACACACTGCCGGGCTTCTCTTGGGACGTCATGCTCAAGTATACGAAAATCCAGTTGGAACTGCTAACCGACATGGATATGCACCTGTTCGTTGAGCAAGGAGTGCAGGGTGGTGTGAGTCAGTGCTCGAACCGGTACGCTCGTGCGAACAATAAGTACATGAGCGACTACGATGCGAACGAGGAAAGCAAGTACCTCATGTATTACGACGTCAACAACCTCTACGGTTGGGCAATGACACAGCCGCTTCCGTACGGCGGTTTCGAGTGGATCGGGAGTGTAGATTTCCAAAACGTGCCGGACGACTCAGCGGTCGGATACTTTCTCGAGGTGAATCTGGAGTATCCGGAGAGTCTCCATGATGCGCACAAAGACTTGCCCCTGTGTCCAGAGCACAAGAGTGCACCGGGTTCGTCACAGATAAAACTCATGACGACGTTGAGCCCGAAGAATCGTTACATCATTCACTATCGGAATTTGAAGCAGGCTCTCAAGCACGGAATGGTGCTGAAACGCGTGCATCGCGTTTTGAAATTCAAGCAGAGTGCGTGGCTCAAATCGTACATCGAGCTAAACAGCGAGCTGAGGAAAAAGGCACGGAACGAGTTTGAAAAAAATCTGTTCAAGCTGATGAACAACGCGGTGTACGAAAAGACGATGGAGAACGTGCGCAAACACGTCGATGTCAAGCTCGTGAAAAACTGGGGAGGACGATACGGAGCCGAAGCACTCGTTGCAAAGCCCAACTTCCACAGCTGCGCCATCTTCGACGAGAACCTCGTTGCGATTCAACTCAACAGGACCGACATTTATCTGAACAAACCGATCTACGTGGGCCTGAGCGTATTGGATTTGTCAAAGATTCACGTCTACGCATTCCATTACGACTACATGAAACCAGAGTTTGGCAATCGCTGCAAGCTTCTCTACACCGATACCGACAGTCTGATTTACGAGATTCGTTGCAACGACATCTACTCCATCATGAAGCGCGACATCAACAGGTTCGATACGTCGGATTATCCGGCTCAAAACCGATTCGACATGCCACGAGTCAACAAAAAAATCCTCGGTCTGATGAAAGACGAGTGCAACGGCAGCATCATGACGGAATTTGTGGGCTTGCAAAGCAAGATGTACAGCATCAGAGTCGAGGGACACGATCGCGTGAAGAGGGTAAAGGGTGTGAAGAGGAGTGTGGTCGAGGCAACCATCACCTTCGACGATTTTCTGCACTGCCTCCGGGAAAAAGTGACGCAACGCAGACAGCAGTGCGTCATTCGTTCGAGACTGCATCGTGTTTTCACGGAGAGGCAAGTGAAGGTGGCGCTGAGCGCGCACGATGACAAACGCGTGCGCCTCCCCGATACGACGGACACGTTGCCATGGGGACACTTCCGCGCCCCACCACCACCGTAATCGTTCGCTGCAGTGGAGGGGATTGGGGTATATGAGCAGCACTCGCAGCCGCTCAACTCAGACATCAGCACGATGGACAGCGTTGAGAAGCTCAACAAAATCGCTCTCCTCCAGGATTTCCTGCCAACGAAGAAACTGGCAGAGTTGTCCCCAGGTAGCATCTATCATGTCACCGACTTGAGACAAGTCACAACGAAATATGGCCTAAAAGCCGTCGTCGACCTCAACAACGAGTTCCAACTCTTCCTGCCTAAACGCATCTCGAACGCGTTCGAAAAGGATCCGAAGATGTACGAGCACATGGTACAAACGGCCACCGATGGACAATTGCGTCTAAAGTACTTGGGTGACAACGAAGCCAAGATGAACCAAATTCAATTCAGCATCGATCATAAAAAATAAAACACACACACACGAAAAGTCATTGTAAATAAAACACACACAAAGTCATTGTAAAAAAAAACACCAAAAGTCATTGTAAATATTTATTGATAATAAAAAAAAAAATTACATATCAGTTTTGTTTATCCAACTATTGTGCGAACTATCGAATCCCAACCACTTGACGTAGACTTTATTTCCTCACTTCTTCAACACTTTCTCCACGAGATACGTGTCGGGATACTTGACTCTGAGAAGCTCCTCCTCGTAGAAACCGCCGGCAATGGGCTTATCCTGGTAGTCTCTCAGCTTGTAGGTCACAGGTACCGTCGACGTTACCACTCGGCCAACCGTGAAAATTTCCGTGGTCCAGTTGGGTGTGTAACCTTTCTCGAAGACGTGCTTGTTCTTGCTGATTCGAACTTTGTCCCCGATCCGGAACTTGGGTATCTTGCGATGACGTTCGCGCGGCTGCTGCTGCTGTTGCTTCAACAATGTTTTGACTTTGGCTGCGGTCACTTCGTTCGGCTTCATGCCGATGGTACGATGTTTGCTGGAGTTATATGCTGTTACGAGATCGTTCAAAATGTCGAGCCATTTGTAGGAACCGCGCAGACTGAACTGAAACCACATCTTGTTCTTGAGCGTGCGATTGAACCGCTCAACGATCGATGCCTTGAGATTGCTGTACGTCGAGTAGTGATTGATGCGGTATCGACTCATGAGACTCTCGAAGGACGCGTTGTAGAATTCTTTGCCTTGGTCGGTCTGTAGATTCGTCGGGACGCGACCCTGTCGTAGCACGAGCTCCATGGCAGCAGCGACATCTTTACCGGTTTTACGCTTCACGGGAACGGCCCAGGCATATTTGGAGAGCACATCGATTATGGTGAGCAAGTACCTGACACCGCGATTCTCCCGAGCATACGGCTGCATCTCAACGAGGTCAGCCTGCCACGTCTCATCGAGTCCTCGCACGTCAAACTTGCGTTGTGGATAATTTCGTCGTGCTGGTTTGTGCAGCTCTTCCACCAATTTTCGATGTTTATCGTCCATGTCTCGTGTCCAGTGCTTTAATGGCTTCGGAATTGCGCATAGACAACTCTAAGGCCGTATCAATGTTAACGTTGACTATACTCAGCTTTTCATTCACTTGATTCTGCAGAATCTCGATATTCCGTTGCAGTTCATTCAAATCCTCCCTCAACCGAGTTGTGGTGAGCAACAGTGAGCTCAGAGTACTTTGAACGAGTCCTTTAGCGACACTCAGATTCACCGCGTCGTTCGGATCACTCGCCGCAGCAACGTTGCACAATCTTTTATCCTCTACGTCGTACTGTCCACCGGGGGTGAGCTTGAATCCAAAACCCGGAGGACCTCGCGCACCACCACCCTCTATTCGTCCTAGCTGGCGTCCGAACACGTCGACGCTCATTGTTCGAATGAGCCTGTGGAGTTCTTTCCTCCAACTATATCACAATGCCAGCCTCACGCAGCTCCTCAATGATCGAAATGATCTCGTTGATGTGACTGGGATTGCCGGCCGCTCGCTCTGCCATCAGTAGACGCAGTCGATCAACCAGCTCGTTCGGATCGTCCCAGTACACGTAATCCATCCGTGTATTCCTTCGCGCGATCTTGTATCGAGGCAACGCACCGCCCCCGGTGGACGATCTCTTGACCGTTCCCGCACCGATCAAGGGCGCCACCCAATCCCGGTACTTGCTGTTGTTTTGCCGATGCACGATCTCGTCCGGGCTGTAGTGTTTCTTGTGCGCGTTTGTCGTTTACAGGATTTTCCCATAAATGTTCTTATCTTCCACGCTCACGAGATTTGCACTGGGTTCTTTCCTGAACAGCAGTTCGAGCAAGCCGATGCTCGAGCGATACTTGCTGTCACCTACAATAACCTTCTCGTTCTCGAATCGTATGGGCGAATCACCGATCATCATACTACCGTCCGGCAGCTTTCGAACTCCGTAAGTCATATCGAGATGCTTTTTTCGATTCATGTTGAGCATGTACAGATATTTGTCCAGAGCCGGAATCGTCTGCTCCTCCTGCCTGTCAGGAGTCGACTGCACTTCGTCGTCGGAAGTTGTTTTCCGCGCACCACGATTTTCATCAATCGTCGTTGGCAGTTGAAAATATTCGTCGGCAGGTGTTTTCGGCACGCGACGCGGATATTCGACTGGAGGTGTTTTTGATACGTGATGCGGATATTCGTCGGGAGATGTTTTCGACTCGAGTTTCGAGAAATCCGACCATTCTTCCTGCGCTACACTGTCATCGTCACCGTACGCAGTTTTGAAAGACGTCTCCATCTCATCCTCCTCCTTCTCCTTCTTAGGCAACATCTTTGCGCCTGACTCTGATGTTACGTGCGTTCACGAGTCGCTCGAGAGGCTTGACGATTGGTTTGAAAGTCTCATCCAGAGCTCTCTCCATCGTTTGCTTGTCGGCCTTGAGAAGCATGTACTTACGCTTCACAGCGTCCCTCATCTTCTCCAACTGATCGAGGGTTTCTTTCTCACGACGGAACTCAGCCGTCACACTGTCGCTTTGACCGACCATGATGCACTGCGACGAATCACGACGCGCGCGATGTATTTATGGCAAAACGATCGAAGCCCTTTCTGTACCTGCCGCATCCGCTTTCACGATCCTTGTCGATGACGAGAAATCCATGAGCGGAGTCGTTCCAGCAGGTGGAGCAGAGGTCTCTGAACTGCGCGTACTGCATGTCTGTGTTGACGTGATCGTCGTAGACGTGTCGGAGGTTCATCTCGTCCTGTCGAAAGATCACCAATAGATTGACGTTATCGCGTACCAGGTGCTTGGGGATCTGGGCGTAAGATTGACACAGGTAGAAGCAATCAACGTTCTTGTGTCTGCCCATGCAGTAGAAGGCTCTGACGTTGTCCTGCTTCTCGCAGGCTATGTCGTCGAATATGATGACGGAGTTGGGACGAGCGTCCGCGGGCGAGACCACTAGATCGTGTTCGCTGAAAGCAAAGTATCCGATGTCCTTGAGCGGTGCGAGGACTTGCTCGAGCAATTTGTACTTTGGTTGATTCAACGACTTTGAGTACACGTAGACGTTTTCGAATCTCAGACCATTGGGATGCGTGATGAGAGCGAGCAGAGCGTTGGTCTTGCCGCAGTTCGACGGACCGCAGAAGACTGCGCGAATACTGGCGGGCAGTAGTTCACCGTGTCGCTTGCGCTGCTTCCGTTCCCCAACGAGCGCATCGAAATTCATCACCGGTAGTTTGCGTGCTTGCTCTCGGAAATCCATGACGTACTGAGCTGTCGGGGTATAAATAGCGCGCTTATATACCGGCAACTTCATTCATCGTCAGGATGCGCACAGGTCGTGGTCTCGTGAACAAGCTCATCAACAGACTCCCGATCGAACTGCACGTGCCGGGCTATCAGTACTGTGGACCAGGCACGAAGCTAGCGGAACGCGTTGCACGCGGTGATCCTGGTATAAATCCACTGGACGCTGCATGCAAGGAGCACGATATCGCGTACTCGCGGAACCGTGAAAACGTTGCAGCGCGAAATTCGGCCGACAGAGTTCTAGCGGAAAGAGCCTGGCAGCGCGTACTGGCGAGAGACGCTGGCATAGACGAGAAGGTTGCCGCTTACGTCGTAGCAAACACCATGAAGGCTAAATCTAAGCTCGGTATGGGATTGAAGAAGAAGCGAAAGCCGGGCATCACGATTTCCAAAATAGTGAGGGCCGCTTCGCGATCAACCGGGAAAAATTCACGCGAGATCATTCGATCGGCGCTCAAGAAGGCACGCGAAGCTGTGAAGCAAGCTGGTGGTAGGGGAAAGGTGCTCGTGCCTCGCGTACTACCTGTGCCGGAGAAAGTGGGCGGAGTGTTGCCGTTTCTCATTCCCCTGTTTGCCGGTTTGAGTACAACGGGAGCGCTGGTAGGTGGCGCTGCAGGTGTGGCCAAAGCTGTAAATTCCGCTAAAGCCGCCGAGCGTCAGTTGCGAGAGAATCGCAGGCACAACGAGACGATGGAAGCTATCGCTCTCGGCAAGGGACTCTATCTCAAACCCCACAAAAAGGGATTCGGTATACACGTTGAGATGTTTAAAAAAAAAAAAGTCGAACCGCCCAGGCGTCCGCTAACGGACGCTGACTTGCTCAAACACGCACAAGATATTCCCGACTTCCGAGGCGTATTCATGAGAAACGATTTGCCGAGGAGTGGTCCGCGCTACCGCGAATCGGCAATCGTCAATCTCGACGACAAGGAAGGACCGGGAACGCACTGGGTGGCATATCGGAAGCGTGGTAACACCGTCGTCTACTTTGACAGTTTCGGTGATCTGCAACCACCTCGGGAACTCATGGACTATCTCGGTGTGAAGGAGGTCAAGTACAATCACGCGAGATATCAGGATTTTGATACGTACGAGTGCGGTCACCTTTGTCTCAAATTGTTATATAATCAGTTGTAAGCGTGTTCGCGGAGTCAGTCGTACGTCAACCAGAATGGGGGATTCATTGACTCTCAGTCTGTCGGGAACCTCGTCCTCATTGTCAACCCAATACTTTCCACCCATCGAACTCGAGGCCGGCAAAAACTACGTTCTCGGACTCGTGGAGTTCCTATCGTTCAACTCTATACCCAACATCGATACCGGTAGAAACAAGTTTCACGTGGGTGATGAAGTGATCGTGTTACCAACGGGAAGCTACGAGATCGAAGATATCGAGAGATACTTGCAGGAAGCGCTTACACCCAGAGGCATATCTCTCAACCTCAGACCCAACAACAATACGCTGCGTAGCTTGCTCAAGTGCGACAAAACAGTGGACTTCCGACCGGAAGATTCCATCGCTCCCCTTTTGGGTTTTGCTCCGCGCGAGCTGTCACCGAATGCTACGCACAGCTCGGATCTGCCGGTAGCTATTCTCAGAGTCAACGCACTGCGAGTCGAGTGCAACATCACATCCGGTGCGTACATCAACGGACAGAGAGTTCACACGATCCACGAATTCTTCCCGGCAGTACCACCAGGATATAAGATCATCGAAGTGCCCTCGCAAGTCATTTACCTTCCGATCACCGTGAAGGTCATTGACCACGTGCAAGTACGCATAGTCGATCAGGACGGAGAATTGGTGAATTTTCGCGGTGAAACCATTACCATTAGACTGCACGTTAGAGAAGCCAAGTAGAGGGGAGGTGACCATGGGTATTGTCTACAACAACAACAACATCGGGCTGGGCTATAAAAGAGAGTCGACATGCCAGTCTGGCATCAGTCGTCGACGAGTGACGAAAACGCTAACACGTCGCAACGCTCAATTCCTGAGAAGCCTCGGACTTCGAGTCATCGTCGGTGGTGGTCGTGGTTGTGGTGGAAGAAAGTAACTTGCGTGATTTTTTGCTGCTGCTGGAATGGAAGAGGTGCTAAACGTGCACTGGCCCGTCGTATTCGACGAGTCTATAATGCACTATGAGATTCATGCGCATCAGCCTTATACTTCGTCGAGTTTCGCCAACAGCGACGAGATTCGCATATCCATCCAGCATCAGGACCTGTGTGTTCTACCGCAACAAAGCTCGCTGCACATCTGCGGTAGACTCAGCAAACCAAATGGCGTTGTAGTAACCGCTACACGGCTGGCAAACAACGCCATCTTACATCTGTTCGAGGAGATTCGCTATGAGATCAACGCCATCGAAATCGATAGGAGCAAAAACGTCGGCCTGGCGAGTCTCATGAAGGGCTACGTTTCATTGAGTCCAAATCGAATGTTCGCCCTTGAAAACTCTGGCTGGCTCGATGTCGAAGAGACGAAACAACTGACGGACGAGAGGGGATACTTCGATGTATGCGTACCGCTAGCCCTGATCTTGGGCTTCGCCGAGGACTACCGCAAGATCATCGTTAACGCGAAACACGAGCTGATTCTGACGCGATCGAGAAACGACACGAATGCCATCGTTCAAACACCTCTCGAGACTGGCGCCACTGAAGAATTCAAGATCGACATCGGTAAAATAGAGTGGCTGATGCCCTACGTCGTACCATCGGCCAAGCGCAAAATACGTCTGCTCAGCAGCATCGAGAGGGACATCACCATGTGTTTTCGCGTCTGGGAATTGTTCGAATATCCCATGCTTCCGAACACGACGAAACACGTTTGGGTTTGTTTGGGTTTGTTTGGGTTTGTTTGGGTTTGTTTGGGTTTGTTTGGGTTTGTTTGGGTTTGTTTGGGTTTGTTTGGGTTTGTTTGGGTTTGTTTGGGTTTGTTTGGGTTTGTTTGGGTTTGTTTGGGTTTGTTTGGGTTTGTTTGTTTGGGTTTGTTTGGGTTTGTTTGGGTTTGTTTGGGTTTGTTTGGGTTTGTTTGGGTTTGTTTGGGTTTGTTTGGGTTTGTTTGGGTTTGTTTGGGTTTGTTTGGGTTTGTTTGGGTTTGTTTGGGTTTGTTTGGGTTTGTTTGGGTTTGTTTGGGTTTGTTTGGGTTTGTTTGGGTTTGTTTGGGTTTGTTTGGGTTTGTTTGGGTTTGTTTGGGTTTGTTTGGGTTTGTTTGGGTTTGTTTGGGTTTGTTTGGGTTTGTTTGGGTTTGTTTGGGTTTGTTTGGGTTTGTTTGGGTTTGTTTGGGTTTGTTTGGGTTTGTTTGGGTTTGTTTGGGTTTGTTTGGGTTTGTTTGGGTTTGTTTGGGTTTGTTTGGGTTTGTTTGGGTTTGTTTGGGTTTGTTTGGGTTTGTTTGGGTTTGTTTGGGTTTGTTTGGGTTTGTTTGGGTTTGTTTGGGTTTGTTTGGGTTTGTTTGGGTTTGTTTGGGTTTGTTTGGGTTTGTTTGGGTTTGTTTGGGTTTGTTTGGGTTTGTTTGGGTTTGTTTGGGTTTGTTTGGGTTTGTTTGGGTTTGTTTGGGTTTGTTTGGGTTTGTTTGGGTTTGTTTGGGTTTGTTTGGGTTTGTTTGGGTTTGTTTGGGTTTGTTTGGGTTTGTTTGGGTTTGTTTGGGTTTGTTTGGGTTTGTTTGGGTTTGTTTGGGTTTGTTTGGGTTTGTTTGGGTTTGTTTGGGTTTGTTTGGGTTTGTTTGGGTTTGTTTGGGTTTGTTTGGGTTTGTTTGGGTTTGTTTGGGTTTGTTTGGGTTTGTTTGGGTTTGTTTGGGTTTGTTTGGGTTTGTTTGGGTTTGTTTGGGTTTGTTTGGGTTTGTTTGGGTTTGTTTGGGTTTGTTTGGGTTTGTTTGGGTTTGTTTGGGTTTGTTTGGGTTTGTTTGGGTTTGTTTGGGTTTGTTTGGGTTTGTTTGGGTTTGTTTGGGTTTGTTTGGGTTTGTTTGGGTTTGTTTGGGTTTGTTTGGGTTTGTTTGGGTTTGTTTGGGTTTGTTTGGGTTTGTTTGGGTTTGTTTGGGTTTGTTTGGGTTTGTTTGGGTTTGTTTGGGTTTGTTTGGGTTTGTTTGGGTTTGTTTGGGTTTGTTTGGGTTTGTTTGGGTTTGTTTGGGTTTGTTTGGGTTTGTTTGGGTTTGTTTGGGTTTGTTTGGGTTTGTTTGGGTTTGTTTGGGTTTGTTTGGGTTTGTTTGGGTTTGTTTGGGTTTGTTTGGGTTTGTTTGGGTTTGTTTGGGTTTGTTTGGGTTTGTTTGGGTTTGTTTGGGTTTGTTTGGGTTTGTTTGGGTTTGTTTGGGTTTGTTTGGGTTTGTTTGGGTTTGTTTGGGTTTGTTTGGGTTTGTTTGGGTTTGTTTGGGTTTGTTTGGGTTTGTTTGGGTTTGTTTGGGTTTGTTTGGGTTTGTTTGGGTTTGTTTGGGTTTGTTTGGGTTTGTTTGGGTTTGTTTGGGTTTGTTTGGGTTTGTTTGGGTTTGTTTGGGTTTGTTTGGGTTTGTTTGGGTTTGTTTGGGTTTGTTTGGGTTTGTTTGGGTTTGTTTGGGTTTGTTTGGGTTTGTTTGGGTTTGTTTGGGTTTGTTTGGGTTTGTTTGGGTTTGTTTGGGTTTGTTTGGGTTTGTTTGGGTTTGTTTGGGTTTGTTTGGGTTTGTTTGGGTTTGTTTGGGTTTGTTTGGGTTTGTTTGGGTTTGTTTGGGTTTGTTTGGGTTTGTTTGGGTTTGTTTGGGTTTGTTTGGGTTTGTTTGGGTTTGTTTGGGTTTGTTTGGGTTTGTTTGGGTTTGTTTGGGTTTGTTTGGGTTTGTTTGGGTTTGTTTGGGTTTGTTTGGGTTTGTTTGGGTTTGTTTGGGTTTGTTTGGGTTTGTTTGGGTTTGTTTGGGTTTGTTTGGGTTTGTTTGGGTTTGTTTGGGTTTGTTTGGGTTTGTTTGGGTTTGTTTGGGTTTGTTTGGGTTTGTTTGGGTTTGTTTGGGTTTGTTTGGGTTTGTTTGGGTTTGTTTGGGTTTGTTTGGGTTTGTTTGGGTTTGTTTGGGTTTGTTTGGGTTTGTTTGGGTTTGTTTGGGTTTGTTTGGGTTTGTTTGGGTTTGTTTGGGTTTGTTTGGGTTTGTTTGGGTTTGTTTGGGTTTGTTTGGGTTTGTTTGGGTTTGTTTGGGTTTGTTTGGGTTTGTTTGGGTTTGTTTGGGTTTGTTTGGGTTTGTTTGGGTTTGTTTGGGTTTGTTTGGGTTTGTTTGGGTTTGTTTGGGTTTGTTTGGGTTTGTTTGGGTTTGTTTGGGTTTGTTTGGGTTTGTTTGGGTTTGTTTGGGTTTGTTTGGGTTTGTTTGGGTTTGTTTGGGTTTGTTTGGGTTTGTTTGGGTTTGTTTGGGTTTGTTTGGGTTTGTTTGGGTTTGTTTGGGTTTGTTTGGGTTTGTTTGGGTTTGTTTGGGTTTGTTTGGGTTTGTTTGGGTTTGTTTGGGTTTGTTTGGGTTTGTTTGGGTTTGTTTGGGTTTGTTTGGGTTTGTTTGGGTTTGTTTGGGTTTGTTTGGGTTTGTTTGGGTTTGTTTGGGTTTGTTTGGGTTTGTTTGGGTTTGTTTGGGTTTGTTTGGGTTTGTTTGGGTTTGTTTGGGTTTGTTTGGGTTTGTTTGGGTTTGTTTGGGTTTGTTTGGGTTTGTTTGGGTTTGTTTGGGTTTGTTTGGGTTTGTTTGGGTTTGTTTGGGTTTGTTTGGGTTTGTTTGGGTTTGTTTGGGTTTGTTTGGGTTTGTTTGGGTTTGTTTGGGTTTGTTTGGGTTTGTTTGGGTTTGTTTGGGTTTGTTTGGGTTTGTTTGGGTTTGTTTGGGTTTGTTTGGGTTTGTTTGGGTTTGTTTGGGTTTGTTTGGGTTTGTTTGGGTTTGTTTGGGTTTGTTTGGGTTTGTTTGGGTTTGTTTGGGTTTGTTTGGGTTTGTTTGGGTTTGTTTGGGTTTGTTTGGGTTTGTTTGGGTTGTTTGGGTTTGTTTGGGTTTGTT
>OY998130.1:24982188-25254563 GCA_963921915.1 Hyposoter dolosus | reverse complement strand
CAAACCCAAACACCCAAACAAACCCAAACAAACCCAAACAAACCCAAACAAACCCAAACAAACCCAAACAAACCCAAACAAACCCAAACAAACCCAAACAAACCCAAACAAACCCAAACAAACCCAAACAAACCCAAACAAACCCAAACAAACCCAAACAAACCCAAACAAACCCAAACAAACCCAAACAAACCCAAACAAACCCAAACAAACCCAAACAAACCCAAACAAACCCAAACAAACCCAAACAAACCCAAACAAACCCAAACAAACCCAAACAAACCCAAACAAACCCAAACAAACCCAAACAAACCCAAACAAACCCAAACAAACCCAAACAAACCCAAACAAACCCAAACAAACCCAAACAAACCCAAACAAACCCAAACAAACCCAAACAAACCCAAACAAACCCAAACAAACCCAAACAAACCCAAACAAACCCAAACAAACCCAAACAAACCCAAACAAACCCAAACAAACCCAAACAAACCCAAACAAACCCAAACAAACCCAAACAAACCCAAACAAACCCAAACAAACCCAAACAAACCCAAACAAACCCAAACAAACCCAAACAAACCCAAACAAACCCAAACAAACCCAAACAAACCCAAACAAACCCAAACAAACCCAAACAAACCCAAACAAACCCAAACAAACCCAAACAAACCCAAACAAACCCAAACAAACCCAAACAAACCCAAACAAACCCAAACAAACCCAAACAAACCCAAACAAACCCAAACAAACCCAAACAAACCCAAACAAACCCAAACAAACCCAAACAAACCCAAACAAACCCAAACAAACCCAAACAAACCCAAACAAACCCAAACAAACCCAAACAAACCCAAACAAACCCAAACAAACCCAAACAAACCCAAACAAACCCAAACAAACCCAAACAAACCCAAACAAACCCAAACAAACCCAAACAAACCCAAACAAACCCAAACAAACCCAAACAAACCCAAACAAACCCAAACAAACCCAAACAAACCCAAACAAACCCAAACAAACCCAAACAAACCCAAACAAACCCAAACAAACCCAAACAAACCCAAACAAACCCAAACAAACCCAAACAAACCCAAACAAACCCAAACAAACCCAAACAAACCCAAACAAACCCAAACAAACCCAAACAAACCCAAACAAACCCAAACCCAAACAAACCCAAACAAACCCAAACAAACCCAAACAAACCCAAACCCAAACAAACCCAAACAAACCCAAACAAACCCAAACAAACCCAAACAAACCCAAACAAACCCAAACAAACCCAAACAAACCCAAACAAACAAACCCAAACAAACAAACCCAAACAAACCCAAACAAACCCAAACAAACCCAAACAAACCCAAACAAACCCAAACAAACCCAAACCCAAACAAACCCAAACAAACCCAAACAAACCCAAACAAACCCAAACAAACCCAAACAAACCCAAACAAACCCAAACAAACCCAAACAAACCCAAACAAACCCAAACAAACCCAAACAAACCCAAACAAACCCAAACAAACCCAAACAAACCCAAACAAACCCAAACAAACCCAAACAAACCCAAACAAACCCAAACAAACCCAAACAAACCCAAACAAACCCAAACAAACCCAAACAAACCCAAACAAACCCAAACAAACCCAAACAAACCCAAACAAACCCAAACAAACCCAAACAAACCCAAACAAACCCAAACAAACCCAAACAAACCCAAACAAACCCAAACAAACCCAAACAAACCCAAACAAACCCAAACAAACCCAAACAAACCCAAACAAACCCAAACAAACCCAAACAAACCCAAACAAACCCAAACAAACCCAAACAAACCCAAACAAACCCAAACAAACCCAAACAAACCCAAACAAACCCAAACAAACCCAAACAAACCCAAACAAACCCAAACAAACCCAAACAAACCCAAACAAACCCAAACAAACCCAAACAAACCCAAACAAACCCAAACAAACCCAAACAAACCCAAACAAACCCAAACAAACCCAAACAAACCCAAACAAACCCAAACAAACCCAAACAAACCCAAACAAACCCAAACAAACCCAAACAAACCCAAACAAACCCAAACAAACCCAAACAAACCCAAACAAACCCAAACAAACCCAAACAAACCCAAACAAACCCAAACAAACCCAAACAAACCCAAACAAACCCAAACAAACCCAAACAAACCCAAACAAACCCAAACAAACCCAAACAAACCCAAACAAACCCAAACAAACCCAAACAAACCCAAACAAACCCAAACAAACCCAAACAAACCCAAACAAACCCAAACAAACCCAAACAAACCCAAACAAACCCAAACAAACCCAAACAAACCCAAACAAACCCAAACAAACCCAAACAAACCCAAACAAACCCAAACAAACCCAAACAAACCCAAACAAACCCAAACAAACCCAAACAAACCCAAACAAACCCAAACAAACCCAAACAAACCCAAACAAACCCAAACAAACCCAAACAAACCCAAACAAACCCAAACAAACCCAAACAAACCCAAACAAACCCAAACAAACCCAAACAAACCCAAACAAACCCAAACAAACCCAAACAAACCCAAACAAACCCAAACAAACCCAAACAAACCCAAACAAACCCAAACAAACCCAAACAAACCCAAACAAACCCAAACAAACCCAAACAAACCCAAACAAACCCAAACAAACCCAAACAAACCCAAACAAACCCAAACAAACCCAAACAAACCCAAACAAACCCAAACAAACCCAAACAAACCCAAACAAACCCAAACAAACCCAAACAAACCCAAACAAACCCAAACAAACCCAAACAAACCCAAACAAACCCAAACAAACCCAAACAAACCCAAACAAACCCAAACAAACCCAAACAAACCCAAACAAACCCAAACAAACCCAAACAAACCCAAACAAACCCAAACAAACCCAAACAAACCCAAACAAACCCAAACAAACCCAAACAAACCCAAACAAACCCAAACAAACCCAAACAAACCCAAACAAACCCAAACAAACCCAAACAAACCCAAACAAACCCAAACAAACCCAAACAAACCCAAACAAACCCAAACAAACCCAAACAAACCCAAACAAACCCAAACAAACCCAAACAAACCCAAACAAACCCAAACAAACCCAAACAAACCCAAACAAACCCAAACAAACCCAAACAAACCCAAACAAACCCAAACAAACCCAAACAAACCCAAACAAACCCAAACAAACCCAAACAAACCCAAACAAACCCAAACAAACCCAAACAAACCCAAACAAACCCAAACAAACCCAAACAAACAAACCCAAACAAACCCAAACAAACCCAAACAAACCCAAACAAACCCAAACAAACCCAAACAAACCCAAACAAACCCAAACAAACCCAAACAAACCCAAACAAACCCAAACAAACCCAAACAAACCCAAACAAACCCAAACAAACCCAAACAAACCCAAACAAACCCAAACAAACCCAAACAAACCCAAACAAACCCAAACAAACCCAAACAAACCCAAACAAACCCAAACAAACCCAAACAAACCCAAACAAACAAACCCAAACAAACCCAAACAAACCCAAACAAACCCAAACAAACCCAAACAAACCCAACAAACCCAAACAAACCCAAACAAACCCAAACAAACCCAAACAAACCCAAACAAACCCAAACAAACCCAAACAAACCCAAACAAACCCAAACAAACCCAAACAAACCCAAACAAACCCAAACAAACCCAAACATACTCAAACAAACCAAACCGACAAAACCAAACCGACATAATTGCAATATACTGTTAAACTAACAATCTCACGTCATTTTTGTATAGAACTGATTTTGTGGAGGGCATGGTGGCGCACAACTTTTATATCAAGTATTTTTCGATACAATCAGTTCCAAGAAAAAAACTCGAAAGAACCGTTTTTTGTTTGTTCAAATAATTTTCCTGGCTACAAAACAAGAGTTCTGGCGAGGCCATTTTGAGGGCATATTCGTGAGGGTCCATACTAACTAGGAACAAATTAGCAAAGCGCTGGTGTCTTAGAATAGAAGTCGGTTGAAATTATGTCTATTCCGACTGTACTATTCATGCAAAATGTGTTGGGAAATCAATGTAAATATTTATATATTATAGATGATTTCTTTAGTATCGAACGATATTTATTTTTTCTTAAAATCTATCACAAGAGATGTTATTTCCAATAACAAATATTTGTTGAAACTAGTCATGAATTATGTGTATTGTGACGGGCTCAACACAATCGCTAGAGAAAATGGGCAAAAAGGGGAAAATGAATCACACAAAAAGTTATAAAAATAATAAAACAATTCGTGGTTTATTGCTGAGAAGGAATACAAAAAAAAGAAGGACGCCAGCTGGTGTATTCGGTCCAGCAACCGGTACAAAGAAGTATCCCAAACCTATTTGGGATACTTCTTTGTACCGGTTGAAACCGGAAGAAAAACAATATTCAAGAACCTAATTTAGCAAAAATAACTCACACGGGCTAACTCAGGGAAAGATTAGAAATTCTTAAACGCAGGGACAGAGGGTCCCTGAAACTCAGGCGTCTTATTATACCAGTGACGTACGAACAGACGGGGGAACGGGCGAACGAGCCACGCGATGGAGCGAACCACGCGAACACTCGAATCGAGTTCGGCCGGCGAAACCCGATTGACCGAACGAAACAAAGCCTCGCTCGATCGACGCACAAAAATCCGATAACGGGACTCACTAACTGAAAAAGGGAACACGAGGTGGGCGATCGATGACGAGAATCGACAAAAAAAAATGTAATGACGGGGCTCGAGAACGTGGAGAAAAATCCAAGACTTGAATGGGCGCGAGACAAAGGGGAATGACGAGAAAAAAAAAGGGCAAAGTGACTTCGCCGGGGTGGACGGGGAAACGACTCGAGGCACAACACTCGTCGCGTCGACTGACCGACGAAATAAGCCCTTTCTCGAACGAAAAGTTCGAGAAAGCAAACGAAAACTTAATCGGGAATTTGATGAAAGTACGGGAGAATAATGGCGTCGCACGCCCGGCAAGAATCGAAGGACTTACTTGCCTCCTCGGTTTCGTCGAATAAAACCGAGAATACGGTGCCGAAATATTCCAACTGTCCAGAGAGTGGTCCTTCGGGAAACTGGGTCGTCGTTACAGATTCAATGTCACCAAATCACAAGAAAAGAACTCGAAAGAAAAGGAGAGCAAATGCACGTGGCTCTGTGCCTGGCCGTGTCCAGAGCGGAAGTGTGGCGCTCCGGGCTCTCCTCGAGCTCCCGGCCGCGTGATAGCGGCTGGTTCGAGGCTTTTCGAGGCCCGGAAGCGCCAGCAGCCAATCAGGCTGCGGCGTTGCAGTCGGCTGTCGTTCGATCGAATATCGAGCGCCGGCCTCACGAGATCGCGCACCGATGGCGCCACGCTGTCTGCCTCGCGAGACCGAGGCTCGATAAAAGATGGCGGCGCCCACGGCTGTCAAAACGGCCGTGGCGCGATCGAATCGACGGCCTCGCCTCGACGCCGCGGAACTCGCTGTTTCCCTCCGAACTGACGGACGAGCCTATTGTCGGAGAGACGATGACGTACACGAGCTCCGCGACTCGACGATGTTCACAGGGGCTAAGGGGGTCGGACTAAGGGGGGAACATCAAATATTACACGCGGGGGAGGGAGGTAAAAATCAAATACAGAGGGCAATGCGATTTCGGGGACTAGATCTGGTGGTCGCTCGGTCGGTGGGTCGTTCGCCCGCGCTCGCATAAGTAATCGCGGTCGAGATGTTGGTCCAGCGAAGGCCGTCAGCCACGTTCGGTCCTCCTCGGTCGGCGGGAGCTGAAAAATAAGAGGAAAGAGAGCCGGTCCCTTTCGGGGATACGGCGACTCCCGCTGCGGCTCGACTCTGGCAGTTAAAAAAAAGGATAAAGAAAGGTGACAACGTCACAGTATACATTTATTTATATCCATATTGATTGAACGCAAATTATACATTTTTACAGGGAAATCTGGTTTCATGTTTATTTTTCATCTTCTCACTATGACACGATGGTTTCAAAGGGGAAAAACAGTATTATATACAAATTTAAGGATTTCCAGCTTCTTCAAATATCATCAGAATATATTAATTCGGAATGACCCATTGATCAGGAAATTAATACAGGATTGAACGACATTCGGGCTCCACTCGACACCTGTCTGAGAAGATGTGGTGTTTTTCGTATTGTAATCTGTCCCAAAGTTTTTATTTTTCATTATCCTTGAGTATTTATTCATTTCCGTTCCCAAGGGAATCAGTACTATTTTTAAAATGGTCTATTCTTAATATTTTCAATTACGAAAGATCCAAAGAGCAAATGAACATAATTATTGGACAATTGGAAAACCTTTCAACATAAAGAAGTCGATTTTTTTTTCATTTAATGAATTATCATTTTGAATCGAATCAAAATAAGGGTAGATTACGGAATATTAGTTTATAAGGAGTTGGCGTAATATACTTTTCCGATTTTTCAATTATTTCTTTCCAACCAAAGAAAATGATGCCGGGTTTGTGTTATACGAGGGTTTATGATCTCGATCGGTTTTACCTGTTGTACTGGGACTATATCGACCTCGATTTCGAAGGTCACCGCGAACTACCATGATTACGTTAATTATAAGAAGGTTATCGAAAAAATGAAAACTCTTTTTTCCTGGGAGTATTGCCAAAATAATCATTGTTGTTTATTCATCTTTAGGCTAGATGTTTTATTTATCTTTTGAATTGTCGCTTTAATAATTTATAATTTTATTTGAGTTTCATGGTGAAAAAGTGTGTTGTGAGATAAAAATAACTGTGTTGTTAATTTAACGGTCGATATTTCCTGGGTGATTAGTAGATAATGATCCATTAGAAATTTAAGATATCACCAGTTTTTGAACAATGAGAGTTGCTTCCATTTTTTTGTAGAGTGAGTCTCCTAATCGAGGTTTTCATGGGGGTTTGTTGATACAAAATATCGATGATTCCTTATCACGCGAACAATACTCGTGAATAATTTTTCTTGATGAATTCTCGGCATCGTTATTGCTTTGGAAAAATTGCTTAACTATAGTAATTTTTATAGTTTTGGAGAAATATCAGATTTGTAAGAAGTAAAGAAAGAAAAGTTCAAAGTGAGAAACTTTGCACCACAAACAAATACGTATAAACATTAGCTATACATTTGACGGATAAACAATAGAGGAGCTGTATTATTGTTGCGCCGAATGTCGCAACCAAATTCCTTAAACGACGATTTCACTCGCAACGAAGCATCGTCAGCAAACAGGCCATCGACCCGCCAAGCACACCTCGCATGAAAAGCGCCAAAGCGAGCGAGGTCAAATCAAATGCTGACGATCACAGACTTCGCAATCGATCGTCCCGTTCAATGAACTCATTGGGAAATAATCCCAAGACATCGGTACGATCGATTGACCAATAATTACCACCTCCCTCAATTATTGTAAAACCCCTAATCCATAAAACCAAGGACTTCCTGCTACTCGAGCAGTCTGCGATCCGACACTGATCGTGTCTGATCATCATCGCACATATTGGTCTTAAGGGTCATAACCCGATTGTAACAAACACCTTTCGATAAACTTAGAGTTAAAACTGAAAGTATTGAGTTGGAGATTGACTCAACCTTGGCAACATCCCGAACTATTCTCGTCCTTGGCAAACTCGTCCCCACGTGACGATTTGCGGGCACAACATTATCGAAGCTTTTACCTGAAAAAAAACGGGTACCCTAAAAAGTTTAATAAAATGTACGTGGAGGAGATAACACGTACGATAGCGGAGCACTAGTGCAGGAATTATCGGTATAAATTATGTACATTTTATGTATGACAGGTTTCATGTTTTAAGAGAAATTCGGTATTTTTTTTTTTCAAATTCGTTAGGAAATCTATTTCACATCCTGAAAATGTACCGAAAATTCTCAGTAAACGTTGAGACAAGCGTAATATTGCGTTTTTACTGCGTTCAGATGGGAGAACACTTTTTCCCTCAAATTATTTATTTATCAGAGTTCCCAACAAATTTAAAAGTATTCATTTTCACCTCTCCTGGTATTGATAATATCGTTTATAATTTCTCTTGGCCATTTCAACGAAAAATCCTGGAGGAATGCTTGAAAACGATGGCAAAAAGAGAAAATAGTATTATTCGCAGCTTGCTGAAGGAAGTTGAATATTCTGAATGGCAACAATTATTTGCGATGAGATTACTTCACCAATCGGTTGCGGGGCAGTCTCATTCAGTTAAAATTGAATCGCTGGAAACACATTGTAAAACTCCTAGGATAAAGAACTTCTCAGGGGATATGAAAGCAATAGTAATGTTGGAAATCATTACACTGAGATGCGAGAAAAGTTTTTTCCTTTCATTTTTTTCTTTATCCGAGTGTCGGTCAAGTTGAAAAGTATTTTTTACGCCTCTACTGGTATTGCCAATATTATTCATAATTTCTAAACCATTTCAATGAAAAATTTGGAAATAATGCTTGGTAAAGATGGAAGAAAGTTTCGGTTAAAATTGAAAAACTAGTATTTCAGGGACCGCTGCGAAAATTTCAATATGTAAATCGTAGCATTCATATTCTATAAGATTATTCCGTTAATCATTATTGTTCCAAGGAAAAGATTTCATTTCGGTTTCGTTGACGCAGTAGAATTTCCTATTCAAAAAATATATTTTAAAATCAACTGAAAGATAAGAGGACTTCCGTTGAAAAGTAATGATCAAAAAAAATATTGCTGACGATTCGAAAAAAAAGTATAATACGTTCAAAATTGTTAAATTTGCCTCCTTCCCCTCTGGTGTCCATCAGTGACTCGATGAGTCAAGTAAAAGCCTTGCACTTGAAATGACCGTGATAAAAAAGAAGTGAAAATCTAAAAAACTCCACCCTTTTCTAAAAATTACAAAAAAAATGACTTCTCATTTTCTTATGACATTTTATGTATTATTAAAGATTGGAAGTTATAAAAAATCAAAGACTTGGAAAATATCTAACTTTTACCTCAACAGATTGCACTGAAACTTGACGCTCAATCCGTGAGCCTTTTTAAGTGAGCCTGATTCCGTGAACCGGGGTCAGTTAAAAAAAAGCCACTGTCAGTTCAAGAAAAAAAAGTCAATTTTTGGGAAAGCGGTGTTTTACGTTCAACGGTACAACAGTGGAGCAATTGTTGATTGGTTGTGTCGATATCGACAATGAGGTTAATGGTGGTTGAGGTAACTTTGATTAGATAAACTCTGGAAGCAAGGATAAGAGTAATATCTATGGACAAATCGATGGGGTACATAACACGGATTTTGAAATGATTAATGAAAAAGAGACAGCAACTGCTTGTTTGATGCTGTTCTTATCATGTTTGCGGTAATAAGAATTTGCATGCGATCATGAGAAAAAGTGTTGCAAGATCCACGGTGGTCAGAACAAGTCGGCTTACTTACTTGTGAGTAGCTTACTTACTTACTTGTGAGGAGAAGATGTAGGAGAGCGCAGTGCATTGTGGCGATGTAAAGCGCGCTGTCAAGGCTGCCGTGCCAATTACGAGATCGGAGTTTTCGTCCGGTTATACCAAGTACATTACACGATATACCGTGAGCAGCCGTGCAATACTTTTAAAAAAAATGGACATTACCGTTCGACGAAAAACTTGCCAGCAAACCCTTGAACTTGACGTTTACTGGTATGCAACGAAGCGTTCATTTTGATAGGAACGTAGAATCCCTGGAAGCACTTGAATTTATGAATTATTCTTTGATGCCCGCAATAGTGGTTGCACGTACGAACACTGAAGGAATTGCGGATGGATAAGTGATCCAAAAATAAAAAAATCGATAACAGCCGGAACATTGTTACAGCAGAACCACTGATAGCACTTGCGACCGAAAAAATTTTGCTGATCGTTGATGATTAGCAGATAATTTCAGTTCTCGATTTTAAATGTTCGATAATTGGAGCCATGGAAAAAAATTCTCGGCATCCAAATCTCAACTATTTCGAATTCTTTAGTGATTGAATTTTTTTTAGACATATAATTAAAATCGTAAGTGTTAAGTTCGCTATTATTGCTATCGATTCGAAATTGGGTACGTCAATTGAATTATGTTGAAAAAAATCATTTCGACAATTCAAACAATGACAATTGTGTTCATGATTTTGATGACTCTGAAGTTTGTAACGGTGAGATTTAACGAAAAATATTGTTTTCATTAATTATTTATTGAATTTTGAAAATCATGACAATTTTTCGTCTAGATTGAGTTTTTGGGACTCAAGAGACGATCGTTTTTTTGTTCGAACCAAATATTCAATAAAGATTATGAGCCTCGCTGAAAAAAAAAACAGAATTTCGTTGCATTCCAACGATGCAAACTGAAACATCTCATGATTTCGTCACACTGTCAATGCCATAGGCCATTCCCTTTACCGCTTCCCGACCACCTTTTTTCACTAAATCGCCCCGTGTGTTGCCACGATCGACTTATTCGTTACAGGATACTAATTCCTATATCTTCGATGAATACTTAGTTAGCGAAAAAGCCAATGCAAATCGTAGCTCAAACGCGGCGGCGGCTTGACCGGAGGTAGAAAAAAACATATAAACAGAGACAGCAGATCATGCCACGTATGCATTGTCATTATTCCTCCCTTTTCTGATAAGCTGGAGCTTCAACCCAGTGTCATCTGGATACGGGTTGACTTATTGCAAATTAAATGACATCTTCATGATATATTTACTGACCCAGTTTTCATCGTATCATTCTTTTATTCCTGCGAGGACCAGAAATGTACGAGTATACGGAGGTGCGAGCAAAATTATTGCCGCGTTTGGACATTCAACATTTTCTTCGACCAGTAGCTCTCGCTAGAGACTTATACCTTCTACCGCTTTCACGCGGGGCGGTATATCCATGCTGAAAGCGTTAAAAGTAAGACTATAGGCTATGCCCGGCCGGGCGTCGTTGCGACATTGTGTGTGTGTGTGTTATGGCACTGTAAAGATTAAACCTTCATAACTCTCGAACGGTTTGAGCAACAGGGCTCCCGTTTTGCACTGATGTTAATCTAAACAAGTTCTTCATTCTCGGAGAGTTTTATTGGAATTGCTAGAAAAATGCGAATTCTACCGCATTCGCAAATTTTAAGATTTATTACTCATTTTTCCTTTTTATAAATACGGTATCATGATACCAAGGTTGGTAATGAATTTGGTGAATATCGGTTGAACGGTTTAAATTTGATGATTTATCGAATTTTACGAAAACCTGAGTTTTTTGAATAATCGTCCAACCGTTCTAATTTTACAAGATTATGTGACGCCGAAATATTTTTTTTCACTTTCTAATGTCCATGTGGTAGAATGTCCCAAAACATCGAAAAATTGTATCTAGAAAAAATGTCCGGATGTGTGTCTGTGTTGTGCCCGTGCAAACCGTCACGTGGGGACGAATTTGGTTGGGACTGATTTATTCGGGATATTGCCAAGGTTGAGTTAATCTCCAACCCAATACTTTCAGTTTTAACTCTAAGTTTATTAAAGGTAGTTCGTTACAATCGAGTTAATTGCCTCGAGACCAATGGCGTGATAATAATCTGATGTTTCGGTGTCTGATCGCAGAGTGCCTGGTTTGGGCGTTGCTTTCCCTTTTTATAAAGTTAGGGGTTAACAATTATTTGTGGAGGTGGTAATGATAAGTGGTGGGCAATCGATCGTCCGATGCCTTGGGGTTATTGTACGGGTAGATCGGAACGGTCGATGCTGAGTTTGATCGTCAGCGTTTTGACATGGCCTCGAAGTTGGAGCGAAGTCTATTCAACTTGCTGAGGGATGCGCTTTTGAACGGCGCGTGCACGACAGGTCAACTTCCTGTTGCTGGCGATTAATGTCTTGATTTTTATTGAATTGGTTGCTATGCAGGCGCAACAATCCTCCCCCCTTGGGAAGATCGAAACTACGTTTTGACTTTTCTATTTGAGCAACATAAATTCGGTAAAAATTGGTCTTTCGGCTTACAATTTTCGTTTACATTTGTTTTGTTGTAATATTGTATGTAATTTTACAGAGAATCTGTTTTAAATGGTCGTTTTGACGGTGTATATATAACTTTTAAATCTGTCGCTCGGATATTTCTGTTCGCTGGCGTTGGCGAAATTGTCGTCGGTCGCTCGATGTCAGAAATTGCTTGGGCGCATCGGCTTCTTCTTATTCTTTGAATTACAAATATTACTGCACAAATGATTAGTATCGTTATTGTCATACCGTGTAGGGAATAGTTTCCCAAGATGTGAGGGTACGAATCTGACCAAAGTTCTGGTTCTTCGTTTAGTTTGTTTTGCAAGTTTTCGATTCTTTCGCCTAATTTATTTACTTCGAGTGAATTTGGAATAGTTTTGTTCGGAGTTTTGAGATTCAATTTTAAGTGTTTAACAAGTGTTGCTCCGATTTCGAAGGTTAGGTTATGTGGTGGTATGAAATCTACAGTTTCTTTTTGGGTATTTTCTGTGGTAGTAATTAATTTAAAATCGGCGGCAGTGACGGAACATTTCCCGTCCAAAACCAGTATTCCCGTGTCGGTAATCGTTGTGTACGCAATTTTCGCATTTTTGCATTTTATCGTTAGCGGTTCCGGGTTTGGTGCTACGTAGAGCCATTTTCCGGGTTGATCTAATGTTATTATCATAGTGTTTACAAGTTTTGCTATTCGTGGCGTACAGCTGCTTTTTTCTGGTTTGCTGCCTAAGTAAACTGCTATCTCGCAGGGGATCGTATTTCCGATGACTTGCGTTGCGTGTTTTGGTTGACAATAATACTGTTTTCCTATCGTTTTGCATTCTTTCAAATTTTCTTCTGTTAGCGTGAGGTAATTTCTGTTTTCGCTATTTACTGTGATGAATTTTTCTTTCGTTTCTAGAAATTGGAAAGTGTTTGAATTTGTTCTTACTGGTAACGGGTAGACTTTGTTTATTTTGAATTCTGTATTTTCTATTAGTGGTATTTTTATTACGATCACTACTCGTGATTCGCTGCTGTAAGAGCCTAGTTCGGATGTTTTCAATATTTCTTGCATTTTTTCTGGTGTTATTTCCGCTGGAAAACTTAATCCTGAGGGGATGCTTGGGAGCGCTTTCTTTAAATATTCTGTAAGCTGTCTCGGTGAGATAATAGTTGGGTCTACTATTCCTTTTGTAATTCCTACTAGGAAAGTTGATATTCTTCGTACGTCGCTCAGTAGTGGCGTTAGTACTAAACCTACTGTGTTTATGTTTTCGTCTAGGTTTTCTCTTTGTTGTACTAGGTCTGTCTGTTGGTTAAATGCTTGCTCTATATTTCTTACTGCTTTGTTTAAAGCTTTTATGTTAGTTAGTGTCTTCGCTTTGTACTGATCAAAAAGGGTCGTTGTTGATTTTAGGATTTGCAAGTTTTCTTTTAGTATTTTTTCGTCCGTTGCTTGTCTGTTAGTTATCTGTTGTATTTTGTCTTCTATTTTTTGGGCGTCGTCTGCGTCCAAATTTCCTGTTATTGATTTAATTATTGATCCTAGACCGTTTATCAATCCTCTTTTTTGTCTGGGTGCTTTTCCGACGAGGTCGTGAATTGTTTGTAGTTCGCTTTTTAGTGATTCTATTGTCGGTTCTAGGGTGGCTGATAATGTTAAACATAAGGTGTCGTGTTTCATCTCGCTGCAGAGGTGTTGTAGGGCCGTGATGGTATGTCCTAGGGCGGCTTCTCTTGCTTCTATTGGTGTTAGGTCCAATTGGATAGCCAATTTCCAAATTTCCTTGACGGTGTGTAAAGTTCCTACTTCCTCATACTAAATTCCAGGGGTGGTTCGTAATTTTTCCACGTGGAATTGTTCTTTCGCTGTTGTCAAGGACAGCGAGATCGTATACCTGTAATGGTGTGCTCTATTAACTTTCTCGAATATTTCGTGGGAAAGTTCTTATCATTTGTATTTCGCTGTTGCCTTGTGGCGGAATTTGCTGATGCTATATCCGCTTAAGTGCGGTTGCACTGGGCTGCGAGTTTGACTCGTGAATTCATCTGTCTTTTTCTGTGTCACGGTTAGAGTCTGGGGTGTCTTTTTCTAAGATCTGTCCTCTCTGTTTGCTAATTTTTTTTCTATAAAATCTCGTGCAGTGGTCTGTCGTTTCATTACCACAGTTTTCGTCGTACGTGTCACGTCGTCCTGAATCAAACGGTGAGTTTTTTCGACTGACGTTTCTATTTATTATTTTATTATTTTATTTTATTTTATTTTTGTTATAAATTTTTTGAAATTTCCGTATATTATATTTTTTTTCTTATATTTTATTAATTTTTATTATATTTTATTAATTTGAATCCCTTTTTTTTTTCTTTTGTTTTTTTTTTCTTTACTTTATTTTATTAGTATTTTGTGTTGAATATTTTCCGTTTATTTATTTTCCATTTTTATTTATTTATTTATTTATTTATTTATTTATTTATTTATTTATTTTTTTATTTTTTTTTTTTTTCTATATTGTCGTTATTTTATTTTCTTTATTATTCTCCATTTTATGTCGATAATATTTTTTTTTTTTTTTTTTTTTCGTTGCGCTGAGGACTCGCGCGTAGTAATGGGTCAGGTGTCGGCGGCTATATTGTCGGCGGCCATATTGTCGGCGGCCATGTTGTCGGTTAGTGGGCGACGTACGGCTTAATGCGGTCAACGTGTACTCGCATCGCACGTCGTCCGCGGTTGATAATATAGTTCACGGCCGACTCTTTGCTCTGTAACGTAGATTTTCCCGGAGGGGGGTCCATCTCGTCCCTTCTCGGCTCACATCGCCCCCCGTGCAATCCCTTGGCCGCGAGAGTGGACAGGGCGCCAGGTACAACGTACCGCCGACCAAGGCCGGCTTATAATTCGCCCACCCTCGCGCATCGAATTTGGCCGGGATGCACGGAAGGCGATTATGACCGAGGCGGTCCGA
Organism: Hyposoter dolosus; assembly: GCA_963921915.1. Classification (NCBI taxonomy): domain Eukaryota; kingdom Metazoa; phylum Arthropoda; class Insecta; order Hymenoptera; family Ichneumonidae; genus Hyposoter; species Hyposoter dolosus. The sequence goes on along the minus strand of OY998130.1, from coordinate 25,239,547 downwards.
CTACTCAGCTCCATACTGAGATACTAAGGGGCAGAGGGGGTGATTCTTTTGGGGAAAGAGCAACAGCGGGATAAAGCGAAACAAAACGAAATAATTGAGTCTAGACGGCAAAATGAAAGGTTAACAAGTGCATTTATTTTAATATAATTTATCGGCAATGTTACAAGAGAAGAGGGAACAGAAAATCGGGGCGGCGTATCGCCGGCCCGTTACAAAAGAAATAATAAAATTGCGCGAGCACTACCAGGGTGTAAGGTCTCCGTCTGACGATGGACGGAATTAATCAAAGACAAAAGATAACGTCGGAACTGCAGCATGGCGGTCGGAAGGTCGGCGGCGCAACGCCCAAAAAGATACGGCAAGGTAACCGCCGCCAAACCACCGATCGACCAAGAGCAAAGGCAGGCAGCTCCGGACGATACGAAAACACAAGCGCAAGATAGAAAACAAAAGCGAAAACGTCTCACGTATTGCCAAGCAGTAACGAAGGTAACTAATGTCGAACGCGATTCTGGCTGTGGCCAGGCTGCTGCTTTGTTTGTGACGCCGTGCCGGAGGCGAGCAAGGTAATGCAAAGGTAAGACGTCATCAAACGCACAGGCCGCCATGGCTAAGGTAGCAGCTCAGAACAACGACGACAGGCAAAAGGTAATCGGCCCTAAATGCAAGGCAATACTGAGACAACGCAAGATCTCGTAAGGCAAAAGAAACACAACGAAAGTTGAGGCGCAATAAGGCAAAATTACACATCGTCAGTCGGGACGTGAAGGCAGATGCTCCTGGTAGTATGCAAGAAAAGACAACGCAATAACTGACTCGAAATAATTACCAAAGCTCAAAATAAGACTCGAAAAGGCACGACACGTGCAGAGATAAAATAAATACGAACCCGAGCTCGAATCACCGAAATATCGACCGATACGTTCGCAAACAATAGGCTCTACGCCTCGCCGTAGCGTTCGTAGCCACGACGCAAGAGCGAGAGAGATGGCACGAATACAAACGCTTGCGCGCTGGCCGGCTCGAGGCCACGCGCGACAAAGGGAATTCTCCGAGCGGCGACTCTAGCACAACGAAAGAAAATATATGTTCTCGTCGCTCGAAGAATTCTACGACCGGAGGAATACCGAGATCGAAATAAATTAACGCGATACATGACTCTAAAATAATGCAACAATGCTCTCGAAAAATATACGAGACGCGACAAAACGAAATTAAATTATTCGAGACGCCATCGCTTAATAACCCGCTTTGTTTTATCCGGCCACGAAATGACTCGAATGAACGGGGGAAAAGCCAAGGACGGATAGCTGGTCAAGCCCGAAAATGTCAACCTGCTCTTCCCGCGAACGCAAAAACCCTAACGAAATAATCTCCCGGAATAGCCGACAAATTTCGCCATTCCGGGGATTGCAATACAATATAAATGCCGAATAAAACAATCGGGTAAAGGGAGAGATCGGAACGGGCTTACCGAGAAACTCGTGGTCCAGGTGACGACAGCAACCAAGGCAGCGAAAGCAAAAGGCAAAAGGCAGCAAGGCAACAAAGGCAGCAAGGCAACGGAAGTCGGTCGAGGAAGATGTCACCACTCCGGACAGGCACTTGTCGAAGACTCATTTGCAAAGGAATTCGCAAATCTCGTTGTTCCCGATTCTCGCGCTGTCCCCACCACCGCAACAAGTCTCACGCGAGGCAGCGCTAGCACGCTCTAGGCGTGAACTAGGCTGTTGCCGGGCCACGTGATATTCCGCGGCAAATTGAATGACGCGTACCGCCGATTGCAGAATCGACGATACGCGACTCGAAAATTACGAACTCGCCTCTACCTTACCGCTGACCGTCTCTCCTTCGGAAATCGTCCCCTCACGTTCTGCTGAGCCGTGCCTCCGGTACGCTTCCTCTGGGGATCCGGGCGACGTCCCTGACGGGGAGGAGGGGAGGCCTCCCTCGCGATTCACCGACCAAGCGAGTCGCGGTGGACCCACACGCCAACATGGGCAAAACAGCACCTCCGCCCCAAGACTTTTCCCGAATCCCGCTAAGACGAGGCGCCGGGGTTAGCGGACCGTGGCACCCGAGGGTACGGCTGTGGACGGTGCAACTACTCGGTTGCTTCGGCGAGGAGGCCACGGGGGGCATCAACGAATGGCCACGGAACCAGCGTGTGCCTCCTAACGTCCACCACCAGCCACGATGATTGCGACTGGAACGCCTAACGGGGGCGAAAGCCTTGAGAAAAACGGGGCGGCAAAGCAAGGCACAAGGCAAAATGTTTTCCCTCGCGAGAAACCCGCGTCGGAGTGAGCGCACGAGAAACGCAACAACATAAAAGGCAATGGTTAGGAAGGTAATATCGCGTCTCAGGTTTCTCGGTACTCTCCAGCCAACTAACAATAAGGAAATCTCGAACAATTACAAATAACAAAATAAACTAAATGATCGATCTCGGTAGTTCGCGCTAATTTCTTTAAGCTCGCGAAGGTACTTCGATGATCGGGCTGGGCTCGTGTACAATTCAATAAAATAACGTCGTATGAAATAAAATAACAATAAAAATAGTAATAATTACGACGCTTCGAGTCTCCGCAAATGCCCTGTCCGTTGTCTCGACGAGTGGCGACCGAAAATTGGACCGAAAACGCGGTCCACTGGTCGACAGGCATTCGTGCGAGTGACGTGGCAAAATGTTACGTCACAGCTCTTTATCGTGTAGGGCCCTGTGATGGAAAATCACCACATTGCCAAATATTCCTAACGGTGCAAGTATTGCTAAACTCGCACGCTCAACCGGACGTGTCGAATATGGTAGCGTGCTGCTGTGTCAGCCGCTAACCCCAGTCCGAGCCAAATCGCATCGTTTACTCTTTTTATAATTTTTCTCGTTCCCACGGCACGAAGAAATCAGAGACACCTTAAGCGTACCGGAAAGGAACGATAAGAACGAATATGCCTCATGGCAGGAGCCTCAGAGTCAGTCAAGTAAATTCATTGGACGTGGACACAGCTCGATACAGCTCCCCGCCAATTAATAGGTTTTAACGATAAAAAGAAACATTAACGCGACGCGTTGTGCGAGTATACATATAATACGCCACTCATTGTGCAACGACAACTGTACCCTCATAATATATTCAATAATTACTCTGTATAATTATTTTATTGACTATTCAACCGACGTCCTAACTGACTCCTCTTTCATCGCAAAGCTATACCATCTCCTTAGAGGTATCAGTGGAAAATACTCCGCTATATTTTCTGAGATATAGCTCCTACCAACGAATAGCTAATACAAAATATCGTGTCTACGAGAGGACATCCTAGACAACGAGGCGATCCTGACCAGCTACAAAGATAAGTGCTTTTTCATTCCACCAGTTTCCACGTGACAAATTGGCGATCCTGCCAGGATATCATTAACAAGATTCGGACGACTCCCTACGAAGCGCCAGCCCAACAATCCGTCGACGCATATAACTATTGTTGACAGTCTTGGGTGACAATCAAAATTGTGATATTCGGATCCGAACTTTGGAACAAGGAGATTGATGTGTCAATTCCATCAATACTTATCATTGCATGAAAAGTGTGAATAGTCAAAGAATATTTCTGGCTTCGAGGAAATAGTAACTTCAGTGAAAACTGCTACTAAATTACTTGGCCCTAAAACTTGTGATTCGAGGAAAGTAACTTCAGTGTGAACTACGCTACTACTACTTGTCATAAATTGAAACTTTTAGTCCGTGTTATTTAACAGTGAAAACTCTAAATTAACAACGCGACGATCCCGTGGGTCTTTCGTTGAGTGTGCATAGTGAATAATTAATGTCATCGAACCTACGACTCCCGAGTTTGCCATTTGATCTCGGTCATCAAAAACATCGGTTTATTAATACCTGAGCAAAAATTAATAAGGTGGATAGCTGCCTGTAAATGCTGGTTCGCGATTAGCATCAAATCGCCCGGCCTCCGATCAGCCTGCGCAGACCGACGCGCCTTGTCGAAGGATCCATCCAAACGGTGCCCCCGGTCACTCCACCGGCGCCCATCACACGGTCCCGCAGAAGTAGACGACTCTACGGGATACTACCATACTAAAGTACCTGGCGTGTTGTCATTGACTCACGTTTCAGATGATCTAGTACTCGTCAAACATACGGATTTATCAACACGACACCCGAGAACTCACAGCCGAGGAATCGGGAACAACTCAGCGTCGCAACTCATCACGACTACAAAGAATTTATAAAACGTACCATCTTATACGTAGGCGATTCTCCAATAACATCTGTAATTAAGAACGACATGCGCATTGCGAAGGCATGTATAATACTCTCCGTATTGTAAGTACCGAACATACACAGCTTGCTAAAATTGCCAAAGCATTTATCAATATGTCAGACACTCCAACATCGCCCCTTATGGGATTGGATAGTTCAAATGAAAATGTCAAAGGGTATATGCGTAAATTAGGAAGCTCACAGCAGCTCATCGATAAAAAGGAAAAGAAAATTACTAAACTCAAAAATCTAACCCAAAACACATCAAATCAAAATAAGATCGATAAACTGAAACGAGAAATCTTTGAATGTAAAGGCGCAAGTTTGAGATATATTGAGGAATTAAAGAAACTTGGTTACAAAAGTAACAGCGCCAACGATTCTGAATTGCAAAACAAAGCAGTCATTGGAGTAATCATGGAAGGCGACGATGGAAACATGGAAGCCGAAGATGATTCTGACGGGGAGGGTTCTCGAACAGATATGCTTAGTGAGGACGTAAGGTTGAGTCAAGCAATTGGTGGATTAGGAATTAGCGAACCCGGTCTATTCCCAAACCCGCTCCAAAGAGCAGATCACCCAAATCCTAACGATCCACCAAGTCCACACTTTCCTTTAACGCGAACTCCACGGACGGTTCCACAACTCCCACCATACGGTGTCAATTCGCCGGCGCCTACATACGAAGAATCCTTAAGAGCGGGAAGGGAAGAACTAAAAAGAAAAAGGGAACAGCTTGGCCTTCTGCAACAAAAGGAACTAGAAGAATCTGAACGTAAACTCAAACTAAACCAAAACCATAAATATCGATTGGAATATACCGATCAGGTGGGCCTCGGCCTTTCGTTTCCAGATGCACAAAATCCCGACATACAAAATCAATTGAGAAAAGCGCACGAAGATATAACCGAAATTAATAGGAAGATAGAAACAGCGAATCATGCATTACCCCAAAGACCACTTCCCTCTGATACTCCAGTGCCCGACCATCAAGATCATGTCTGGGACGATAACACTCAGCAATACGTGCTTAAGCAACATATAAATTTATGGGAAAAGGAAATGCTCGCTTTTACAATTAAAGATCAACAAGCAGAAAGAGAGAAGAAAAAACTGAGAGCAGAGCAAACACTAAAATCAGCTGAAGAAGAGATTTTGATTAAAGCTTATCAGACAGCGGTCGAAGAAAATTCAATCATGTATGACAAAATTTATAAAATGAAACAAGAACAAGCGCGGGTTCAATATGAAAATGACCGAAGATTCCAGGTAGAAAGAGAAGAAGCAGAAAGATGAAAAAGAGAGCTCGAAAGGTCTAGACCACGAGGAAATCAGCCTGTTCCCAGAAATCCACCACCACAACCCGATCCTTTCTATCCGCCACTAATAGATAGGAGTAACGAAGGCAAAATCAGTGCCGCGGAGTGTTTGCGATTTATCGATACTTTGAACGAAAAGGGAGATGTCATCCTGTGGGAAAAGACGTTGCTAACCACTAGCCGCTCGTGTAGACCAGATCAAATCGAGATGCTCATTATAGGTATCTTAAACACACGCATTTCGACTAGTTTAAGAGGTAATATCAACACTCACGACATTCGAACGATTCAAGATTTAATCGAGAAGGTACGCCAAGTTACTATCGTGACGTACACATACGCTCAATTGATCATCAGACTCAGTAAAATCAAACAAACGGGTTCATTAATGGATTACATTGTCAAATTCAACACGGAATTAGAAGCAGTAAAACACGCGAAGAAAATGGACAATAGGAAGAGCGGTAGAGACATACACGACACCGGTGACGTCGAAGCTCTCAGTTGTCAATATTTCACACTAGGGCTATCAGAGAGGCTAAGTCTCGCGCTCTCCGCGCGTGATCCTGTATCGCTAGCACACGCACAAGAAATGGCGCGCAAAATTGATATCACTACCGAACAATACCGCGAACATTGGAAAGAAGACCGCAAGGCAAGAACTGATAGGCACGAAGATAGACAGAAGGATTCTGGAAGAGATAGGGATAGCGCGTACATACGACGAGAAGGACGAAGTAAGAAACCTCGAGTTCCTCGTTCGTCCTCGGACGAAAATAAAATCCGGACCGCCGAAAATAAACATGACGGCAAGAAAACGGATGTTTGTTACAAGTGTGGCAAGAGTGGTCACATATCCCCTCAATGCCCTACTGCAAATTTTCGGAAGGATCAGCATCCCAAACGTCCACCTCAGACTCCCAAAATTCATCACATACCCAAACCGATCCGCGAAAACGAGAGCGACGACAACGTTCAGTCGAACGTAGTAGAATCAGACAGCGAACAGACAGTCACAGACCACGAGACAGACGCCAGCGACAAAAGCGAATCAGAGGAAGAGATCTACCAGTAGTATCGAATATCATTGGAGAATTGCAGACAGTAGAACTGACCGTAAAAGAAGGAGAATTCCCGATAGAATTTCTGGTAGATTCGGGAAGTCAAATCAATCTAATAATGAGCCGATCAGTGCCCCACGCTGCTAAAAGAGTTAACGAAGTAGCTAAATTCAAAATGGGAAACGAAATCTACGTGTCCAAACAAAGAGTCGAGCTTACACATATGGGAATCCGCAATGTATTCTACATCATGAGAAACGACAGTTTTGATCTCCCATACGAGGGATTAATTGGATTAAGTTTCCTCAATCCGAGACAATTCAATCTATCTCAGTGGGAATTAACTCTTAACGGGAAAAAATATCCTATCAATCGCAACGGAATAAAAATGCCACCGCGTTCAAACTCCATTGTCGAATTCGACATAGATATGAAGAAAGGCAACTGCTTAATTGACCTCGGGGACTATTCAGCCGTATGTCATGTCCAGGATTACAAGGTAAAAGTGCCATTGGAAAATCGGTCCGATTTGAACAAAACATTGCGTCTAGATTCAATTGAAGTAAACCCAATTCATAACAGACGAATTGTATCAGACTCAGCCAGACAGGCAAAGCTAATGCGGAATTTGAGATTGGACCATATAAAATCGGACCAACGAAAGGAACTTTGGGAAGTGTTGCGAAAATTCGATACTTTGTTTCGAATGGACGGTGATCCACTGCCAAAGGCACCTAGGGTAAAACATAAAATCACACTGTCTAAAGAGTCAATAGTAAATGTTAAAAGTTACTCGCCACCGGAGTGTCACCAAGCGGAGGTCAATAAACAAGTAGAAAAAATGATAAACGAAGGAATAATAACTGAGTCAGCTTCACCATTTAATTCGCCTATTTGGGTAGTACCTAAGAAAATGGATGCCTCTGGAGAAAAGAAATATCACGTTGTAATCGATTTCAGAAAGGTTAACGAGTTAACTCCACATGATGCATATCCCGTACCTAAAATAGAAGAAATACTTGACAAACTAGGAAAAGCTAGGTTCTTTGCAGCACTGGATTTATCCAGTGGATTTCATCAGATTGCGTTGGATGATGATTCTCGAAAGTACACGGCGTTCTCTACTAAGAAGGGACATTTCGAATTTCAACGAATGCCGTTTGGATTAAAAAATGCACCCGCTACATTCCAGAGAATGATGGATCAAGCATTGGTCGGTCTAAATCAAAGTATCTGTTTCGTATATATGGATGATATAATCATCTGGGGGGAAACATTCGAGCAGTTTTTGAATAACATCAGGGTAGTATTCCAGAGACTAAGAGATTGCGGGCTAACGTTGCAACCTGATAAATGCGAGTTCATGCAGGAGGAATTCGTTTACCTCGGACACACTATATCGAAAAAAGGCCTTCAGCCTAATGACGAAAAGATAAAAGCTGTCAAGGAGTTTCCACCTTTGAAAACCCCGAAGGAAATAAAATCATTTCTCGGGTTGGCGGGTTATTACAGACGATTTATTAAGAATTTCTCGTCTTTAGCCAAACCCCTCACTGAGCTCACAAAGAAAGATAGAAAATGGATATTTGACGCTAAATGCGAAAAAGCTTTTCGCACCATAAAAGAAAAACTCGTATCCTCTCCCGTGCTGAAATTCCCCGATTTTGAGAAGAAATTTACATTGACCACCGACGCATCTAACACGGGCTTAGGAGCCATCCTGTCTCAGGAAGGTCATCCTATATGCTATATGTCGCGAACTTTAAAATCAGCGGAAGAAAATTACACTACGACCGAAAAAGAACTTTTGGCCATCGTATGGGCAGTTAAAAGATTAAGACACTATCTTCTTGGAAGGCGATTCGAAGTTCAAACAGATCACAAAGCGCTAGTATGGTTATATGGTGTTACGGATCCAGCCTCTCGCCTTCTGCGATGGAGATTGAAATTGGAAGAATACGATATGGAAATTGTTTATAAAAAGGGATGTGAAAATAAAGCTGCAGATGCTCTATCGAGGGTTTACGAAAACAAAATCAAGATGTCAAAGGAACAAAATGAGAAACCACCATTCACTATTGGGGGCATTGAAGAGACTTTAAACGACTTAAATCAAAAAAAGGCAGAACATAAACTCGATAAGATTAAAGAAGGACTTTCGGTAAATAACCTTATCGTCGTTCCTAATAAAGGAATCGAGAAATGGAAAACAATAGTTTCAAAACATGGAAAAGGTAAACCGTTCAAAAAAAATAGCATTCGGTTAAACGAAACGACTTGGAAAGAAACGCTGAGAGATCTGGTTGAGTACGAAGTTGCGAAGAAAACTGCTAAATTATGTTTGACGATTGATAATGACGATTTCAATGAACAAAGAAGGAAAGAAATTAAAGCCGAACTTCAGATCATAACAGAGGATTATCCTTACATCAAAGTACTCCTTTGTACCTCAAATAACGAGGTTCCTTCCGAAGAGAACAAACTTCAAATCATCCTATCATGCCACAATGACAAAGCAGCAGGTCATATGGGGATAAATAAGACATACGATAAATGCCGCACGATAGCGAGATGGCCCAATATGTATCACGATGTGGAGGAATTTGTGACGAATTGTGATGAATGCCAAAGGTATAAAAAGGTCCGCATCCCACAGCTTGCTGAAGCTAAGGTTATGGATACAGCCGAAAGGCCGAACCAAAAAGTTGCTATGGATATTGTAGATCCATTAGTCGAAACCAGAAATCAGAATCTCTATATCCTGTCTATACAAGACACGCTAACTAAATTTACTCAATTAATACCGCTAAAAACTAAGAAGTCATCAGAAATCATAGACAAATGTATAAACGGATACATGCTTAAGTACGGAATACCGGAAATCATACTGACGGACCAGGGTCAGGAGTTTAACTCTAAATTAATGAAAGACTTTGAGGATTCTTTCGGAATTCGAGGAATAACAACAACTAGCTATCACCCACAAGCTAATGGTGCTATAGAAAGAATGCATAGTGTGTTAGGAGATCTCATCCGAACCACGGTTAAAACTAACCCGACTCTTTGGGATACTAAACTCGATCATATCGCGTTCGCGTATAACACAACCAAACAAGAAAGTATAGGCGACTCACCGCATAACATAGTATTCGGCCAAAGCGCTAATTGTCCAAATAATATCTCTCAAAAAAAATGTGAGAACGTAAGTGAAAGATTGAGTGCATGGATTAACCGGCGTCACGAGGACATCGACAAAGCTAGAAAAAACTTGAAGTAGCTAGAGAAAATAATAAGGCTACATCCGACAAAAGAATAACGAGAACTCTCCCCATCTACAAAATAGGAGATGAAATATTGCTGAAAAATCATAAAAAACAGCATAAGCTTGATAAAGAATTCGTTGGCCCATATAAAATCATCGCAGTCAACTTAGATAAAAATCGAGCATTGATCGAACTTTACCCTACAGGTAGAGATAAGCAGATCCGTTGGGTTAATATAAATAATACCAAACCCTATCATTCCTATAATACAGGCAATACCCAACCTCCGATCAAAATTAAGATTTTTAAAGACAAAGAAGGAAAATTAGATTCCAAATTGGCACAATAAAATGCTCAAATTTACATTCCAGACCCTAGAATTAATGGAACACCGCTAGAAGTTGTATTTGAACGATATCAAGAACTGACTCGTAATAAAATCATTCTAGTCGTAAGAAAAATCGATGCTAAATCATATGTGACGAAACATAATTCATAATTCTAGATGGAGAGTATGTGCCTATATAAAGATCGAGCCTTTGGAAGATGTAAACCTGATCCAAGAAGATCAAGGAAAGGTATACGGATATTCCAAGGAATGGCGTATAATATACAGTATCGATTATTCTAGTATAACAGATAAAATGAGTTTCATCAGACTAATCCAAGATCACGTAATAAAGAGATGCCAGGAAAACTTTTGTCCACCCAAGCTAACCCGACATATTGTTACCATCCGTAAAGAAATAACGGAATTGTCAGATGAATACAACAACCTATTATCGCAAAGCGGTGTTGATATAGAAAAACGATCCATCAGAAAGAAAAGAGGTATTATCGACGCATGGGGCACGGTGCAGAAAGCCCTGTGGGGATCTGCCGATGCTGAAGACTTAAGAATAATCAACGGAAATTTAGATAGATTAGGCAACGCCTCGGAGACGATGAGAAAAATCATAGATAAAGAAACTATGATAATAAAAGAAGTTGTCGATAATATGGCACATAACGACTTCGAGATACGTAATACTTTCGACCAAGTTAAGGATTCAATAAACGGTATCTTGGAACGATTGAACATGAAAGATTTTGCCGAGGAACAAAACGACGTCTTGAATAATATGGATTCTATTATCAGAATCATACAGTTAAAGATTGCATTAATTTCAGAAGTTATAGTCCTCGGACATAAGGGACATATCGCCGCAATTATTTACACCAAAAATGCTAAACGAAGTGTTGAGTAAGTTCAAAGAAAACGATCAGGATCATTTAATTAAAATAAAAGCCGTAAATTATCAGACATTCATAGATATGGCAGACGTTTATATAACAGCAGCAAATCATTCGCTGACATATTTGATCAAAATACCTGTACCGGAACAGGAGCCATGGTATTGGATCCGAAATATAGCAGTGCCGCAGAAAAGCAATACCAATTCATATATTGTTACATTGCCGACCTATGATAGTAGACTACAACGAGAAAATGTAACCCGAGACGCAACATACCTAAACATTCGTAAAGTAAGAGAGAACCTACAAATTGTAAAGTATTCTGGGATTGGTCACAAAATGCAAGGATTAGAATTATGCGAAAAACATGTAAATGCTGATAAGTGTAGAATGACAATATTCAATATGGTAGATATCGGATTGATACCTACAAAGAGTTTTCAGATATTGATCCCTCATCATCAATCAGGGATACAACAGCTTAAAATAAATTGCAAAACTGAAAAAATCCAAGTGGCAATAGCTGGAGTTTCAAAAATTATCACAAACGACTCTTGCGAATTAGAAACAGAAAGATCAGTCATCCAATTAACTAAAATAGTAACAGTCGAACATAAATTCGAATTGAGGATCAGCAACGATTTAAATTTCACACTACCCGAATGGCACGAAAGCGAACACCTTGCATACGAACTAAGAACAGAATTACTCAGAGATTTCAGTAAATCTTTCCAGGAAATTAAGAAAGATTTAAACAATGCTAGAGTAATAATCAAACATAACGACTCCTGGGCAAATTTCCATGGAATAACCCTACCTTCAATTGGGGGAATATTTGGCATCATTGGAATCGCATCCATCGGATATATATTCTATCAATGCGGAGGATTCTCATGCCTCGCATCAATAATCAGATCATGTTGTTCCTGTAAGAAACGGCGCAGAAGAAATTATGCAGCGAGATTCCTGAAAGAACAGGAACGAATAGATTTACAAAATGAAAAAAAAAAATCAACAACAAATATCCGAACTGCGACAACAGTTAAATCATGAAAAAATCAGAGGCTTACGGGGTAATCTTAAGTAAAATCATTCGAGACGAATTTCAATCTAACTTGGGGGGTGTGATGGAAAATCACCACATTGCCAAATATTCCTAACGGTGCAAGTATTGCTAAACTCGCACGCTCAACCGGACGTGTCGAATATGGTAGCGTGCTGCTGTGTCAGCCGCTAACCCCAGTCCGAGCCAAATCGCATCGTTTACTCTTTTTATAATTTTTCTCGTTCCCACGGCACGAAGAAATCAGAGACACCTTAAGCGTACCGGAAAGGAACGATAAGAACGAATATGCCTCATGGCAGGAGCCTCAGAGTCAGTCAAGTAAATTCATTGGACGGGGACACAGCTCGATACAGCTCCCCGCCAATTAATAGGTTTTAACGATAAAAAGAAACATTAACGCGACGCGTTGTGCGAGTATACATATAATACGCCACTCATTGTGCAACGACAACTGTACCCTCATAATATATTCAATAATTACTCTGTATAATTATTTTATTGACTATTCAACCGACGTCCTAACCGACTCCTCTTTCATCGCAAAGCTATACCATCTCCTTAGAGGTATCAGTGGAAAATACTCCGCTATATTTTCTGAGATATAGCTCCTACCAACGAATAGCTAATACAAAATATCGTGTCTACGAGAGGACATCCTAGACAACGAGGCGATCCTGACCAGCTACAAAGATAAGTGCTTTTTCATTCCGCCAGTTTCCACGTGACAGCCCCGTCCACTTGGGGGTCAGCTTTGCTGATCTGCCTCGCCGCACCGTGGGATCGTGCAGGAGGACTTTGTCGCCAACGCGGTACTCTGGGTTACCGGCGGCTTTGTCCCTGCACTCCTTTACCTTTTCCTTTCCCGTAATTAATTGTTCTCGTGCAATTTGCCAAGTCGCGCGCAACCGTTCCCTCAATTCGGCGACGTAATCGTCGTACGTGTATGTAGTACGAGGGGGTTGCTTGAGTGCGGTCGGTAAGTCTGCTCGTTTACCGAAAACGAGTTCGTAGGGGGAATATTTGGTCGCGGTGTGGGGGGTGGTGTTGTACGTAAACATAGCGTACGGTAGCCACTCATCCCAATCCGCTTGATCTTCTTGTATAAAGTTTTTCAGGTATTCCGCCAAAGTTCGATGAGATCTTTCGAGGGCTCCGTTCGATTGCGGATGATAAGCCGTTGTTTGAATCTTTTTGATTTGCAGGAGTTTGCACATTTCTCTGAACAGGTCGCTGAGGAAATTTGTCCCTTGATCCGATAGAATTGTTCGCGGGGTCCCGAATTTGCAAATGCTTTCGGTAATTAGACCCTTTGCGACTTCCTTTGCCTCCTGATTTTTTAAAGGTACGGCGGCGCTGTATTTTGTGAGCGCGTCTTGGAAAGTAAGGATGTATTTATTTCCTCTCTCTGTTTCGGGTAAAGGTCCTACAATATCTACCGCAGATTTCTCGAACGCTTGATCAGGGGTGTCGGTAATTACCATGGGTGCATCTTTCGTTCGCGTTAATTTATTCCGCTGACACTTATCGCATGCAGATACGTATTCTTGTATCTCTTTTACCATTCCAGGCCACGTGTATTTCTCTCTTATTCTTTCTGTCATTCTTTTTATTCTTGGGTGTCCGCCGAGTGGAGCGTCGTGATATTCTTTTAATATTATCTTTCTCTCCGTCTCGCTCGGGCACGTTCGTTCTATGCTGGAGTCAGGTGTCTCGGTTTCGCTCTCACTCCCTCCTTCGCCCGTCTCCGGCGAAGTGTTTTCTGCTGACAGCTGTTCCTTCTGTTTGTTTTCGTGCTGTCCTTTTCTCGACGTCTGACCATGTGGGGGGGCGGGGTCTGATGTGCATGATGGCCGCGGCTCTGGAATGCATGATGGCCGCGGTCCCGCGGCCTTGCGCGGCCTTCCCCGTCCTCGCTTCTCGGTCGAATCGCGTTGCTCGGCCTGAGTCAGCATTATTTCATAAATTCTGCTGAGTGCATCCGCGTTTGTATTCTTTTTTCCAGCTTTATACTGGATCTCGTATGTATATTCTTCCAGTTTAATTCTCCATCGCATTAACCTTGAACCCGGGTCTTTTACGTTAAAAAGCCAGGTGAGGGGTTTGTGATCGGTGACGATAATGAATTTCGTACCATAAATATATGGGCGAAATTGTATGACTGCCTTCCTTTCCGCTTTATTTAGGATTCGGCTGGCATAACAAATAGGTAAATCTTCTCCTATTTTTCCTTGTGACAAAATTGCTCCGATTGCTTTATCCGAAGCGTCCGTGGTAATTACGAACGGCTTGGTGAAGTCTGGATATTGGAGAATCGGTGCTGTGCTCAGCGTTTCTTGGAGTTGCTCGAATGCTTGTTGTGCGCTCTCTGTCCACTCGAATTTTTTCTCCTTTTTTATGAGTTCTGTGAGTGGTTTGGCTAATTTTGAGAAATCCTGTATGAATTTTCGATAGTAGCCTGCAAGACCCAAAAATGATTGTACTTCCTTGACGTTTTTTGGGGTTGGGAATGATTTTACAGCTTTTATTTTTTCAGGATCGGGTTTCACTCCCACTTCGGTGATGACGTGACCCAAATATTGCGTTTCTTTTCGCAGAAAATGGCATTTTTTCGGTTGAACTTTTAGGTTGGCTTCTCGTAGCCGGTCGAATACTTCTCGTAGTCGATCGTTGTGTTCTTCGAAGGATGATCCGTGGATAACGATGTCGTCGAGGTAGACGTAGCATTTTAATCCTTGTAGTCCGGCCAAAACCGCGTCCATCAGTCGTTGGAACGTCGGTGGGGCATTTTTGAGTCCGAAAGGCATGCGGTTATATTCGTAGTGTCCCATGGGCGTCGAGAAGGCTGTTTTTTGTTTATCCTCCTCGGCCATCTGAATTTGGTGAAAACCAGAGGCGAGGTCGAGCGTGGTGAAATATTTTGCCCGACCCAATTGATCTAAAATTTCGGAAATGTTGGGGAGAGGGTATGAATCTCCCTCTGTGACTTCGTTTAGTTTCCGAAAATCCACTACGACCCGTTTGCGAATGTTGCCTTCGGCGTCGGCCTTTTTTGGAACGACCAGTAACGGCGCATTCCATGGACTTTTGCTCGGACGTATGATTCCGTCTTTGAGCATTTCTTTTGCCTGTGTCATCACTTCGGTCTTGTGCGTTTCGGGTAACCGATATGGCCGTATGTTTACCGGCACGGTGCCTTCCCGTGTATGTATACGGTGTTTCACAAGATCTGTTGTCCCTAGTATTTCTCCCTCGAGATGAAATACGTCGGAATATTCGTTGCTAAATTCCCTTAGGAATTTTTCTTCCTCCGGGTTGAGATGTGCCTGACTTCCCAATTCCTTCCAGAGTTTTTCCTGTCTTTCCTGTCTGCTTATTGCGTTGATTTCAGGGGTTTTTTCTTCCGGTTTGGTTTCCGGTTTGGGCTCGTTTGGGAACTCTTCGATTTCCACGGTGGGCCGGTTTCTTTCGACCTCTTCTTCCAGGGAGTTCCTCAGGACAATAGGGCATGCGAGTCCTGTTGTGGCGGTATTTCCGCCCATAGTGATGCCTGGAGATATTTCTGCGGCGATTACGCAACCTACTTTTCGTTGCTTGGTTTTGGCGTAGTGTACGCTCTCGGAACGGGCTGGTAATTTCAGCTTTCCGCTTCCGTCGATCAATAGTTCGGTGTGTCCGTAAATTTTTATTGAACGGCCACCGAGTATGTCCACGTTGTGCTTTTTTATGAAGTCCATACCCAGGATTCCGTTGGTGTTGATTCCGATCGCGTCGTCGATGACGAAGAATCCGTGGCGCACGTTTCACCTGTCGTATTGCGGGAACCATTGTTGTTTCCGTTGTCGTTTCCGTTGTTGTTTCGGTTGTTGTTACGGTTGTTGTTGTAACGGTTGTTGTTGTTACGGTTATAGTTGTTATTTCCGGTTCGTCCTTTGAAATTTCCACGGTTTCTTCCAGAATTTCCCTGCTGGGAGTTATTTTGGCTCTGTCCAGAACCGTTTTGGCCCTGGTTTCGTTGCCTAAGCCTACTGCGACATTCCTTCCAATGATGGCCTGATTTTTTGCAGTAGGTGCAGGTTATTACTCCTATGTTACCTGTGGGAACGGGTAAATTGCTTCGTCCGTTTGGCGAATTTGGGCTTCGGCAGTCTCTGGCCGAATGTCCGGGTTTTTTGCACTTTTGGCAAAATTCTTGACGCCTCTCGGGGTGCGTCTGTTTTGCTACAGATTCGTAGCCCTGCAGGACTGTTTCTTCGTTTTGGGCCCCTTTTATTGCTGCGGTTAAATCTGGGTACCCTTTAGCTTTCACGAGGATTTGGTACTCCTTTTTGAGTCCTCGTTCGAAATTGGATAACGTTGATTTTTTCACGTAGCGTTCTACCGCGAGTTTTTCTACTATAGAAGATTCGGATTCTATGCTCGCTTCTATCAGTTCCATTGTAAGGATTTGTAGTCTTTCCCCAAAGTCGGCTATGCTTTCGTTGTGATTTTGTTTGCACGTATGCATCTCTACTTGTAGAGCTTCTACGGTTCGTTTCGCCCCATATCGTTCCGTTAAGTGTTGTCTAAATGCTTCGAATGATTCTATCGTTTTGTACCGAACGTCTTCCCGTGCGTCGTCAGTCAGTTTTGTCGCTAGTACGAGTTTCAGAAGGGTGGTTTTGTCGCAATCGTCTACTAAGCTGTGGGCTAGTTCGTACGCGTCAAGTAAACCTTTCGCGCGTCTAGGGTTTTCGCCATCAAATACGGGAATAATTGCTCGTGCTTCGCTCAGGGACATTCCTCCTCTTGCCCTTCTTGGAGGGGTTTGAAGGACACCGTGTTGACCGCTTCCACCCGCGCCACCGGCGTGCGTATCTTCTAGATTTACGGTTTCTGGCATATTGACGTTATGCGGGATAATAGACAAAGCAAGCTCTGGCAAATCTGTTCTATTGAAGCTATCGGTTTCTTCCGCGTCTCGAAAGGATTCTTCCGAGTCGAAAGACCGATTTAAAGTATCTGTGCTTCGATTACGTTTGATCTTTTTGACTGACGGGGAATTTTCTTTCTTGGGGGAACGCGAAAAAGTGAGGTTTCGATTGAAAATTGAGTCTAGGGATCGAGATAATGAGCGCGCGCCTGGTAGTTTTAGACGGTTTACAAGCTCGTCGTTGGACATGCGTATATAGTTCGCTCGCTATTTTCGCGACTGGTTTTGGCGGGTTATAAGAGAAATTGTTCCGTCACTTACAGTATGATGGTCTGGTAGATCTGCATGCTGCTGCTGCTGATCGATCCGCTAGCTGGCTTCCTCTCGAAGCTGGTGAATCTGCTTGGCTTGATTGGTCCGCTCTTCGGGTTGACGGTTGTCGTTCTCCGGGTGTCGAGTTTGAACAGCTTTGGGCGCCCGTTGTCCTTGATCGGCTGGTCCTCGGATACTTGACTGATGTCGTCCTTCTTTTGGCGTTGTGTGAAACTCTTCTTTTCACCTCAGAATTGTAGTCGAGTTCTTGAGTTGTGGCAATCCCACCGCTGCCACCAATGTTGTGCCCGTGCAAACCGTCACGTGGGGACGAGTTTGGTTGGGACTGATTTATTCGGGATATTGCCAAGGTTGAGTTAATCTCCAACCCAATACTTTCAGTTTTAACTCTAAGTTTATTAAAGGTAGTTCGTTACAATCGAGTTAATTGCCTCGAGACCAATGGCGTGATAATAATCTGATGTTTCGGTGTCTGATCGCAGAGTGCCTGATTTGGGCGTTGCTTTCCCTTTTTATAAAGTTAGGGGTTAACAATTATTTGTGGAGGTGGTAATGATAAGTGGTGGGCAATCGATCGTTCGATGCCTTGGGGTTATTGTACGGGTAGATCGGAACGGTCGATGCTGAGTTTGATCGTCAGCGTTTTGACATGGCCTCGAAGTTGAAGCGAAGTCTATTCAACTTGCTGAGGGATGCGCTTTTGAACGGCGCGTGCACGACAGGTCAACTTCCTGTTGCTGGCGATTAATGTCTTGATTTTTATTGAATTGGTTGCTATGCGGGCGTAACAGTCTGTCTGTGTGTATATGTTATGACCCTGTAAAATTGAAACCTTCATAACTCGCGAACGGTTTGAGCAACAGGGCTCCCCTTTTTGCACTGATGTTAATCTAAACAAGCTCTTCATTCTCCGGGAATTTTGTTCGAATTGCTAGAAAAGTACGAATTCTACCGTATTCGCAAATTTTAAGATTTACTACTCATTTTTCTTTTTTATAAATACGGAATCATAATAGGAAGGTTGATATTCAATGTGAGGAGTATCGGTTGCACGGTTTAAATTTTATGATTTATCCAATTTTACGAAAACAAGAGTTTTTTGAAAAATCGTTCAACCGTTCTCATTTTACAGGATCAGCGACGGTGAAATTTTTTTTTCAATTTGCAATGTCAATGTGCTTAAAATGTCCCAAAATATCGAAAAATTATATCTAGAAAAAATGTCCGGATGCGACATTATGTTTGTGTGTGTTATGGCACTGTAAAATTGAAACCTTCATAACTCTCGAACGGTTTGAGCTACAGGGCTCTCGTTTTGCATAGATGTGAATCTACATAAGCTCTTCATTTTTTAAGAATTTTGTTGGAATTGCTAGAAAAATACGAATGCTACCGCATTCGCAAATTTGAAGATTTATTACTCATTTTTCTTTTTTATAAATACGGTATCATGATACCAAGGGTGGGAATGAATTGATTGATTAGTAATGTACGTTCAAATAATGAAATAGAAGTTTCAAAAATAAATAAAGCTTAATAATTGTACAGAAATTACATCACTGAGAATTTTTTTTTCTGTTTTTTGGGATATTCGACTTTTTCACATAAAAACAATTCAGTTACAGATCTAAAACTTCCAGAATCTTATTTTTCAATTTGTACCTATATATACTCCAAGTATCATCATCAAACTATCGGTCATTGGCAAATTTAGTATGCTTATTGTCCGATGGCCTTTCGATTTTTTTCTTGATAAAACCTTTTTGAATCACTTAGTCTTCCATTCAGTATCAATAAGAAATTTATGTATATTCAGTGCTGCATAGCAGAGGACTTTTCACAGCAGATGTGGCAATGAGATTTCCCTTTGACCGTAGCACATTGATTAATGATAATAATTAATTGATAATTCCAGTAAAAATCATTCGTCGTTGAATGAGAAATTACGAGAGAAAAATTTTCCTCACGTCGCTGTTAAAAATCTATTCAGGTAGCTGCGACAGACGCAGCGAAACTTGTTCATTTCTCATGCGAATAGATATTCCCTTTTTTTCACAATAATCTTATTTGGGCAGACTTTTTTTCATAGCGCTATTTCGACAGACTTTGTAATTGATCGCAATGTCATGTAAAACGTTTTATTAAGAAAAAACTGAAATTATATTTACATGATGACAAGTGAATAAGTTCTGCTGAGTCCATAACAGCGGGTCGAACACTTTGTGACATCGGCACATGAAATATTGTCCTGCGGTCATTCATCATTCGACGATGAATAAATCTTGCTGTGAATTTCCAACTTATCGACAGGACATGAAAGAAAATATCTTCCTTTTGACTGCTGCGAAAAGTCCTCCGGTATACAGCGGTGTTGTAGATATTGATTGTTTTTGGTTAATCCTACTCTGTTTGAAGGACTTATGAAAGGAAGTGTATACAAAAACGATTATCAAAGGAATCGAAAGGGGAATTCTATTCGCATGACATCTGGACAAGTTCCACTGCGTCTGGCACAGCCTGTCGAACAGATTGGCACTGGGGCGCGAGAAATATTCTGCTAATGTGATTTCTCATTCGAAGTCGAATGAATTAACTGAGAAGAATCAATAAATTTTTGCACTTATCGATGTGCCACGGTCAAAGGGAAACGTCATACACATATCCACTGCGAAGAGTCCTCCGGTAGACAACATTGATGTTGACAGATTATTCTCCGAAATCCTAAATCGATTATAAAGTCAGTCGAAAAGGTTTCATTTTAAAAAATACTGAAATTATATTCGCTTTACGCTAACTGAACAATCTATACTGCGTCTGCCTTAGCGGCTTGACTACTTTGTGACAGCGGCAGACAAAATATTCTCCCTCAGTCATTTTTCATCCGATGGGTAATGAATTTTGCTGAGAATTTTCAACTTGTCAACACGCTTTGACCGGGAGGGAAATATCTTTCATACAACTGATGCGCACAGTCCTCCGGTATACAGGAATGTCGAAGACAATATGCCAAATGAACAATCTATACTGCGTATGCCTTAGCGGCTTGACTAGTTTGTGCCAGCGACAGACAAAATATTCTCCCTCAGTCATTTTTCATCGGATGACTAATGAATTTTGCTGAGAATTTGAACTTGTCGACATGCTGTGACCAGAAGGGAAATATCTTCCATACGCAGGCTGCGCACAGTCTTCGGGCATACAGTACTATCGTAGACGATATACCAAATGAACAATCTATACTGCGTCAGCCTCAGCGGCTTGACTAGTTTGTGACAGCGGAAGACAAAATATTCTCCCTCTGTCATTTTTCATCGGATGACTAATGAATCTTGCGGAAAATTTTCAACTTGTCGACACCTTGTGACCGGAAGGGAAATATCTTCCACACGACTGCTGTGCACAATTCTCCGGTATACAGTATTGTCGTAGACAATATGCCAAATGAACAATCTATATTGCGTCTGCCTTAGCGGCTTGACTAGTTTGTGCCAGCGGCAGACAAAATATTCTCTCTCAGTTGTTGCGCCCGCATAGCAACCAATTCCATAAAAATCAAGACATTAATCGCCAGCAACAGGAAGTTGAGCTGTCGTGCACGCGCCGTTTCAAAAGCGCATCCCTCAGCAAGTTGAATGGACTTCGCTCCAACTTCGAGGCCATATCAAAACGCTGACGATCAAACTCAGCATCGACCGTCCCGATCTACCTGTACAATAACCCCAAGGCATCGGACGATCGATTGCCTACCACCAATCTTTACCACTTCCAATTAATACCACCTCCACAAACAATTGAAAACCCCTAGTTAATAAAAAGGGAAAGCAACGCCCAAATAAAGCACTCTGCGATCAGACACCGAAACATCAGATTATTATCACGTCATTGGTCTCGAGGCAATTAACCCGATTGTAACGAACTATCTTGAATAAACTTAGAGTTAAAACTGAAAGTATTGGGTTGGAGATTAACTCAACCTTGGCAATATCCCGAATAAATCAGTCCCAACCAAACTCGTCCCCACGTGACGATTTGCACGGGCACAACACAGTCATTTTTCATCGGATGACTAATGAATTTTGCTGAGAATTTGAACTTGTCGATAAGCTGTGATCGGAAAGGAAATATCTTTTATACGACTGCTGCGTACAGTCCTTCGCTGCGCGGTATTATCGTAGACATTGGTTGTTCTTGATTTATCAGTAAGACCGTCAAAAACGATTTGTGAAAGAAAGTTGGTCCAAAAAAAGTTATAGAACACAATAAAAGTACTATAAAAATATTATACGCATGGCAACTGAATGAGTGTTGCTGCGTCTGTCACAGCGACTTGAACAGATTTTAACTGCAGTGCGATAACATTTTCCTATTCCAATAGGAATAAAATTTCACGTTGAAGTTCGCAAAGTGTAGGTTCAACGTGAAATATGTTTTCTATTAATTGTTTAATTTTTTTTTATATCATTACAATTCTCGCTGCTGACTTAGTTTTTGGATCGCACGAAAGGATAATGGGACAGTATTTTTTATTATTGGGAAATAGAATTCACCAGAAAAACTGAAACGATCGCATAAATTATCAAATTAATGAATAAAAAATACATTTTTCGTTGCAATCCAACAATGCTTACTTCAGTATCATATTGTTTCACTATCTTGACAAAATACTGGACAAGAACGATGAGCTCTGCTAGAAGAGAAACCTCGAGATTTCATTACATTCTAGCGATGTGAACTTAGAGATCATGATTAAATTTCACTTCAACCTCATAGTAAAACATAGTTCAATCATGGCAGTATTTATTTGGTATCAAATTAGAACTTACCTTTTCTACGAGGGATCCTTTTGAGCATGATGAAAAATTCACGTCGTCGATTATTCTCACGTATTTTGACACTACACGGGAGACTCTCCCTACGTACGCGGTGTCGGTACTTTTTCGGCCCATTTTCAATTCGATAATCAAAGTTGGACAATTCAACTATCAACTGAATCTAAGTTGCCACTCGATGAACACGCGAATAATTTTGAAAGATAAAAACTAAACCAAAACCGATCTCAAGGTCAAAAGGACGAAACAAGTATCGATGTGGTTTTATGAAAATTGGATTATTATTGTCCGTATATGGTGCAGTTAATTGCCCGTAAGAAATAAATCCAACTTTTGGAATACTTTTTACGTATAAAAGAATAAAAATTTTACACAAAGGTATGTCGTTAATTTTTTAAAGAAATCAAAGACAAAGCTCCTCGAACGTGTAAAAGGTTCAATGCATAGCACTGATATTTGTTTTCAAAGTTGAGTGGCAAGAGCGCCTCTAGCGGTCGCAGTAAAAGCGTGGAAAAGGCTGTGAGAACCGGTCAGACATCATGGCGGTGTTTACGATTGTCGATTGTCGATTGAATAAATATTATAAAATCGAAAAGCGACCATCGACCAGTGTGTAGCATAATGAATATCAATTTTTCTTTGTTCCTAAAAATGGGAGCACATATATTCTATTTGAGCAATAACAAATCAATAAACTCTATTTTGTCAGTGCTTCATTAGATAATGACGAAATTTACATCACTTTTCATGCCAGATTACAAAAGAAAAATGCGGCTTAATCGGAAAACTAATATTTCTCGAAAACACTGCATATCGAGATCAATTTTTTCTCGGGCGACATCCTTCTAGAGTAATTCAATTTGTTTTTTATTTTATCATCGTAACTGTCATAAATGCTGTTGCGCCCGCATAGCAACCAATTCCATAAAACC
Organism: Hyposoter dolosus; assembly: GCA_963921915.1. Classification (NCBI taxonomy): domain Eukaryota; kingdom Metazoa; phylum Arthropoda; class Insecta; order Hymenoptera; family Ichneumonidae; genus Hyposoter; species Hyposoter dolosus. The sequence continues at coordinate 25,216,319 of OY998130.1, read as the reverse complement.
ATCATATTATAATCAGCGACAGGAAGTCGTGCACGTGCCGTTTCAAAAACGCACCCCTCAGCAAGTCTAGTGGACTTTGCTCCAACTTCGAGGCCAAACCAAAAACGCTGACAATCAAACTCAGCACTCGACCGTCCTCGAGACACCTGTACAATAACCCCAAGGCCTCGGACGATCGACTGCCCACCACCACCATTAATTACCACCTCCAATTAATTACCACCTCCAATTAATACCACCTCCAAAATCAATCGAAAACCCCTAGTTAATAAAAAGGGAATGCAACGCCCAAATCGGACACTCTGCGATCAAATACCGAAATATCATTATCGTTAATTACACCGATTGATCTTGAGGCAATTACACTCAATTGTAACGAACTTATCCACAATAAACCTTAGACGTTAAAACTGAAAGTATTGGGTTGGAGTTTAACTCGACCTTGGCAATATCCCGAATAAATCAGTCCCAAGCAAACTCGCCCCCACGTGACGGTTTGCACGGGCACAACATTGGTGGCAGCGGTGGGATTGCCACAACTCAAGAACTCGACTACAACTCTGAGGTGAAAAGGAAGTTTCACACAACGCCAAAAGAAGGACGACATCAGCCAAGTATCCGGAAAAAGTCGACAAGGACAACGGGCGCCCAAAGCTGTTCGAATTCGACAACCGGAGAACGACAACCGTCAACCCAAAGAGCGGACCAATCAGCCAAGCAGATTCACCAAATTCGAGAGGAAGCCAGCTAGCGGATCAACCAGCAGCATCAACAGCAGCAGCATGCAGATCTACCAGACCATCTTACTGTAAGTGACGGAACAATTTCTTTGTAACCCGCCAAAACCAGTCGCGAAAATACCGAATTAAAACACCTACGCATGTCCAACGACGAACTCGTAAATCGTCTAAGATTACCGGGCGTACGTACAATATCACGATCCCTAGACTCGTTTTTCAATCGTAATCTCACTTTTTCGCGTCCCCCAAAAGTGGAATATTCCCCGTCAGTCAAAAATATCAAGCGCAGTCCAAGCACAGACACCCTAGATCGGTCTCTCGACTCAGAAGAATCCTTTCAAGACGCGGAAGAGACCGAAAGTTTCAATCAAACCAATTTGCCAGACCTCTCCCTGTCTATTATCCCACATAACGTCACTATGCCAGACCAATCCGTACTCGAAATCGACCCACCCGCAGGTGCCGGTCCTGGTACCTCAAACAACGGTCCCCCTCACTCTCCTCCAAGGAGATCTAGAGGCATGCCCTTAAACGAGGCACGAGCTTTAATTCCCGTTTTCGACGGGGAAAATCCTAGGCGCGCGAAAAGTTTACTCGACGCGTACGAAATAGCTCATAGCTTAGTAGACGAATGTGACAGACCAATCCTTTTAAAACTCGTACTTGCCACGAAACTGACAGACGACGCACGGGAAGACGTCCGTTATAAAACAATAGAAACGTTCGAAGCATTTAAACAACATTTAACGGAACGATATGGGACAAAACGAACCGTAGAAGCTCTACAGGTAGAAATGCACACGTGTAAACAAAACCACAACGAAAGCATAGCCGATTTTGGAAAAAGATTACAAATCCTTACAATGGAACTAATAGAAGCAAGCATAGAATCCGAATCTTCTGTAGCAGAAAAACTCGCGGTAGAACGCTACGTGAGAAAATTAGCGTTATCCAATTTCGAACGAGGACTCAAAAGGGAGTATCAAATTCTCGTTAAAGCTAAAGGGTACCCAGATTTAACCGCGGCAATAAAAGGGGCCCAAAATGAAGAAACAGTCTTAAAAGGCTACGAATCAGTAGCGAAACAGACGCACCCCGAGAGGCGTCAAGAATTTTGCCAAAAGTGCAAAAAACCCGGGCATTCGGCCAAAGACTGCCGAAGCTCGAACCCGTCAAACGGACGAAACAATTTACCCGTCCCCTCAGGTAACGTAGGAGTAATAACCTGCACCTATTGCAAAAAATCAGGCCATCACTGGAAAGAATGTCGCAATAGGCTTAGGCAACGAAACCAGAACCAAAACGGTCCTGGGCACAGCCAAAATAATTCTCAGCAAGGGAATTCCGGGAGAAATCGTGGAAATTTCAACGGACGAGCCGGGAACAACAACAACAACCGTAACAGCAACAACCGCTACAACAACAACCGTAACTACAACCGTAACAACAACGGAAACAACAACGGAAACAACAACGGAAGCAACAACGGTTCCCGTAACGCGACAGGTGAAACGTCGAACGACCAGAAACCGACAGTTGGGTCATTCACGGTCAGCTCCATCGAGGCCGGTCAAGAATTCACCGTCAGCACCATTGCCGAGCAACGAGCTACAGGTCAGCTCAAAAGTAATGGGTCGAAAGTAACCCATGCAGGTATCCAAATTCTAGCCATAAATCCCGAGGATTCGGCGAGCGATTTCTACATCGCATCACTCCAGGCTAGGGAGAAGGTTCTCACCCTCAAAGGCGATACAGGGGCACAGTGCTGTTTAATAAAAAAAAGTGCCATCCACCCGGACACCAAGGCGTACAACGAGACGATTGAGCTGAAAGGGGTCGGGGGAAACAAATTCTACGCCATATGCAAAGTAGACCTGGTGTTGGAAACACCAGCAGTAAATATCCGCCATGGATTTTTTGTCATCGACGACTCGATCGGAATCGGCACCGACGGAATCTTAGGAATGGATTTCATCAGGAGACACAACGTGGACATTTTAGGTGGCCGTTCAATCAAGATGTACGGGCACACCGAACCACTAATCTACGGAGACGGGAAACTGAAATTACCACCCCGCTCTGAAAGCGTGCACTACGCTAAAAAGAAGCAATCAAGAGTAGGTTGCGTAATTGCCACGAAAATATCGACAGGCATTACATTAGGCGGAAATACCGCCACAACAGGATTCGCATGCCCAATAGTCCTGAGGAACTCCCTAGAAGAAGAGGTCGTATTAAACCGACCCACCGTGGAAATCGAAGAGTTCCAAGACGAGCCAAAAACGGACTCGCACCAAGAGGAAAAATCCCCAGCAATAAACGCAATAAACAGGCAGGAAAGGCAGGAAAAACTCTGGAAAGAATTGGGAAATCAAGCACATCTCAATCCGGAGGAAGAAAAATTCCTAAGGGAATTTAGCAACGAATATTCCGACGTATTTCATCTCGAGGGAGAAATACTAGGAACAACGGATCTTGTGAAACACCGTATACACACACGGGAGGGCACCGTGCCGGTAAATATACGGCCATATCGGTTGCCAGAAACGCACAAGGCAGAAGTGATGAGACAAGCAAAAGAAATGCTCAAAGACGGAATCATACGTCCGAGCAAAAGTCCATGGAATGCGCCGTTACTGGTCGTTCCAAAAAAGGCCGACGCCGAAGGCAACATTCGCAAACGGGTCGTAGTGGATTTTCGGAAATTAAACGAAGTCACAGAGGGAGATTCATACCCCCTCCCCAACATCTCCGAAATTTTAGATCAATTGGGTCGGGCAAAATATTTCACCACGCTCGACCTCGCCTCTGGTTTTCACCAAATCCAAATGGCCGGGGAGGATAAACAGAAAACAGCCTTCTCGACACCCATGGGACACTACGAATACAACCGCATGCCTTTCGGGCTCAAAAATGCCCCACCGACGTTCCAACGACTGATGGACGCGGTCCTGGCCGGACTACAAGGATTAAAATGCTACGTCTACCTCGACGACATCGTTATCCACGGATCATCCTTCGAAGAACACAACGATCGACTACGAGAAGTATTCGACCGGCTGCGAGAAGCCAACCTACAAGTTCAACCGAAAAAATGCCATTTTTTGCGAAAAGAAACGCAATATTTGGGTCACGTCATCACCGAAGTGGGAGTGAAACCCGATCCTGAAAAAATAAAAGCTGTAAAATCATTTCCAATCCCCAAAAACGTCAAAGAAGTACAATCCTTTTTGGGCCTTGCAGGCTACTATAGAAAATTCATACAAGATTTCTCAAAACTCGCTAAACCACTCACAGAACTCATAAAAAAGGAGAAAAAATTCGAGTGGACTGAGAGCGCACAACAAGCATTCGAACGACTACAAGAAACGCTGAGCACAGCACCGATCTTGCAATATCCAGACTTCACGAAGCCGTTCGTAATCACCACGGACGCTTCGGATAAAGCAATCGGAGCAATTTTGTCACAAGGAAAAATAGGAGAAGATTTACCTATTTTCTACGCCAGCCGAACCCTAAATAAAGCGGAAAGGAATTATTCCACCACGGAAAGGGAAATGCTAGCCATCGTTTGGGCAGTCATACAATTTCGCCCTTATATTTACGGTACGAAATTCATCATCGTCACCGATCACAAACCCCTCACCTGGCTTTTTAACGTAAAAGACCCAGGTTCAAGGCTAATGCGATGGAGAATTAAACTGGAAGAATACACGTACGAAATCCAGTATAAAGCAGGAAAAAAGAACACAAACGCGGATGCACTGACAAGGAAAGTCTTTCCGCTGACCTCTTTCAGTTTTGATGAAATTGAAATATGTCATTCTTCATCAAAATCTAAGAGACACGTATTTTTTTTTATCGGCGGAAAAACGTTTCTAAGGGGTGAAAATATCCCCTAAAGTTGAGACCTCGAGGGGTAGTTTTCAGGTTTCGCCTATTTTCACTCGAGATAAGTGAATGCACCCAAATGGATAATCAACTTAATGATGAACGATGGAAAATGCAACTGGTTTCATATCGGGGGGTTGCACAGGAAAAAAGTTATAGGGGTTGAAATTCACAAAATCGTTATAACAAATAAACTATAGCACCTATCTCGATGGTTTCAATTGCATTTTGAAGAGGGCAAAAAAGTAGTAGATACGGGTTTTTGCGTTTTTCCCGCAAATGAAGTTAAGGGGGTGAACTACCCCTATATATGTCTACAGTAAATCTCAATAAAACGGCAGTATTTCTTTGTTTTCTTATTTCTTCTCCTTGTGATACGTGTTTTCTTCCAATTTTCAACGTCTACATCTCAAACGATGGATAGATTTTTCTGGAAATAACATTTTCATAACTGGTGAAAGCGATAGAACCAATAGTGTGCGTCCAATCTTAATAAGTTGTTTTTTATTTGAAGGCAATTTAAGACACTAGTTATACTTAAAAGATTTAATTTTAAATGTATTTAAGCAATGAATTTTACCTAATTGAGCAAGGAAATTTCGAAACAATAAAATTTCCCTCTGAAAATTCTACCACTCTACCAATTTTTTATTTTTTGTCACTTTTATCCATACCAATCACATCCGTAGTTTCAAAGAATTTTCTTATTTATTTATTTTCGCCGAAAATTACATATGGGTTAATTTTTACGGATCACCATTTTTTTTATTAGTCAATATTGAATAAGCCAGAAGATGAATTCCAAAAATATCTACACCTTATGATCTCACGAAAATTTAGTAAATATTGATGCATTTTCATAGTTATCATAACTCCCCTCTTTCTTGACGGTGTTATCTGGGAATCACTTCTGTTCAGTTTGTGACTCGCTCTCAAAATTAGATTTCAAATACGACGTAGAAGCAGTAACAAAACAGCGATCGCGGCATATATTCACCACAGTCGGCTATTTTTCTTTTACACGAAAGCAGTCACTTGTAATTCGAGACTATTTAAAACGAAATTGTAAATATTAATCAAAATGAAGATAAATCCTTTGAACGTTATTAGAATGCTTCTCGCAACTTTTGAAGTTATGCATTTACCGGATTCACCAGTAAATAACGATGAAATACAATTGAAAGAAAACTTTGAAAATATTTTGTTGACTGCAATGAACAAATACAGTGGTTTCGAAATGGTGGAAGAAAATTCTTTGCATTTTGAAGAACCGTTCAAGGATTGGGAAATGGAAATTGTTGAAAATAAAGAATGGTCAAACGCCCTGCATGAACCAGAATTTCCGCCTGATACATGCACTCGTGATGACGAAGACTTATCTTACGAGTACAAATTAAGGGCCGTTGAGTATCGGCGTAGCGGGAAGAAAGGAAATTTAGGTTTGGGCAGTGTTAAACAAAAGTTCAAGAGAGTGCAGTCTATAAGACAGTTGCGGCGGTGGGCGCACAATTTGAACAAAGGGGGCACGTACAAAGAAAAATTAGCACGTATTTGTGCTTACACTTTGGAAAATTTCAAAGTTGCTGTGGATGCTGGTTTGATAGTGCACGATTCCGATTTGAAAAGATGGGCCTTACATGCTCAAAGAGAAATAGGGCATACCGATTTTTGTTTCAAAGCATCTCGTACGTGGATAAACTCATTCAAAGCAGCTCATCGTATCGTATCGAGAAAAATAAATAAATTCGTTACATCTAAAACAATTGAAGATAGAACAGTGTTGGAACAACAAATTCGAAAATTTGTCGATGACGTAAAACAAAACATTAAAACTTACGGATTGTCAAATACATTCAACGCAGATCAGAGTGGCTTCCAACTAGAAATGCATTCCGGAAGAACTTTAGCAGTCGAAGGAGAAAAGCAAATACAATGTCTTGTACAATCAGTCTCTTCTATGACCCACAGTTACAGTATTCAACCGACTATATCAGCCGATGGTAAGCTGTTATCTCCTCTATTTTGGTTTTAAAAGAACCAACTGGCAAGATTGGTCCAATTGTGGAAAAGACGCTTTTCAGACCGGATAATGTGTACATAGAAGTATCCAAGTCTGGAAAGCTTACTTCAGGTATAAATTACACACCCACTGTTTTTGTATAGATATTTTTTCGAATGATGAAAACACGTTTTTCTATTTTCAGGTCATTTCAAAACTTGGTTACAGCATGTATTGTTCCCGAAAATTGGTCAAAAATCTTTATTACTGATTGATTCTTGGACTGGACACTGTCCCCAAGCTGTACTTGATGTGAAACCTTCAAATAGAGATGTCAAAGTAATGATTATACCTAAAGGAACTACCGGAAAAATTCAACCCCTCGATGTTTTTGGATTCCGAGTATGGAAAAATTTTGTTAGACATTTTTCTGATCATTGTCTTTTGATGGATTATGATATTGATTTGCATTTGAGAAACAATATCACAAAGCTGCAGTCACTCGTGCATAACCAACTGTCGTCACCGCGTTATATCGATCTTTTCAAATATTCTTGGTACAAAAGTGGTTACATAGAAGAAAAATCTGCGAATTTTTAAAATCCTGTAGATTTTGCATTTGGAGATTCCTGCAACTCACATTGTGAAGTTCCAGGATGTGAAAATGTTGCTATTATACGCTGCTCCTGGTGTAAAAAGTCGCTATGTTTTAAACATTTTTTTGATGACTATCATTACTGCAGTACTTACAACGGCTAGAATAGCCTGCGATTATATATTCGCTTCTATCTATCGCTACAGTGATTATTTTGTTAGACTGTTTACCTATCATCAATAAAAGATAAAAGCGTCTTGCACGTTTTCGTCTTTTTTTCGTTGACTACACAGTTTTTCTATGTGACATCCCGAAACTTTGTCTATCTACCGAAACAAATATGTGTAACCGCTTATCGTACGCCTATATTATCTCATTGCCAAATATAAATCAATCGGAATTATCGATAAGCCATATATGTATACTTTTTCATCGAAAAATCGATCTATAAATAAGTTGGCTTCTAGATAAAACCGTTCATTTAATGATATATACGTGGCACGGTTGTTGTAAATTTGAAGAAAACACGTATCACGAGGAGAAGAAATAAGAAAACAAAGAAATACTGCCGTTTTATTGAGATTTACTGTAGGCATATATAGGGGTAGTTCACCCCCTTAACTTCATTTGCGGGAAAAACGCAAAAACCCGTGTCTACTACTTTTTTGCCCTCTTCAAAATGCAATTGAAACCATCGAGATAGGTGCTATAGTTTTTTTGTTATAACGATTTTGTGAATTTCAACCCCTATAACTTTTTTCCTGTGCAACCCCCCGATATGAAACCAGTTGCATTTTCCATCGTTTATCATTAAGTTGATTATCGATTTGGGTGCGTTCGCTTATCTCGAGTGAAAATAGGCGAAACCTGAAAACTACCCCTCGGAGGTCTCAACTTCAGGGGATATTTTCACCCCTTAGAAACGTTTTTCCGCCGATAAAAAAAAACACGTGTCTCTTAGATTTTGATGAAGTATAAGATATTTCAATTTCATCAAAATTGAAGGAGGTCAGCGGAAAGACTTTCCTTGTGAGCAGAATTTATGAAATAATGCTGACTCATGCCGAGCAACGCGATCCGACCGAGAAGCGAGGACGGGGAAGGCCGCGCAAGGTCGCGGAACGGCGGCCATCATGCGCAACAGGCTCCGCCCCCCAATACGTCACGAAGACGAAAGAACAGAGCGATCGCAAAGAAGGACAGAGCGAAAACAAACAGAAGAAACAGCTGTCAGCAGAAAATGCATCTCCGGAGGCAAGCGAAGGAGAGAGCGAGCGCGAAGACGAGTCATCTGACTCCAGCCACGAACGAGCGTGCCCGAGCGAGATGGAAAGAAAAATAATATTAAAAGAATACCATGACGTTCCACTCGGCGGACACCCAGGCATAAAAAGAATGACAGAAAGAATAAGAGAGAAATACACGTGGCCCGGAATGGTAAAAGAGATCCGAGACTACGTATCTGCATGCGATAAGTGCCAGCGAAATAAATTAACGCGAACAAAAGAGGCACCCATGGTAATTACCGACACCCCTGATCAAGCGTTTGAAAAATGTGCAGTAGATATTGTAGGACCTTTACCCGAAACAGAGAGAGGAAATAAATATATCCTAACTTTCCAGGACGCGCTTACAAAATACAGCGCCGCCGTACCTTTGAAAAATCAGGAGGCAAAGGAAGTCGCAAAGGGTCTAATTACCGAAATCATTTGTAAATTCGGGACCCCGCGAACAATTCTATCGGATCAAGGGACAAATTTCCTCAGCGACCTGTTTAAAGAAATGTGCAAACTCCTACAGATAAAAAAGATTCAAACGACGGCTTATCACCCGCAATCGAACGGAGCCCTCGAAAGATCTCATCGCACTTTAGCAGAATATTTAAAAAATTTCATCCAGGAAGACCAAGCGGATTGGGACGAGTGGCTACCGTACGCGATGTTCACGTACAACACCACCCCCCACACCGCGACCAAATATTCCCCCTACGAACTCGTTTTTGGTAAACGAGCGGATTTACCGACAGCCCTAAAGCAGCCCCCGCGTACAACCTATACGTACGACGATTACGTCGCCGAATTAAGGGAACGGCTGCGAGCGACTTGGCAAGTCGCAAAGGAGCAATTAATTACCGGAAAAGAAAAGGTAAAAGAGTGCAGGGACAAAGCCGCCGGTAACCCAGAGTACCGCGTTGGCGACAAAGTCCTCCTGCACGATCCCACGGTGCGGCGAGGCAGATCAGCCAAGCTGACCCCAAAATGGACGGGGCCCTACACCGTTCAAAGTAAAGAGTCGGCCGTTAACTATATTATCAACCGCGGACGACGTACGATGCGAGTACACGTCGATCGCATTAAACCGTACGTCACCCACTAGCCGACAACATGGCCGCCGACAAAATGGCTGCCGACACCTGACGCATTAGCACGCGCGAGTTTTCAGCGCAATAAAATAAAAAAAAAAAAAAAAAAAAAAAAAAAAAAAAAAAAAAAACGCTGACGTTCACACACGGACTCGCGACGTCCACAGTATAAAACTAGCAAGAAAATAGAATGAAAAACAAAAACGAGAATAACGAAAAATGAACGAAAGAAGATAAACAGAATAAATAAAAATTTAGACATAACTAAACTCAAACGAAATAATACGAATAACAAAGAAAATAAAATAATGATAGAACACATACACAAAAAAAAATTTTTTATAAAACTTCATCAAGAGACGCGGCAGCGGCTCGACGCCAAGTATTAAAAAGAAAAAGCGTAGCGCGAGCCCGCCGCACTCTTATATACAGTAAAATAGGTGTTTTCTGACGTCACAGAAACTTTGAATCGTTTTTACGGAAAAACGGGGCGACAGAAAAATTTCATATTAGAATTGAATTTTCTTTGATTTTTTATCTTTCGAATGGTCCTTGGTAGAACAGAATCCGTACAGCCAATCCAGAGAGATCTGATATTGAAGATTTTGGTCGCGAGATCCGGTACGCTTTCTGTTTTCTCAGAGTCAGAGAGGCGTAAGTCGCGCTTGTTGACGCTTGGACATACGCCCTTTGCGAGACTGGTGGACATTTTCGGCCTGTGACGTCACGCGCTCCACTGAACGCGGCTGCCCCCACTCTCCGCGCGCCACGGAGCGAGAGAGACAGGCTATTCGGGCCTCTCTTTCCCTCTACCGCCGGTGCGTCTATAGCGTTGTCTCTCTCCCTCTACCGCCGGTGCGTCTATAGCGTTGTCTCTCTCCCTCTGGTGCGTCGGCGCTTCGTGCTATCTCTCTCCCTCTACCGAACCAGCGCCTCGTGCTATCTCTCTCCTTCTACCGCGTCAGTGCTTCGATATATATTTATATATATAGCCCCGTCGTCCATCGACTCGTATGTCGATGTCTATGGATCGATCTTCGATCTCTCAGTTTGAACGACTGCAAATTTAAGGGTGTTGCGGCCTTGGGTTCAAGATATCGGTGAAACGAGATTGTTCAACGAGTTTCGGAGATTTTTTTATATGGATTATGGGTGGCGTAGTGGTGGGGCAGGGGAGAGAAAATGTAAAAATTGGAGGTTATGTGAGTGAATGTCGACGAAAGAGGTTATGTGGGCTCTCGAATCTTCGTAAAAACCACAAGAAAAATTACGTGACAGCATTTTAACCCGCGTTTTTACAGAATCTCGTAGTTTCATCTTTCGTGCAGTATTGTTTGGTCATACGTTTCTTTCTTTTTCTATGAAAAATTCAAAATCATTTTATTTTTTTCCAAGTATTTCAAGTTCCCTATCGGCGATTCAACTGAAAGTTGACGAAGAAAAGAGTGCGCCACGTCGGCCAACACCAAACGAAGATTGAGTTAAGTTGATATTTGCCAGTGCAACGAGAAATCAAAACAATGCTGCGACACCAACAGGTAAAAGTTTCTCAGGCAATCGTCGCTTCTCCGACTGCACGAGTAATATTTGGAAAATGCTAGGAAGCGACGCCAAAGAGGGCGATCAGTTTGGCAGTGAGCCGAACAACAGCAACGACTCGTCTACAACATTCGAAGAATTCTCTGCTGATTTTACCTTTCAGTTACGCGCTAAGATTTCTTACCGATGCGGCGAGAAAAGAGTGCGCCAAGTTGGCCAACACCAAACGAAGATTGAGTTTCAAGTTGATATATTTGCCAGTGCAACGAGAAATCGAAACAATGCTGCGACACCAACAGGTAAAAGTTTCTCAGGTCGCTTCCCGACTGCACGAGTAGGATTTGGAAAATGCTAGGAAGCGACGCCAAAGAGGGCGATGAGTTTGCCAGTGAGCCGGATGACAGCAACGACTTGTCTACGACATCCGAAGAATTCTTTGCTGATTTCTTGCGCTACGGAAGCAGGTATTGAGAAAAGCATTTTTTTCCTTGTTTCCATCGTCTCGGAGAAAATTTTTCATCCACGATTACGCAAAATAGTATATTACATTCAAGTTGATATATTTGCCAGTGCAACGAGAAATCGAAACAATGCTGCGACACCAACAGGTAAAAGTTTCTCAGGTCGCTTCCCGACTGCACGAGTAGGATTTGGAAAATGCTAGGAAGCGACGCCAAAGAGGGCGATGAGTTTGCCAGTGAGCCGGATGACAGCAACGACTTGTCTACGACATCCGAAGAATTCTTTGCTGATTTCTTGCGCTACGGAAGCAGGTATTGAGAAAAGCATTTTTTTCCTTGTTAATAATATACTATTTCCAAGTAAGACCGACGTCATTTTTTCTTTCTAATCGGAAATATAATTTTCGTTCCCGAATAAACCCGACGGCCTCCAGTGAGCTGTACGTAAACATGCTCAATCGTTTTTCAGATAAGCGTCATACAGAGGATACAGAGGACAACAACAAAGAAAGCTCGACTCTCGGCAACACTGTGAACTTGTTTTGGCTCCGTTTGGACCTCAGCCTCGTATAAATCTCAAGTCGACTGTAAACAACCCTGTCAAATGTAGTCTCAAGGTCAAAAATCCGAGCAACCGGAATTTGGAGGTAAGTTTTTTTGATTCTTTCAAAAATTCCATTCCCACCAAGCCCGACGCGTTCCAGTTTTTCTTTTTTAATGTAAAATTTTCACGTATACTGTCCAAAAAATTCTTTCTGGCTGCCGAGGACATTTTTCGGATTTCGGTCCAGAAAATCGCGTCAAATTGACGGTTTACAATAAATTTGGCATCAAAATGTAATGAATGACAAGAAACATAATTTCTGGTGAGTCTGTCACCTAAAAAAATGTCCCAGAAGCAAAAAAATCCATAGAATTTGTAAAAAATTCTCAAACTTTTCCGCACGGCATAAAATTTTTTTCTTTCTAAAAAAAGTCCTTCGAGCTGCCGTAGGAATTTTTCTGATTTCCATTTATGTCCATAATTTCTGTTGATCCTGTCGCATGAAAAAATGTCCCAAAAGCAAAAAAATTCCATTAATCTATAGAATTTGTAAAAATTTCCGAAATTTGCCCCACGACATTAAATTTTCCCCTCTAAAAGAAGTCCTTCAGGCTGCCGTGGAAATTTTTCAGATTTCCGTCTAGAAAATCACGTCAAATTGATGCTTTACAGTAAATTTGGCATCAAAATGTAAAGAATTACAAAAAACATCATTTCTGTTGAGTCTGTGGCTTCAAAAATGTCCCAGGAGCAAAAAATCTCCATTAATCCATAGAATTTGTAAAGAATGCTCAAAATTCTCCGCACGGCATTAAAATTCATGTTTAGGGAAAAATTAGAAACAATAACGCGATTCTAAACTTTTTCCCTCATAGGAAAATAAAATTTAGTCGGGGCTCTGAGGATTATGCAAATTAGAATCTTTAATTTTCGATAACGACTTGAACCCTTTGAGTCATACATTTGCTTTTTTCGCTTTACCTGAAATTTGGTACCCGGAGGTTTTAGAATTTGCAAAAATCATTATTTCAATGTTAACAGTCTCTTATTCATTGAAAAAAAAGAAAATTCGCTGATTTATTAAAATTTATTAAAATTGATGTTTGGCTCGAAAAATTGATGGAAAAAGACTTGAAAAATATTTAAAAAAATGGTGTAACATGAAGTCGAACGATGAAACGGAATCTGTTGAATGAATGAAAAGAAAAATGTGAGGATCGTTTGGCTCGTTTGTGCAGGATACGAAAGGCGTTCAGATGTCTTCGTGGAAAGAGTTACAAAACCTCGTCTGGCTTGAAAAACCACACGGTGATCCAGCACGCGGGTTCGGTGCTCCAAAACGGCAAATTAGCGTCATTGAAATCGATCGAGGAACGACCTGACGTCGAAGAAACAATGAGAGTCTTCTACGAGAACAAAGCCTGCCGGACGGGTGCGCCGAGTTCGGCAAGTCCGAGCGAATCCGCAGCTCCGATGAGGACGACGGAGAGGCTTTGTTCGAACCGGGACGGTCTGTGGGTCGTGGGATTTTCAGCGACGAAGCCGAAGAGACGGAAAAAGAATCTCCAAAAAAAAGCCTCCAGGATCTTTACGATGATAACGAAAAGTTGGAATTGAACGCCTCGCCAGAAATTTTCGATGAAGACGATAAAAGTTTTCAGGACACCGGAAACGGTTGCTTCTGCGCGAAATTCTGTCGATTTCTCATCGGCGGAGATTCTCATCGATACACTTTCCCTCAGGGCCGACCCGGATTGCCCCAATAGTTGAAAATCCTACAAAAGAACGAACGAGCAAATCAATGAATTTCATTTTTTTTTTTTCAATTGTTACTCAAACGCTCAGAAAAGTGTTTGTCGTTTAATTTTCTTGTTTATTCGTTCAGCGGGGTTCGTGTTACAAGTCTCGGGGTAGCGCGTACTTTCGCGACTATCATTTATTTTTTACTTTTTTATTCACCAAAATAACTCGATTGTTGTTGGCAGTAATGCGTCATCCTCCCACATGTTCCAGCCTTTTTGTTTTCTCTCTTCGAGTCTCGACGTAAGAATGTCAAGATAATTTGTAGCTTCGTGTCATTTTTGTTCATGAGCAATTGTGTTTTCTTTTTTTTTTGCTATTTCGTCGATTTGCTCGTTTCTTCCTTTACGTCACATTTGTTCGTTTCCATAAAACGTTTTATTCGCATTTTCTAGACGATCTCGTCATTTTTTTCTCGCCTTGATACTCGATTAACTTATAATTACATTTATTTCGTTTATATAGAATAGAAAAAATACTCCATAAAACGTTTTATTCGCATTTTCTAGACGATCTCGTTATCTTTTTCTCGCCTTGATACTCGATTAATTAACTTATAATTACATTTATTATCGTTTATAGAAAAATTATATAAGAGTCGTAGAACGCATTTTCGGAGGAGAGTCTTCCTCCTTCATTTTTTTTATTTATCGTGTGAAATGAATTTCCCAGCAAAGGGAGACCAAGCCTCGCATTGGCCAGCTCGACTCTCCAAATTGGCAAACTCTCGCGACGAATCGAACTTGTAAGAGAGCGAATCGAACTTGTAAGAGAGCGAAGACTTTACGGGAGGGAAAAGAAAAATAAAAAAGGAAAAGAATTCCTAGGAGAAAAAATAATGAAAAAGTTAAGCTGTGCGCGTTCCGCCGCTGGCCGTCGTCACGAGTTCGGAGTTTCCTCCTTTCTGCTTTCCGGAATTTATTCCGAACGGAGACGAGAGTCCAGGTTATGGCGAGACGAGTTCGACGCTTGCAAAGTCCAGCCCAAAAATCCCCGCGGTCTCGACGACCGAGCCTGCGGACAAAAGCTCTTCGGGTTTTAAATCTCGCCGGACATTTGTCAAATTCCCGAGTTCAAACGAAAAGCCAAATGGAAAACAAGAAAATTGAGCAACTCAAAGTTTTCGCGTTCGATTTGTAAAGCCAAAGAGCTCAATACTCGCGACGTGGATTCGTTTCTGCATTTATAGCTTCATAAATACACGCCCACCATTTTATACACAATCGCCACACACTGGTTAATCTCCAATGCCGAATTTTCGTCCAATTTTTTTTCAAAGTAGGAAAACTCTATTCGTCGCGTCTCTATTTTAAAAATATCTATGGTTGAAGAAACTTTGTTTGTAGAGAATTCGCGAAAATCGAAAAATAAGATTTGCGGACAAATAATCTAAGAAATTTTCACAGTGCCAATGTTATTTTTTATTTTTCCCAACAAATTCGAACAAATTCATAATAATCCAGAAATTTCAATGAATTTAAGCAGAAAAGACACGTTCAGGAATCGATTTTTCCACCATGGAGTTATTTTCGAGAATAGAGAACGAAGAGTAGAGCTGTTTATCGCCTTCTTTTTCTTTCCTCTCTCTCTCTCTCTCTCTGTGGTTGAACGAGAGATTACTGAAAAGATGGCACGAGCGTCTGGAAAGTATGGTCGAGAAGATTGTCAAGGATAAAAAGTTGTCCCGAGAGAGAGAGCGAGAGAGAAAGAGAGAGAGAGAGAGAGAGCGACGAAGATTGAGAAATTAAGGAAAAACGAAAAAAACGCAAAAAATAAGGTACTTAATAATTATTAGATTATTATTTTCTCTTTTACAATAATTTTATTATTCTTCATCTTTAATTTTTTTATAACATTATTATATTATATTTGTAATTCGATAATTAATAAAATATTTGTAATAATAAAAAAAATGAAAAAATATATTTTTTGATTTTTGTTATTCTTTAAATTAATTTCTTCCTTCTCCTCTGCCTCTTCCTCCTTGCCATCCTCTTCTTCCTCTGCCTCCTCCTCTTCGTTTTTGTCCTCTCCATACATCGCTCCGAATGCCGTATTTGACGTCGGATGCTGCCACAATCAACTCCGCCTCGTACCGAACTTTTTTGGCATCCTGCACCCTTCGACCGGCCCGTTTTCCTCGACGCCATTTCTCTGAAATTATAAAAAACATATATTTTATATATAGCGGCCGGCTTGACGCAAAGTATTTCTTTGTTGATTGAAAAAATTATTTTTTACTATTTATTTTATTGAGGTCGTTTCTCGGCCGACTTCCGCCCGGTCGCGGGTCCCCTAAATTTTCTCCTATCACCGAATTGGTCGCGAGCCCACTTCCTCCCGGTTGTGGGTCCGATGTGCCCGCTTCGGATTGGAGGACGGCGTTTCGACCACGAACTTCATCACCAAGGACCATTTGTTGTTCGACGAGTTTTTGTAAATTCACAATTCCCTCGTCGTCGCCTGGAATCACCCGAACTGCCTCCGTTTCTAGAAAGAAACGTATATCTATACTTGGCGTCGAGCCGCTGCCGTGTCTTTTGATATCTATATCTATACAAGTTTCGAGTGTCTTCCAAAGTTTTCAGCCATTCCTATCTATATATTCGTTGTACTTACCATCGGGTTCCTTTGTTTCCGCCACGTCCATTTTCTCCTGGCCCGAACTTTCTGTAAAATAAAAAAAAGAGAAATCTCAGCTCAAACAAATGAATAACCAAAACACAAT
This sequence comes from Hyposoter dolosus, assembly GCA_963921915.1. Classification (NCBI taxonomy): domain Eukaryota; kingdom Metazoa; phylum Arthropoda; class Insecta; order Hymenoptera; family Ichneumonidae; genus Hyposoter; species Hyposoter dolosus. The sequence continues at coordinate 25,199,660 of OY998130.1, read as the reverse complement.
ATTAGAGTTTACATCACGCGGTACGTAAATGGACGTTTTGCGTACTCAAAACCCCCATTTCCGCACCTCGTAATATAAAATTTCGTATAACACGCGTACGAAAAACTTTTTCTGACTCGTGTGATTGCAGTCCTCGCCTTCGGCTCGGCCTGCAAACTCACACTCGTTAGAAAAAGATTTTTCGTCCTTGTGTTATAATGTACTATTTCTTTACGCTTACCAGCACCATTGTTGCATTTTTCTTTTTCCTCCACGTCCATCTTATTATGTTTATCGCCGCTTGACATTTTTTCTGTAAAGAAGAGAAAAATCTTTTTGAATTTTCATAAATAAAAAATTAAATTAATAATGATATTATGTACTTACCAAAAATTGACGCGCGTCGCTCCTCCTCTGGCTTCATCCGAAGACTGGAATATTTTGTTTCTATTTTCCATTGTTCGAAGTACGCGCTCTCTATCGAGACGCGGCAGCGGCTCGGCGCCAAGTTTGCAGTTGTTCAGCGTGTTTGAACGGCGAGCGCTTGCCCACTGCCAATGCCGGTATTAAACCAGATTATGTGCGCTCGTGCTGATTTTTCTGAATGCAGCTCTCGTTGTACGTGCATTTTGTACGCTTTATTTATTCCTTATTATTAATATTTACCGTTACAACAGCGAGCGAAGAAACAATTTTTTAATCAAATATATGAAAATGCTATGTGCGATTTGATGAAAAAATCGTTCAAATTCCCGCTGTTGTAGTATATTGGGCTTTGTTGAAATCGATGGTTCCGATTGGCTGTCGAGTAAGCATTCCGACCGACCGAGTGCACGCGGTAGCAGCACCGACGTTGAGAGAAAAAGAGAGAAAGAGAGGAAGCGCCACTGCGAGACAAAGACGTACGTCGTTTGTTTTGAAATTTGTCCTCATATTTGTAAATGAAAACAGTGCCTCTATGGACATCGCTTTCGTAGAGTCAGTTCGTGTTACTCTATCACACGAAAAACGTTGCGGTAGCGAAGCCTCGGTAATAATTTTAATAATTATTCCGTTCAATATTCTGGAAACGATCATCGTATTCTATTAAAATAAACGTGCCGTTTCTGTGTTAATGTGCATAGTGATCGTCTGGTTGGAGTGACAAAGAATCATAAAACATTGTTACAAGTTTGTGTACAGCAGCAGGAAAAAATCGCGTACTTCGTATTTTGGTAAGTCATTACAAATGAATAAAAATTAAAAAGACAACAAATGCAGTCATTTTTCTTCGCTTACTGATTGATAGTATTTTAATTTCATTATTTCATTGGTTTTGAGTCATCTATAATTCCTAATTTTGAAAGGTTCACTCCAAACTGTTCAACAATTTGGGGGAAAAAACATTTCAATGCCGAAGCTGTGGCTCCATGACGAGTTTTCGCAGATCTAGCAATTCTGGGTTATGAAGAAAGTCTCCCTGCGCGTCCTCGTGAAGAGTTCTAGTCGTTTGCGTTTCTCGATAAATTTTTATCCGTGATTTTGAGAAAAAAAATAAAAATTTCGATTCCGTGATGCCGAGTTACCAAGACGCGTTTTCGTAGTTCTAGCGATTCTGGCTGATGGAGGAAGTCTCCCTGCGTGTCCTCGTGAAGAGTTCTAGTCGATTGCGTTTCTCGAAAAATTTTTATCGTCCATTTTCGGGAAAAATTAATAAAAAGATTTTCAATCCCGAAGCTGAGGCTCCATGACGAGTTTTCGTAAATCTGGCGATTCTGTGCGATGGAGAAAGTCTCCCTGCGAGTCCTCGTGAAGAGTTCTAGTCGATTGCGTTTCTCGAAAAATTTTTACCCACCATTTTCGGAAAAAAATAAATAAATTAATTTTCAATCCCGAAGCTGAGGCTCCATGACGAGTTTTCGTAAATCTGGCGATTCTGTGCGATGGAGAAAGTCTCCCTGCGAGTCCTCGTGAAGAGTTCTAGTCGATTGCGTTTTTCGAAAAATTTTTACCCACCGTTTTCGGAAAAAAATAAATAAATTAATTTTCAATCCCGAAGCTGAGGCTCCATCACGAGTTTTCATGAATCTGGCGATTCTGTGTGATGGAGAATGTCTCCCTGCGAGTCCTCGTGAAGAGTTCTAGTCGATTGCGTTTCTCGAAAAATTTTTACCCACCATTTTCGGAAAAAAATAAATAAATTAATTTTCAATCCCGAAGCTGAGGCTCCATGACGAGTTTTCTTAAATCTGGCGATTCCGTGTGATGGAGAATGTCTCCCTGCGAGCCCTCGTGAAGAGTTCTAGCCGTTTGCATTTCTTGATAAATTTTTATCCGTGATTTTGAGAAAAAAAATAAAAATTTCGACTCCGTGATGCCGAGTTACCAAGACGCGTTTTCGTAGTTCTAGCGATTCTGGCTGATGGAGGAAGTCTCCCTGCGTGTCCTCGTGAAGAGTTCTAGTCGATTGCGTTTCTCGAAAAATTTTTACCCACCGTTTTCGGAAAAAAATAAATAAATTAATTTTCAATTCCGAAGCTGAGGCTCCGTGACGAGTTTTCATGAATCTGGCGATTCTGTGTGATGGAGAATGTCTCCCTGCGAGTCCTCGTGAAGAGTTCTAGTCGATTGCGTTTCTGGGAAAATTTTTATCGTCCATTTTCGGAAAAAAATAAATAAAAAGATTTTCAATCCCGAAGCTGAGGCTCCATGACGAGTTTTCGCAGATCTAGCAATTCTGGGTTATGAAGAAAGTCTCCCTGCGCGTCCTCGTGAAGAGTTCTAGCCGTTTGCGTTTCTCGATAAATTTTTATCCGTGATTTTGAGAAAAAAAATAAAAATTTCGACTCCGTGATGCCGAGTTACCAAGACGCGTTTTCGTAGTTCTAGCGATTCTGGCTGATGCAGCAACTCTTCCTGTGTGTCCTCATGAAGAGCTCTAGCCGTTTGCGTTTCTCGATAAATTTGGACCATAATTTTTAGTAAAAAATTAATAAAAATTTCAACCCGGGGATGCTGAGGTTCCATGACGAGTTCTCGTGGATCTCGCCATTCTGGATAATGAAGAAAGTCTCCTTGCATTTCCTCGTCAAGAGTTGTAGTCATTTGCGGTCCCTGGAAAATTTTTATCGACGATTTTCGGAAAAAAATAAATGAAAAATTTCAATGATCCCGCTATGCCGAGGTTCTATGACGAGTTTTCGTGAATCTAGCAATTTGGAGTGATGAAGCGAGTCTCCCTGCGTTTAGCCGTGAAGACTTCTAGTCATTTCCGTTTCCGGAAAAATTTCGATCCACCATTTTTATTTTAACACAAACCCTTTTCAACTTTGAGATGCTGAACTCGACATTTTGTTTGTTGCAATGTTGCAAACGATGGTTTCATGAGTTAGATGAGTACGTTTTGAGGAAGAAATTGTTTCCATTTCATCAAAACTACCAGGTGGGCAGGTGGGATTGCAATCGACCCACTGAATTTGTTCAAAAATGCGTAAAAAAAAAACAATTGGTTGAAAAATCAAAATTGCTCAAAAATTACGGATTACATTTGAAACAAAATGTTAATGAAATGGTGATATGTTTGAATTCTGCATTTTTACGGAATGCTGATGATAAAATTTGCGGAATAATCAACAATAAACGAATGCAGTATTCTACCAGTTCATTTATCTATCAAGAGACGCGGCAGCGGCTCGACGCCAAGTATTTCTACTTTCAGCAGTTCTATGTGCAATTTTCAAACGATTTCAAAGCGACATTATGTTGTATTTTTAAAAAAGTTTTTCAACATATTGACGGAGTTAAATTTTTTTATCGTCATCGTTGCAATTTTGCAGATCGCGGTTTCATGAGCTAAATGAGAAACGGTTCAAGAAACAAATTGTTGTCATTTTTTTTTTTAATTACAAGGTGAAATTTAAAAATCAACCCAATGAATTTATTCAAAATTTCACCAAAAATGAAGTAATCGGTTGGAAATTGAAGATTGCTCGAAAATTATGAATTAAATTTGAAAAACAAAACGTAAATGAAAAATGGTGTCACGATTGAGAGACTTGGATTTTCATGGAATATTTAAAAATTTAACTAGTCAACTTTTTTCGCCGACATCGTTGCAATGATGCAGATTGAAAACAACCCAATGAATTTGTTATAAATGTCGCCAAAAACGAAATAATCGGCTGGAAATTGAAAATTGCTTGAAAATTACGAATTATATTTGGAAAAAATGTTGATGAAAAGATGTCACGATTGAATTTCGCATTTTTACGGAATACCGACAATGCATTTACAGAATCAGCAATAAATAAACACGAGATTCGGCATGGTCATATTTCTGTCAATCATTAGCATTTTAATTCAGAATTTAGAAACGATTTTAATGAATCATTGCTTATTTTTTTCAATTAATTATGAACTTGTGCAAACAAAATATGACACTCTTTTGCATTCTTCCTATTTCCTCAACGTCTAGAATCTTTTCTTTTTCTTTTTTTTTTAGATTTTCCGGTTTTTGGTGGGTCATCACGCCGAAAATTTTCTGCTGCTCCTTTCTAACCTTGACCATTTTCTTCCTTTTTTTTTTAATCCTTCATTTCTTTTCGTATCATTTGACACTTTTTATTATTGTGACGCGTTATCGCGCAATAATCGTCGCTTTGAGCGCGAGCCATTTTGCCGCTTTGAGCGCGAGCCATTTCGTCGCTTTGAGCGCGAGCTATTCCGTCGCTTTGAGCGCGAGCCATTTCGTCGCTTTGAGCGCGAGCCATCTCGTCGCTTTGAAGCGCGAGCCAGGCACTCTATTGGCATTTTTGAATATTGTCAAACACGTTTTATTACGTGATAATCGTCGCTTTGAGCGCGAGTCGTTATTTTTTTTACGTACTTGAAGTGCTCATTGCGCTTTTCTGCGCCTGTTGACTATTTTGTCAACGCAGACCGAGACATAAGCTGATCTAATCAATCACTCGCGATGATTGAAACGCTGAATGATATTTCTGCTCGTCAAAAACGTTGCATAGCCGAAGGCGATTGGTTGAACGATGATCATATCGACGACTTTGCACAACTCTTGGCAAAATCGTCCAAGTTATACTTCGAAATGCAGCCTCAGTTCCGCTTGTATCTTCCAGACGAGATAGTGCCTCTTACACCCAGCAAAAAGCATATCCAAATATTGTTCAGCTGCAGTGAGTTGGTTAGGCCAGATGGTAAAGCGCCTCAATCTGGTCATTGGGTTTGCAGTTACTATGACGCAAAAAAAATTTACATTTACAATTCCAGTGGAGCTAGTGCGCTCCATAGAGATCATAAAATTTATCTGGAAAAATTATTTCCATTTTATGACTTCAACAAGAAAAATTCGGTTGTGTTCCCGACTGTTGACAAACAACCGAATAACAATGATTGCGGTGTTTATGCAATAGCATTTGCCGTATCGTTGTTGTACGGCTTGAAGCCGGAAAATGTTAGGTATTACCAGCCAGGTATGCGTGCACATTTGCTCAAAATTTATGAGTCACAAAAAATCGATCATTTTCCGGTTGATAGAACTAATACAACCTTTATACCATGCTTAGAGATTGTACAAAAAAAACGAAAAGAGAATTGGAAAAAACAATCGTGGAGGTTAAAGCAGAAAAGGTTACATGTAGATCCGGCTCAGAGAAACGATCAATCAAGAGCGACAACTAATGTTTTTAATGAGAGAGGCTTCGACAAACCTGCTGTCGAATCTCAACCTACCATCAAAGTATGTACAAAAAAACGAGAGGCTTCTTCTCCTAAACAGGCATGTGCAAAAAAAAAATTTTGCACGCAAAGTGCTACGGTTTATTATAATCAGAGTTTACAACAAAATAATGATAAAGTGTTGCGTACTCAACAAACGTCCAATTCTCAGGTGTTGTTACGAAATACCGATATAGTATTGGGTACGCAACAAACTGTTGTTCCTCCGAGTAAAGTACTTGAAATCGATCAAGCATTGCAGACGCGAAAGGCTGGTGTTTCTCGAAATTTAGTAGAAAAGAATGATGACGTAATTGGTACCAAACAAGCGGTTGTTTTTCAGAGGACAGAACTTAAAATTGAACAAGTGTTGCATACACCAAAAGCTGCTTCTCCTCAGATTACAGGGCGACATGAGAATGACGATGTAATAGTTATCGATGATGAGACGATAACGCCTCCAGGTCATAATGAAGAACCTTTCGATAGTCGTCAAACTCGTTTAATTGCCGATGGTTCATTGCTCAATGATGAGCACATTGAAGAATTTGGCAATTTATTGAAAATAGCATCCAACTCGGAATTTGAACAAAGACCTCCGTGGCAACTTTACTTTCCTAATCGAATAGAGGCTGTCGAACCGAATAAAAAACATATTCAGATTTTATTCAGTTGTCCCGAATTAATTTTGAAGAACCACGAAACTCACGTAGGACATTGGGTTTGTAGCTATTTTGATACGCAGAAAATATTCATTTATGACTCGATGGGGTCCAAAATGTTGCACAGATATCACAAAGTGTATTTGCAGCATTTATTTCCCAACTATGACTTTGATACAACCGACTCTGTATTATTTCCAAAAGTCGATTTGCAACCGAATGGTCGCGATTGCGGATTATTTGCAATGGCATTCGCTACATCAATATTCTGTGGAATTAAACCAGAAACCGTTAGATATGATTGCTCAAAAATGCGTGAACATTTGCTAAAAATCCGAGCGTCCAGGAAAATGGAACATTTTCCATATTTAGCGATTGAAAATAACGTCGTTCGGGAAGTTCAATGCACAGATGGACAAAAAGTAACTGATAATCATAGCATAATAATCGATGCGGGCAGCAATAAGTTTTCCAGCTTTGATTGTGAGAATCTGACGGAGCTGATAAAATCTTGGTCTTTAGAAAATGTAAAGGAGCAAAAATTATCAAAGATTCGTTTTAATGAAAATGAACATATTGAAGTTCCATCGAATGACGTTTGTACGGATATATTGTGTGAAAGAATACCGGTGGTTGACAAATCAAACTTCAACAGGTCAAGAGACTCGGCAGAGTCTCTGCCGAGTCTCCCCAATGCCCCTGCGACAGGTCTCAATAAACCGATAGTCTTGGGAACGAAAATACCAGTAGTGTCAAAGACATCGAATCATAAAAAACGTTTGGCCGTCAATCATAAAGTGAATAAAGTGACGAGCGTAGGTCGAATTAGAAAAGATCATAAAATTATCGATCATAATGTTAAAATGCGAGCGAAAGCTATGATTGTTAATAAATATTGCAAATTCATCCGAAAGACCGGTTGGATTAAGACTAAATTTACGAAAGAAAGGTATATTCAAAACATTGCCGGAAAGCTGAACCTTCGGTTACCGGTAGATTGTCGACTTGAAGCCGAGCGAATAGTGAAATGGTGCTTTTTTATCAGGCAAAAATACGTTGCTGCACTAAATAAAACTTTCAAATCCCTTAAAGGAAAGGCTATAGTGTGTCTTACGCGCGTCGGAAATAGCCCAGTTTCGAATAGTAATGAATACGTTCAAATGTTGTGCGGTCAAACACTGCACACTGCCTCGTCGGAGGCATATTTTGCGGAAACTGCTTATCATCGTTTTCCCTTAGGTCGATCGGAGCCTATTGTCATGAATTCTGAAGGCAAGGCCATCAATGTGTTAACGCTGATGAAGGTAGAGAAAAAAAATCAAAAATCGTGGAAGTGTAGTAGTTTGTGTAGAATAAAAGATTATGGTATTCAAATGATAAAGCATTTGAAAGGTTTTTTGAACAAACTAACTACCCCATGTAGATTATCCAGGATTTTTGCGTTTATTAAACGGGCTCAGAAATGTTCTAATCGAACGACCGACAACAAACTCGGTCACTCTCATGGCTGTTACATTGATCCAAAAAATTGTTCTTCGCAATTTTTGTCACTACAAATATTATCACCACATTTCCCGATGATACGGTTGATTAAAAGATTGACATATCAATTGATGAATTCGCATGGAAAACTCCTCGATCTAGATACTCAATTGAATAACAGCAATGCTGAAACGCTCCGAGAAATTGCAGACCAAGCTCAACAAAAAGCACAAGGGTTACAATCGGAAGTGCTAGAAATTAATCTCAATGAAACTGAGATAAGATCTCAGTATAAAGCAGCATTCAAAGCTTTGGCCAAACGTACTATGGATTTACCAAGGTATGCGTGTATATCGTGTGAAAAACTTTGTATCAAAAAAAGTATTTTACCCATAAAAGTGTCCAAAGTATCGAGATATGGTAATATTTGGAATGAGCTACAAAAATTTCTCCGTAAATATGCAAAAATTCCGGAAGAAAACTATATTTGCCGTTATTGTGACGCGAAATTGAAGGAAGATAAAATGCCCCCCACGTGTGTTCTCAATGATCTTTACAATCCTAAGGCACCACCAATAATATCGGAACTCAATACGTTTGAAAAAATATTAATTCAAAGAGCTAAGGCTTTCCAAGTTGTTCAAAGATTGGGTACTGTCATGAACAAAAAATTGCCACAGAAGCATATGATTCCAAAAGCTTCAGGTAATAATTTTGTACTACCTTTGCCGTTAGAGGAGACATTGAAAAAGATTTGTCTTCCTACCGATCCGATTAATATCAATCACGAATTATATATTTTAGTTCGTGGTATTCCGACAAAATCTAAATTAGTGTGGGAACGATTGGTGGATAAAAACAAAGTATTGAAATCTTTAAAATGGCTAAAGTCAAATAATCCTCTTTATGCCAAAATAAAGTTGCCTACGTGCTCTGACGATTTACTCCCCAAAGATATTCCCGATATTGAATTCAAGGAAAACGAAAACGAATGCAGAGGGAATTCTTCCGCGTTGATGGATAAAAATGAAAAACAAAATTTGAACACGGCTGTAGATGCAGTTGAGAAAAAAATTGCTCTTTTGACTCAAAAGTCACAATCTGACCCTTTTTATCAGCCATATACGATTCTTCCAATTCACGAAAAAAGAATCAATGCATCTGCAACAGATCTTTATCAAATGATTAAAGTCAACGAAGTTCCTCTGAATAAGAATCTTCCCGATTTGGACTGCCAATGTTTTCCTCATTTACATGCTTATGGCAAAAACGGGCAGAATCAAGAAAGATCTGTACGTCTTACGGATTTTGAGTATTGGAAAACTCGGTTTATGTCTGCGCATAAAGAATATCGGTTAGATGTACAATATCTTTTTTATGCTTTACACGACAACTACAAACGACAGCTCAACGCTGGCATTTATCACAAACTGAACATAACGAATCCAAAAGAAAAGTATACGGCAGCTGGTTATCTGGATCAGTTGTCTAAAGACCAATTGGAGTCGAACTTGAATTCGATATTTTCCAGGTTACGTAATACGGAACAATTTTGGAAAATACCTCGAAGTAATTTGAAAGCCATGACTCGCGAATATGGTCCTGCCACGTGGTTTCTGACCATCAGTCCAAGCGAATGGTTATGGGATGATTTATTTGAATATCTTCGTCAAGTCAATGATATTTCGGATGATGATAAAATTCATCCGATGGAGTTGGTCGTAAGAGACCCAATATCGACAGCGCGATTCATGGATATTAAATTCAAAGGTATGTTGGATTTTATTTGTTCCTCGGCTAATCCTTTGGGTGAAGTGGAACATTACTTTTGGCGTCTCGAGTATCAAACAAGGGGCGCACCGCATTTCCACCTCTTGCTTTGGGTGAAGAATGCTCCGATAATTGGTAAGGCATCACCCGATGAAATCACTGCATTCATAACGAAATACGTTACCTGTAGGATGCCCGACAAAAATGTTTCGCCCGATTTATATAGACGGGTCAATGCTCATCAGAAACACGTTCACAATAAATACTGTTTGCGAACAAAGAAAACGAGAACTGGATTTACTCGACGGTGCAAATTTGGCCATCCACGTCCGTTAACGAAAACTTTTCAGCTCAGAGACGTTGCCGTTTCCATTGCTGGTAGGAAAAAGTTGAAAACGCGTAGTCGATTGTACGATTTGCCACGTGGTGCAGCTGAAGCTCATATTAATGATTACAATCCAGCGATACTTTGTGCTTGGGAAGGCAATATGGACATTCAGTTCATCGGTGAACAATCTACCGTACTGACGGCTTATGTTACAAAATATGTTTCAAAAGCGGAAAAAAGCAACTTCCAGACACCCTTCGAAATAATCAATTCCTCCAAATCTCTAGTCAGTTGTCTCTGGAATTGGGCAATGCGTTTGTTGAATCACCGCGAATGTGGTGCAGTTGAAGCAGCGGATAGTGTCCTTGGACATTCCTTATGGGGGACCGATCCGAAAACCACTATCAAGTGGTTAGACGTTAATATGATTAGAAGTCGGAGATTGAAATCTCGCAAAGATATTGAATCATTGGATCCCGAATCGACAGATTTGTTTTACCCGTCCGTTGTTGATACATACTATCCAAATCGGCCCGAAGAATTGGAATCGATTAATCTTTTTGATTTCAGTAGATGGTATGATATAACGAAAGTAAAACCTAAAAAAAATCCGGAGGTTTACAAAATCGGTCCATCGACATTTTTGAAAAAACGTTCGCGAGCGTGTCTCGTTAATCATTATATCTATAATGTGAAAACCGAACCAGAACGTTATTATTATACATTGCTATTACTATTCAAAACATGGCGAAATATTAGTGATCTCAAAAATAATAAAGATACATATGCTGAGGCATTTTCGTCATTGCAGACGGAACTTGTCGATGCACTACGATATCACGATAAAATAGATGAAATTCAACAGGCTATACAGTATGTGAATGAAGACGTTGAGAAATTACTGATGAAAGATAGTCCTCAAAATGCAGATGAATGTCTTGATAATGACAATGTGTTGGAATGCGTACCAATTGAAGTAGAAGAGGCTGTGAAAGATGTTCAAGATATTGTAGACATGATCAACGTTGAGAACGTTACGCAGATGGTTGATGCATTGAATGCAGATCAAAAACGTGTCTTTGATAAGGTCACACATGCGATAACTTTGGATCAAGAGCCACTCCGACTTTACGTAAGCGGATCGGGAGGAACCGGAAAAAGTCATCTTTTGAACGCTATTAGAGCGTGGCTCAAGAAGAATCTTGGAAAAGATACCGCAGTAGCTGCTCCAACAGGAATAGCTGCATTCAATGTCAATGGTTTGACAATACATCGGTTGTTTCAATTACCCGTTGAACATGGTCGCACTGCAAAGTATAAAGACCTTTCCGATGCAGTACTCCAATTGTTACGAGCTGAACTAAAAAATGTCGCTTTGATAGTAATTGACGAAGTATCCATGATTTCCAACGTGACTTTGATGTATATCAATTTGCGGTTAACAGAAATATTTAATACCCAAGACTCTGAGAATGGTTGGTTTGGTCAGAAACACGTACTACTATTCGGAGATTTGTTGCAGCTTCCACCTGTACATGAAGAACCAGCTTTCGTCATGTTATCAACAGAAAAAACAGACAAATATATCGGAGGGATAGGATCCTTTCATTTGTGGGCGGAATTATTTTCCTATGACGAATTGACAATAAACATGCGTCAAAAAGACGATAATACGTATAGGGATTTGTTGTCCAGACTTCGTATAGGCGCAATTACAGATTCGGATATAAAAATCTTGGAGTCACGAAAATTGCAGTTCAAGGAAGAAACAGTTGACGGTCGTTTATACGAGTTGTGTGATTACATGTCTAATCTACCTTCAGATACTGTTTGTTTGCTTCCGACCTGTAATCAATGTGATGCATTGAATTCAGCAATGTTAGCGCGAATCGCTTCAGAAGAGATACGGCTCGTGGCAAGAGATACTGTAGATTGCCCGGCTTACGTTAAAAAAAAAGTAACGAAAGCTTTATGTAGCGATTATGAAGGTACTTCCAGGACAGCTGCATTAGCTAAAAACATGGTCGTAAAAGTTGGCGCAAAAATAATGATTCGGCGAAATATTGATGTAACTTTGGGTCTTGTTAATGGTACAATTGGCAAAATTGTTTCATTCGGGCGTGATGTTAAAAGTGGTGATATTGAAACTGTTCAAGTTTTGTTGCCATCGGGGTTGGAATACGCATTGGAACGTTCCAGCGTTAAATTCGAAATTATGGATCGAGCATTTGTTGTTAGGAAGCAGTTTCCTATATGTCTGAGTTACGGCATGACCATTCATAAAAGCCAGGGTCTTAGTTTAAAAAATGCTATAGTAGAAGCCGGAAACTCCATCTTTATCTGTGGACAAATTTATGTTGCTTTATCACGCATCACTACTTTAGAGGGTTTGCATCTCATCAATTATGATCCAGCTTCGGTAAAAGCTAATTCAAACGCAATTGTTGAGTACAATCGTTTACGACAATTATATAGGCCTGATCTTAAGGCTTATAGCGTTTCTAAACAGCGTACTGTGAAGGTATGCGACAAAGTTTGGGCAGTGCCAGCAAAAATTGTAGAATGTCAAGAGCAAATAGAAAAAAAAATTCAGGATGATTCTATTCCAATTCATGTGAGAGGGCTTGATAATAATGATAATTTATCGTGTTATGCGAATTCAACGCTCCAATGCATTATACATTGTCCGTCCATTCGAGAAACTATGTTGAAGGATTGTAGTGAAATTTTGAGTATCCAGTCCGTTATCAAAGCATACATGAGTAACGATGAGAACGTTGACGTTTTCGAAGTCAGAGGAATCGTTGGTGAGCCATTCATCAATAAAGCCCAACAAGATCCAAGTGACTTTTTCATTTCTCTTTGTGATAAATTGCGTGTACTGAGAAATGCTGTTGAACATCAAGTAACTTTAGCCACATCCTGCAATACCTGTGGTTCCAAAATAAGTAGTAGTCGTTCAAACACTATTATTTTGCTTACCGTTCCCAAATTACGAAAAGCGGCTTATGGTCTACAATATATGATTGACCACAGCATAGGAAAATCGTTACGTTGTGATCGGCCCTGCATGGTTTGTCATGCACCGGATGTTGTGGAAAGGGTTGATATATCCGCATTAGAAACGATTGTGGTTCTTAAATTGTTAATTTTTGAAATGACGAACGGTAAAATAGAAAAGAAAAAATGCAATATTAAAGAAGTACCAACTACAACTGTGCGGATTAATCAAGATAGTTACAGAGTTATCAGTGCAATTTTCCACCACGGTGACAATATTCAGCATGGACATTTTACGAGCATGTTGCGAAGCACAAGCAAAGGTTGGATTTCTGTCGATGATTCGAAAGTAGAAAAGCGAAGTTGGCCACGTAATGGAAAAGACTTATATATTCTGTTCTTACAACGAGTATGAACCACTTATTCGTTACCAAGTATAAATATCGTTTCGATCGTTTTAATGACCGCTTATCGTATTGCAGCTTTTTTTCTTCTTTCAGATAGTTACTTATATCCGCAGCTTTAGCGCGTTGAATCTACGGTGCATCGAATGTCCTATCCATTCTTTTCCTTTTTTATGATTCATCCGTTTAACATGTTAAAACCTCTGACTTCTAATCTCGTTCATCTCTCGTTATCAATTTACCACTAAAATCGAATTTCTAAGGATCCTTAATATCAATTGCCAATGATGAAGAATCTGCAGTTGGCCAGCTCATCGCTGAACACTCCAGTTCTGAGGCATACTTTGAAAAAAAAACACCATTTCACTTGTTTTCTTGTCCCTCCTCTGGCCTCTTTATAATCCCCACTTCCTCTTTCGTCGGTGATGAAAATGTGAGTTAATTCCTAATGAAAATCTACTCGAACGTTCATGCCTTAACTATGATTTAAGAATTTCTTCATCAATGAAATGTTGATAAATATCGACCTTTCCAAAAGGAGGAGAAATCCGTGAAAATGGCACATTTAACGCCGGACGAGTCGCAGCCAAGGGCGTATTTTTTACTTTCAATAGAAGAATAAAAATTCCTCCATAATTACAACGTTAATGAATATCGCTCTTCCCAAAAAGAAGAGAAATCCGTGGAAAAATACTCTTAAAAAGTAAAAAAAGAACGCCAAGTATTAAAAATCGCTACCTCAGTTGGAAAATTACGACTCCATTTTTTTTCTTGATATCACTGTGGAATTAAAACACTTTTTTGTTGCTTTTTCTTTACTGCGAACCATCTGTTGACCTTCATAAAAATCTTTTAAAAAATTGTGAAACTCAATTGACACTAAATAATAAAAATCTTCGAAAACATTGTGAAACTCTATTGACACAAAATAATAAAAATCTTTCAACTAAAAAATTATAACACTCAATTGACACAAAAAAAAAATGAAATCATCGCAACGGAGCCAAGTATTCATAAAAAGAGCAATGGAACTATGAAAATTTTTTTTTCAACGTTGCTCAACGTTGAGCAACGTTGAGCAACGTTGAGCAACGGAACTCACCACAAATGGCCGCCAGTCAACAGCGTTGAGCTAGAAGTACGCTAATCAATGGTGGTGTTTATAGAGATAGAGAAACTCTACGTTGATCAACGGAACTCAACACAAATGGTCGCCAGTCAACAGGGTTGAGTTGCGAGTACGCTAATCAATGCACACATTATGGGGTGTCCAGCGTGAAGGGGAGTGTCCAGTGAAGGGTTGAGCAGCTAACGTTGCTCAACGCTTCTCAGCGTTACATGAAAAAGCGCACGTTTGCGTACAAGGGCACGCGTACACGTACACGTACTTACCGGACGAATTCACTGCAAAGATTATACAAAAACTTGGCGTGCATGGTTTTCAAAAATAATTTCGGCGAAGGAATACTTCATCCATTTTTACACGTACTGGGGAAACCGCTGAGAGGGGGGTGGGGAACAGTTGGGGTACATTAAGGAACAAAGAGGGAAAATGGCACATTTAAAACTCCTCATCTCCGCCTCGTCCTGAAAACAGCGCGTTCAGCGTTGACCGTCCTTCCTCGATGCGTAGGACTATTTACAGCAGGGGGTTCAGCGGGCGATATTCAATTAGGGAGAGTTCGAGAAATTTAACTAGAAAATACTATCACTTATCTCGTACAGCTTGTCTTCAATGCAAACCGACTTATTCTATCCGAAGATGACAATTTTCTCATCATAGACGGAAAACAGGATGATCGATCAACAAGGAGGGAAAATGGCACATTTAACGCTGAACGCGCTGTTTTCAGGACGAGGCGCAGCCGAGCGCGCGCAGCGCGCGAGGCGGAGATGAGGAGTGAAAACAGCGCGTTCAGCGTTGACTGTCCTTCCTCGGTGCGTAGGATAATTTACAGCAGGGGGTTCAGCGGGCGATATTCAATTGGAGGAGAGTTCGCGAAATTTAACTAGAAAAAAATTTAACTAGAAAATACTATCACTTATCTCGTACAGCTTGTTTTCAATGCAAACCGACTTATTCTATCCGAAGATGACAATTTTCTCATCATAGACGGAAAACAGGATGATCGATCAACAAGGAGGGAAAATGGCACATTTAACGCTGAACGCGCTGTTTTCAGGACGAGGCGGAGATGAGGAGTGAAAACAGCGCGTTCAGCGTTGACTGTCCTTCCTCGGTGCGTAGGATAATTTACAGCAGGGGGTTCAGCGGGCGATATTCAATTGGAGGAGAGTTCGCGAAATTTAACTAGAAAATACTGTCGCTTATCTCGTACAGCTTGTCTTCAATGCAAACCGACTTATTCTATCCGAAGATGACAATTCTCTCATCATAGACGAAAAACAGGATGATCGATCAACAAGGAGGGAAAATGGCACATTTAACGCTGAACGCGCTGTTTTCAGGACGAGGCGGAGATGAGGAGTGAAAACAGCGCGTTCAGCGTTGACTGTCCTTCCTCGGTGCGTAGGATAATTTACAGCAGGGGGTTCAGCGGCTGATATTCAATTGGGGGAGAGTTCGAAAAATTTAACTAGACAATACTATCACTTATCTCGTACAGTTCGTGTTCAAGTCTTCAATACAAACTGACATATGCTATCCAAAAATAAAAATTCTTTTATCATAGACGGAAAACGGGATGATCATTAATTTGGTTGGTACATTCGATTATCTTGTCTTCCCGAAATTATTTTTGAAAACCATGCACGCCAAGTTTTTGTATAATCTTTGCAGTGAATTCGTCCGGTAAGTACGTGTACGTGTACGCGTGCCCTTGTACGCAAACGTGCGCTTTTTCATGTAACGCTGAGAAGCGTTGAGCAACGTTAGCTGCTCAACCCTTCACTGGACACTCCCCTTCACGCTGGACACCCCATAATGTGTGCATTGATTAGCGTACTCGCAACTCAACCCTGTTGACTGGCGACCATTTGTGTTGAGTTCCGTTGATCAACGTAGAGTTTCTCTATCTCTATAAACACCACCATTGATTAGCGTACTTCTAGCTCAACGCTGTTGACTGGCGGCCATTTGTGGTGAGTTCCGTTGCTCAACGTTGCTCAACGTTGCTCAACGTTGAGCAACGTTGAAAAAAAAATTTTCATAGTTCCATTGCTCTTTTTATGAATACTTGGCTCCGTTGCGATGATTTCATTTTTTTTTTGTGTCAATTGAGTGTTATAATTTTTTAGTTGAAAGATTTTTATTATTTTGTGTCAATAGAGTTTCACAATGTTTTCGAAGATTTTTATTATTTAGTGTCAATTGAGTTTCACAATTTTTTAAAAGATTTTTATGAAGGTCAACAGATGGTTCGCAGTAAAGAAAAAGCAACAAAAAAGTGTTTTAATTCCACAGTGATATCAAGAAAAAAAATGGAGTCGTAATTTTCCAACTGAGGTAGCGATTAAGAAACTACAAGAGAAATAAATAAAATGGAAAAAAAAAAAAATTTCGAAAACATAAAAAGAAAGTAAGAATTGAAAGAAAATAATAGTGAAAACGAACATAATCAAAAAAGGAATGATAAAAATGAATAAAATAAATTGAAACAAAAATAAAGAAAATAATAAATAATTAAAATCCAATTAAAATAAATTATAACTAACAAGGGCAGGAAAAAGGAATGGGAACGAAGAAATAAAACTGTAAAACGAATAATTAAATTTTCGAAGTATATTGTTACACTCAGAAATTTAAGATTTAAGATTTAAGAAATTTTGAAAAAAAAAAAACCAAAACTTAAATGTAACTACAATTTTAAACATCGCCGAAAACGGTCGGGACCGAACAGCGCCCACAACTCATCGTCGCAAGGGCCCACCACTGGGCCCGGAAACGCCGGCATGCAAAAAAGCCGACGTAGGCCCAAAACGTCCCCGGGAACATCCTCGGGGTTCCACAAGTCTATCTCCCGGGACCAGGGATCTTCCCTCCACAGCCGCGCCCAGGCCAGGGCGCAATCCCGACGCCGGTTCCTCACGACTCTGGCAGCCGCGATGAACGGCGCCATCCACAATTGGCCAATTGGCCCATGATACGCCGACTTGGGAACTTTCTGAAAAAGAAAAAACAAAACAAAAACAAATTACTATAAATAAAATAAAATAATAACAGAAAAAAAAAAAAAAAAAAAAAAAAAAAAAGGAGTGAAAGAAAAATAATAATATTAATAATAATAATGAAAAAATACGACACTCACCATCCACCAAAATTTGCCGTCCCTCCAGCAATGCGCTACTGCGCCGAACGCCACCGTACGGTTCCGCTTTCCCAATGAGGACATGATCTTCTGAAAAGGAAAAAAAAAAAAAAAAAAAAAAAACACAAACACAAATAAATATGAATGAATTTGAGTATTTGCCGGGCGCTCAGTCCTGTTGGACCATTGTGCCCGGGCCCTGTGGAGGGCAACCCTTGTCAGGGAGAGCCAGGGAGTAGGCCGGCCTCCTTCGCAAAGCGTAGAAGCCCGCTCAACCCCTTAGCCTCCAGCTTGAATTCTTCGAGAGCAAGGGACCCGAGTGCCTCATGCCTGATGCCCTCTAGTCCCTTGCAACTCATTATAAGGTGAAGAGGAGTTTCCTCTGCTTCTTTGCACCTTTGGCAGGTTGGTTCTTCAGTGAGCCCCATCCGCACCGCGTGCCTGCCTGTGAACCAGTGACCTGTCACCAGTCCTATGATCACTCTCAGCTGTCCCCTGTCCAGGTTAGTGAGTGCGATCGCTAACTGTTCCGATGGGCCTGAAAACAGTGCCCTCGTGTGCCTCATCCCGGTACCTCTGCTCCAGAGGTCTGCAAACCACTTCTCCACCCAACTGTTTGCCTCCCTCTTCATGAGTTCCGGTGACGCACCTAGGTGGCGTGTTTCCGCCGATATTTGCCTTGCGGCTCCACATTTGGCCAGTAAGTTGGCCTTCTCGTTACCTTGGATGCCGTTGTGGCCCGGCACCCATAGCAGCTTAACCCTGTTCTCATTGGCAATCAGTGAGAGCAGTTCCTTACAGTCCCTGACTAGCCCAGAGGTCACTGTCACGGAGTGCAGTGTCCTGAGCGCGGTCCGGCTGTCGCTGCAGATGTAAATGTGTTTGCTTCTGTATCCCTTTTCCCTAATGGAATGGGCACAGGCTTTGATAGCAAACAGTTCGGCCTGGAGTACTGTGGTGTTCGGACCCAAATCGAAACTCAGTTCCGTTCTGGGTCCATCACTCCACACCCCGGCACCTGCCCCTGTCGCCGATTTGGCCCCGTCTGTATACCAGACTAGTCCTCCGGGCGACAGGATTGCTCTTTGATCATCACTCCACGACTGTCTGTCGGGAAAGAGGACTTGATAGTTGTGGTGGAAGTAGTGCTGCCGAGGGCAGTAGTCCCCTCCAAGGAGGCCGACTCTTTTCAGAGTCGTGTCCTTCCTCAGAGCCGACGCATGCCCCGACCACGCTTTCTTCCACCGCCGGTTGAAAAGCAGCCTGACGGCCGCCTTCCGTGCTTCTACCTCCGCAATAATGTGTGGAGGCGGTAGGTTTACCAGTGCGCCCAGTGCCAGGGTCGGGGTTGTGCTTAAAGCTCCTGTTATCCCCAGTCCTGTCAATCTGTACACCCCGTCTAGCGCCTTTCTGTTGGATGCCCGGCGAAGTCCGGGCCACCATACTATAGACGCGTATATGAGTTGTGGAACTACAATAGCTTTGTAGATCCATCTAACCGTTTTAGGTTTGAGCCCCCAGGTTTGGCCAAACATCCTGCGGCAGGCCCAGAAGGTCGCTATCGCCTTCTGGGCCTGCCTGCTGATGTGGCGTTTCCAGCTTAGTTTGCTGTCTAGGGTCACTCCCAGGTAGCGAACTTCCTGCGAGCGAGTCAGCTCAGAGCCAAAGATGGAGGGGGGCCTCAGATCGAAGCGCCTCCTCCTTGTAAATAGCACCATTTCAGTCTTATTGGGATTGACCTTTAAGGACTGTGACGTGCACCATGTCTCGACATAGTCCAATGCTTTCTGCATTCTACTAGTCATGTAATTCGGATGGTCGCCGCTCACTGCTAAGCAAACATCATCCGCAAACCCTATGACTTTCACCCCCAGTCTCTCGATCCCGGCCAAGAGCCCGTCTACCACCATCAGCCACAGCAGAGGGGAGGTAACTCCCCCCTGTGGGCATCCTCTGCCGACGCGGGCCCTAACGTCGGTGCCGTTGAGACTGGCAGTGACTGTCCTGGTCCTGAGCATGCAGTGGATCCAGTCAATGATAGTGTCATCCACCTGGAACCTCCTTGCTGCCTCACAGATTGCGTCGAAGGAGGTGTTGTCAAACGCCCCCTCCACGTCAAGGAAAACGCACAGAGTGGCCTCTTTCCTGGAGAGGGCCCCCTCGATCTCTCCAACGAGGTCGTGCAGCGCCGTCTCCACGGATTTGCCCGTCTGGTACGCGTGTTGAGACTGTTGCACTGGCATGCGTGCCAGAGCCCCGTCTCTTATGTACCTGTCCACTAACCTCTCCAGCGTTTTCAGGAGAAAAGACGTCAGGCTGATGGGCCTGAACGATTTCGCCTGATCGTAGGAGGTTTTGCCCGGTTTGGGGATGAAAACAATAATCACCTCCCTCCAGGCTTTCGGGACGTATCTTAACGCCAGGCAGGATCTGAACGTGCAAGTCAAATGCCTCGCTAGGTCCTCCCCGCCCTCCTGTAGGAGCGCTGGAAAGATGCCATCCGCCCCTGGGCTCTTGAATCTGTCAAAAGAATCAATGGCCCACTTGACCCTGTCTGTCGTTACTACTCTGGTAGCTGTCTCCCAGTCAGCGGGTCTGAATCTGGTGGGCGCTTCCCCTTCGGGAGCGCCCTGCCTCATCAAGCTCGAGCCCGGGAAATGTACCTCTATAAGGTGGGCCAAAACATCCTCGTGTTTCTCGGCCGTGCTACCCCCCGGCAGTGTTAAGCCGCCAGGTTTGATGTGTGTCCCTGTTGTGAAGATTCTGCGAAGTCTGGCCACTGTTGACAGGGCCTCGATCTCTCTGCAGAACTTCCTCCAGGCGTCCGTCTTGGACCTCCTAACGAGCTTCTTATAGGTCTTTTGGGTAGACCTATAGGCAGCCCAGTTCTCCTCGGAGTTTGTCCTGAGGGCTTTGCTCAACAGTCGGCGCGAGCCGGTGCGGAGCTTGCCCAGCTCTCTGTTCCACCACGCTACCTTCTTGTTGGCCTTCCTAGTTCTGGTTGGACAGGAAGCCTCATAGGCCTGAACTATGGCTGACCGTAGAAATTCTACGTCACCCTCAATCCCAGCCTCCGTCCTCGACCTTCCGTCAGTTTCCCCGAGCCTGCCATTTAGTTCCTCCCTATAGGAGGCCCAGTAGGTGGCCCTTGGGTTCCTGTAGGCGGTCTCGGGTGGTGGCTCCTCTCCCCCCATCACCGCGAAGGATATGCGGCGGTGGTCCGATAAAGTTTCCTCCTCGTCCACCCGCCACTCCCTTATCCACTGAGCGACTGCTGGAGTCCCCACTGTGAGATCAATCACCTCTTGTCTTCTTGAGGTGATGAATGTAGGCTTAGAGCCTTTGTTTAGAGTCTCGAGGTCTGCTGCCGCTAGGTATTCCAGCAGGGCAGTCCCTCTCTCGTTAGTGTTTGAGCTCCCCCAGATTAGGTGGTGCGCGTTCGCATCACACCCGATCAAAAGGTCCAGCCCTTCATTAGAGCAATAGTTCACTACTGCTCTCAGCTCCTTCGTTGGAGGTGGTTCTACTGAGTCGTATGGGAGGTATGCCGAACAGACTACTAGGTCCGCTGGCACTCCTCCCATCCTCAGTTTGAACCGAGCCACTGCCAGGTCCCTGCTGCAGAGCCTGTTGAGCTTCAGAGCATTGCATCCCTTTTTCACAAAGATGCAAGCCCTTGGCCCCGGCTCCGAGGGATCGTATATCAGCGACCCGATACTCTGATCAATCCCTTTTACTAGCCCCTTGTACACCCAAGGTTCTTGTATTAGGGATATGTGTGTGTGCCCCAGTGCTAGGTCCCGGCTATGTATAGCTGAGGCCGCTATGCAATGTTGCAAGTTGATTTGGGAGAATACGGTCCACCCTGCACCCTTAGTGGTGTCAGCGTTGACCCTTCTCCCCAATCTGGAAGTAGGGGAGTGGGGGGGAGGGATAGGGGGAATGGGAAGTTGGGATGGGGGTGTGGGGGGGGGGGGGGGGGGAGGGGGACTATTGGTTCTGGTGTGAACCGACGTCCCCTCCTACTGGTGCCTTGGGAACCGAAGATGTTTCTTCGGTCCCCTGAGGCGCTCTATGTGGTCCCGACAGGGTCTCGACGAGGGTCCGCTGGACTCCCTGTCTCGGCTCCGTCGGGCCCATCCTCTGCAGGGCCTGGGCCTTGGTCGGTCTACCCCTGGCCCTGGCTCCGCGTCTATCCGGGCGGCTGGGGCGGTCCCTTGGCCCCGCGGCCTCAACGGCCTTAACCGCTGGTGCCGCGTCGCCGCCTTCCCGCTCCGTCCGTCCCGGTTGGCACGGGGTCCCGCTTTGCTGTGGAGCCTCCGGGGCCTCGGTTGGCCTCGACGGTGACAACTGTTGCGGGCCCTCTTCCGTGCCTCCCTGGTTGGGCCTGGGAGCGCCGTCCCGCCGCGCCTCGCCGGCCTTATGCTGGGCCTCGTAGAATCGAGCCCTGCCCAGGCCGTAATGAGGGGCGAGCCCGCGCTCCTTCAGCTTTTCCAGGGAGGCTGCATCGATGCCGAGTACGGCTTGTACGGCCCCCTGCGTTACCCTCCGGTCCCAAACCCTCCATAGGGTGGTCTGCAGCCCGGGGTTCTGGCGGTGTAGTAGGGACAAGATGGCGCGCATGTCCTCGTGCGTGCCGGGGAACACTGCGGTCATCTTCGTTAGCCTGGGTACGCATTCCTTTTCCAGTACCTGGAGTGAAGCGCCCTCCCAGGGCTTTAAGCTTGGGACCGTGGTCTTTAGCCATAGTTTGGCCTTCTCGTCCGAGCATGTCACCCAGAAGACTCCCTGGTCGCACCGGGTCCCCTCGAAGCACGGGACCTCCTGTCCATATGGAATGGAGTTCATCGCCTCGAGCAGCCCACGAGCGACCAGTGAATCCTGCCCCTGGCCGAGGACGGTGCCGGGAAAGTCGGTTGGCGCTATGGCCACCCTCCTGTCGCCAGTTACCGCATCCCCGTAACCAGTGGGCCTGGGAAACAATTTGCTCCTTTTGGTGGCCGTGTATTTTTCCGGGGGTGTGCTGTCCGAAGGCCTGGGCCTCTTGCTAGAGCCCGGGATCTCGTCTGCGCCCCCCTTCGACCCTCCTTTGTGGTGCGGTTCAGTAGGTGTGCCCGCTTGCGCCATTCTGGCCATGCGAGCCCTCCTCTTCGCCGCGCCACTCCGGCCAGGCTTACGTTTTTGTTTTTCTGCCTACGGTTCGGTGGGCCCGGCTTTCGCTGATCCCTCCTCCCCGTCGCGTGAAGCCGGGTCGGCGACGGTCAGATCCTGGGCCTTTGCCGTGACAAAGTCCACTGGATCCGAACCATTTCCGGCCTCGGCCGTGATTGCCGCGGTCGTTCCCTCCTGAGAGGGCCCAGCCGCAGCGTCTTTTAAGGTTTTTGTTAAGTTATCCATACAAATCCCACGAGTAGTCAGGAAATAATGGGGTCCGTCACCGCAGAGCCTGTTGCGGTGATAAGGCTAAATACAATGGGGGGGCGCCTGGTACCCCAAGGGCATCGTTCAAGACACTATAACCCAGTGCCATCCAGCCATCGGCAAGATAGCTCCCACCTTAGCTTGGGGAGTTGGTCCGCGACGGGGCCTTGGGTCCCCTGGGCCAGGTTTTACGCCGGCCGGTTTCCCTATAGCACCCGTTGTCCAGGGTGTTCGGCGTCCCCACGGTCCCGGTCCCGGTCGCCTGGGCGCCCCGTTCCCCGGCCGTTGTGGACGGTCCCCACCCTGGAACTCCTCCTATCCGCCACCTGGAGACGCGCCCGGTTGGCCTCACCCCTGTCCCCGCACCTCTTTACGAGGTGCAGGGGCCCGGGACAAATAAATAAATAAATAAAGAAACAAATAAATAAATGGGAAATAAATAAAAATGGAAAATAAATAAGCGGAAAATATTCAACACAAAATACTAATAAAATAAAGAAAAAAAAAAAAAAAAAAGGGAATCAAATTAATAAAATATAATAAAAATTAATAAAATATAAGAAAAAAATATAATATACAGAAATTTCAAAAAATTTATAACAAAAATAAAATAAAATAAAATAATAAAATAATAAATAGAAACGTCAGTCGAAAAAACTCACCGTTTGTTTCAAGACGACGTGACACGTATGACGAAAACTGTGGTAATGAAGCGACAGACCACTGCACGAGATTTTATAGAAAAAAAATTAGCAAACAGAGAGGACAGATCTTAGAAAAAGACACCCCAGACTCTAACCGTGCCACAGAAAAAGACAGAGGAATTCACGAGTCAAACTCGCAGCCCAGTGCAACCGCACTTAAGCGGATATAGCGTCAGCAAAATCCGCCACAGGGCAACAGTGAAATACAAAAACGATAAGAAACTTTCCCACGAGCAAGAGAAAGAAAGCTAATAAAACGCACCATTACAGGTATGCGATCTCGCTGTCCTTGACAACAGCAATGGACCAATTCCAAGTGGAAAAATTACGAACCACCCCTGGAATTTATTACGAAGAAATAGGAACCTTGCACACCATCGAAGAAATTTGGAAATTGGCTATCCAATTGGACCTAACACCAATAGAAGCAAGAGAAGCCGCCCTAGGACATACCATCACGGCCCTACAACACCTCTGCAGCGAGATGAAACACGACACCTTATGTTCCACATTATCAGCCACCCTAGAACCGACAATAGAGTCACTAAAAAGCGAACTACAAACAATTCACGACCTCGTCGGAAAAGCACCCAGACAAAAAAGAGGATTGATAAACGGCCTAGGATCAATAATTAAATCAATAACGGGAAATTTGGACGCAGACGACGCCCAAAAAATAGAAGACAAAATACAACAGATAACTAACAGACAAGCAACGGACGAAAAAATACTAAAAGAAAACTTGCAAATCCTAAAATCAACAACGACCCTTTTTGATCAGGACAAAACAAAGACACTAACTAACATAAAAGCTTTAAACAAAGCAGTAAGAAATATAGAGCAAGCATTTAACCAACAGACAGACCTAGTACAACAAAGAGAAAGCCTAGACGAAAACATAAACACAGTAGGTTTAGTACTAACGCCACTACTGAGCGACGTACGAAGAATATCAACTTTCCTAGTAGGAATTACAAAAGGAATAGTTGACCCAACTATTATCTCACCGAGACAGCTTACAGAATACTTAAAGAAAGCGCTCCCAAGCATCCCCTCAGGATTAAGTTTTCCAGCGGAAATAACACCAGAAAAAATGCAAGAAATATTGAAAACAGCCGAACTAGGCTCTTACAGCAGCGAATCACGAGTAGTGATCGTAATAAAACTACCGCTAATAGAAAATACAGAATTCAAAATAAACAAAGTCTACCCGTTACCAGTAAGAACAAATTCAAACACTTTCCAATTTCTAGAAACGAAAGAAAAATTCATCACAGTAAATAGCGAAAACAGAAATTACCTCACGCTAACAGAAGAAAATTTGAAAGAATGCAAAACGATAGGAAAACAGTATTATTGTCAACCAAAACACGCAACGCAAGTAATCGGAAATACGATCCCCTGCGAGATAGCAGTTTACTTAGGCAGCAAACCAGAAAAAAGCAGCTGTACGCCACGAATAGCAAAACTTGTAAACACTATGATAATAACATTAGATCAACCCGGAAAATGGCTCTACGTAGCACCAAACCCGGAACCACTAACGATAAAATGCAAAAATGCGAAAATTGCGTACACAACGATTACCGACACGGGAATACTGGTTTTGGACGGGAAATGTTCCGTCACTGCCGCCGATTTTAAATTAATTACTACCACAGAAAATACCCAAAAAGAAACTGTAGATTTCATACCACCACATAACCTAACCTTCGAAATCGGAGCACCACTTGTTAAACACTTAAAATTGAATCTCAAAACTCCGAACAAAACCATTACAAATTCTCTCGAAGTCAACAAACTTGGAGAAAGAATCGAAAGTTTACAAAACAAATTAAACGAAGAACCTGACATTTGGTCAGATTCATACCTTCACATTTTGGGAAATTATTCCCTTCACGGCATAACAATAACAGTACTACTAATTTCTGCAATAATAATTATCATTCGAAAATTCTGTAAAGCCCGATGCGCTCGGACAATTTCCGACATCGAGCGACCGACGACAATTTCGCCAACGCGAGCAAAAAATGAAATTCAAGCTACAGATCTAAAAGTAATTTATACACCGACACAACGACGAATTAATACAGATTCTCTGTAAAACACAAAAAAAAAAAAGACACAAAACAAAACACAAACCTATAACAATTATACAAAAAAAATGTAAACGCAAATTGTAAGCCAAAAGACCAATTTTTACGGAATTTAGTTGCTACACATAAAAAGTCGAAACCAAGTTTCGTCTTCCCAAGGGGGGAGGATTGTTGCGCCCGCATAGCAACCAATTCCATAAAACCATCATATTATAATCAGCGACAGGAAGTCGTGCACGTGCCGTTTCAAAAACGCACCCCTCAGCAAGTCTAGTGGACTTTGCTCCAACTTCGAGGCCAAACCAAAAACGCTGACAATCAAACTCAGCACTCGACCGTCCTCGAGACACCTGTACAATAACCCCAAGGCCTCGGACGATCGACTGCCCACCACCACCATTAATTACCACCTCCAATTAATTACCACCTCCAATTAATACCACCTCCAAAATCAATCGAAAACCCCTAGTTAATAAAAAGGGAATGCAACGCCCAAATCGGACACTCTGCGATCAAATACCGAAATATCATTATCGTTAATTACACCGATTGGTCTTGAGGCAATTACACTCAATTGTAACGAACTTATCCACAATAAACCTTAGACGTTAAAACTGAAAGTATTGGGTTGGAGTTTAACTCGACCTTGGCAATATCCCGAATAAATCAGTCCCAAGCAAACTCGCCCCCACGTGACGGTTTGCACGGGCACAACAATGCAGATGAAAAATTTCTCCCGCCGCCCAAGTTGCACAGAGCGCAACAAAACTCCTACGGGCTTTTGTAATGAGCGCCACTCACGGAGTGTTCGATACGCGAAGCTCGGCCATATTTCTTACCCTCGCTCCTGCCAGCGTGAAACCGAATAGAAGCGCGCGCAAGGCGATTTATATCGAACCTCGCTTCGATCCACGGTGTGGCGCGCAAATCCTGGTCTTACATTCATTCACCATCTTTGTGCACGTGAGGACAGATACAATCTCGAGAAAAAGTAAGTCATTTTAATTCATGATTCAATGATCGACATAATTTCGACGTAATTTAAATGATAATTAAATTAGCATCGTTGAAATTCTGTTTTTTCTTGATCGAAGCTCATAATTGTAATTTAATATTCGGTGTGGACACTAAAATAATTTTCTGCTTTTGCGACTGAAAAACTTGATCCACCCGAAATATTGCCATGATTTTTAGAATTCAATGGATAATAAATAGAAAAAAATGTTTTTCGTTGAATTTCAACGTTGCAAACCTTAGAATCATTAATTTAATATTTCTTTTTATTTCAATCCAAAAAGAATGGCTAAAGCAAATGAAGCGGGTAGCTTTTTAAATACGGTGGATGAAGGAGCGGGTAGTCAGCCTCAATTAGAGGAAATGGCCCAGACCATCCGGGAAATGAAAGAAATGCTTGCGGCAATCATTTCACAGCACCCGAAGCTGCAGCCTCAGCAGCCTCCGCAGCTGCCACGAGCCGACCAATCTGAGAGAATGGAACCAGGACCGAGTGGGCAGCTCTTATAGTGGAATTTTAGGTAGGAATCCTCTTATGTAGGAATTTTAGGAGTTCGTAATGCCGTTAAGAGACGCCGAGACACAAAAAATTAGCTCGGACTCGCTCCCGTTGCATTTCCTTGCAAGTAGCTATCTACAAATGTAAATAATATGGGAACGAATCGATCTATTTTATTGAAATGTCGAATATTTCTTGCCGACAAAGTAACCCAACACAAAAACGTTCATGTCTTGGCCTGCGATTGGTATATTTGAGTTTGTTTTTTCAACTCGGTATCTTGTCAAACCTTTTCGAAATCTTCAACAATTTTTCAATAATGTTGATAATTTCTGAAATCATTTTGATATTTTAAAAGAAAATATTTTAAATTGGTGAAAAACTAACGCTTTCCCCAACTTTTTCTTCGACCGATCAATTTTTTCAAAATATTTCGTGATTCGAGCTACCTATATTTTCGTTTTACGTAGTGGGCCTCTCCTGCTAAGATGTTATGAGCAAGTGCTATTATTTGAAAGATTGCAAATTGTTGCAAAAATATTGAAAGTAGGTCAATGAAACCTGTACGACTGTCTCGGCTATATTTTTTTTATAGAACCTTTTTTGTTGAGAATATTGGGGACACAACTTTTGTCGCAAAGATTTTCGATAATATGAATTCCACAAAGTTAACTCGGAAAAACCGTGTTTTTCATTGTTGAAATAATTTTTCCTGAGCACACTACATATAAAAAAGTTTTCAATATGCTACGTGAGAATGCATACTGATTGTCTATTCCGACTGAACTAAATGGAGTAAAATGAGACGTTGTCAGTCGGTCATGTCGACGTCTGAACGGTTGGGAAAACTATAACGATATTGAAGTTTGCATGGTTGAAATGCAACGAAATTCTCTTTTTTCTTGAGGAGAGCTCATGATTCTTATTCAATATTTAGTCAGAAACCATAAAACAATTTTTTTTCGGGATCCAAACACAAAATCGGTACGAAAATTATCATGGTTTTGGAAATTGAACAAACAATGAATCAATAAAGTATTTTTCGTTGGACTCCAACGTTGCGGACTTCAGTGTCATAAACTAAAATGTCTGGGGACCTGCTACTTTTTTCTAAATGTAAGAACTTGTTTTAGCTTGGACCTCGTATTTTATTCGACGCAAAATCGATTGAACGATGTAAACACCGTTATCATTTGTAACGGGACTGCCTTCGCAACAACATGGACGGACTCTTCGAAGAAAAATCGTACAGAATGTAAATAACGATCCAGAAGACGATTAAAAAAATACTTTTCCGAAAAGTTCAACTGGGTATCAAATGAAAAAATCATATCAAAATACGTAATCACTCATGGTTGTTATGTAATGTTACTATTTGTAAAATTAAAAAAAACTCGACGTTTCCAGTACAGACGGTTGTTTGATATTTTTTTACGTCTTCAAAAAAAAAATCCAAAACTCCGATCGCCAACTAACTTTTTTTAATCGTTCCTGCCATCCAGAGATCTATGCCTAAAATGAAGAAACCACCTCTTAACATACCGAAGGTTGTAAAAAATTTTCAACACTGAGCCACTTTGGAAAATTATTTCCATAGCACCGATAGTTGCCTCACCTTTTTACCAGCTTACTTGGCGTCCAAATGTTCGAAGAATGATGAAGAAAAATGAAAAAATTTCCTTTTTCCATACAGGAAGTTGCAGAATATTTCGGAGAATTCAACGGCCTTGAAATTGAATTTCCGTAGCCCCAATCAGTTTCAATTTTTTTTTCAGCTCATAATCGCTCAATTTTCAAAAAATAATTATTGAAAATAGCCAAACTCGCGATTCTCAATGATTGTACTTTATTTCGGCTACACCCGTATGGAACTTCTCATATAGTAAAAATAGTAACTATAAAGAAATTATTTTTTCACACCATTTATTTAAAATTGAGATATGCTATTTAAAAAGATAAATTGTTATCTAGGATAGAATTTATTGAGAGTTGTTGACGAAAATCATGTCACGTCCGAGTGACGTGGAGGAAGAGTCGGATATTTGAGCGTCGAGCGGTAAACGCTATGTTCCATAAGCTTTTCCTATCAGAATATATACGCTGTGCGTGTATCAAGAGACGCGGCAGCGGCTCGATGCCAAGTATTAAAAGAAAAGCGTAGCGCGAGAGCTGCCGTACTCTTATATACAGTAAAATAGGTGTTTTGTGACGTCACAGAAACTTTGAATCGTTTTTACGGAAAAACGGGGCGACAGAAAAATTTCATATTAGAATTGAATTTTCTTTGATTTTTTATCTTTCGAATGGTCCTCGGTAGAACCAAATCCGTTCAGCCAATCCAGAGAAATCTGATATTAAAGATTTTGGTCGCGAGATCCGGTACGCTTTCTGTTTTCTCAGAGTCAGAGAGGCGTAAGTCGCGCTTGTTGACGCTTGGACATACGCCCTTACGCGTCTGGTGGACATTTTCGGCCCGTGACGACAGCCGCTCCGCTGAACGCGGTATCCCCACTCTTCACGATGTCAGTGAACTTAGCAGATCATTCTCCAGCAGATCAAAAATAAAAGTGAGTTCTTATCGCATGCAGCTGAGTTCTATGGTTCCTGATAGTTTTTAGAAATAGTTCCGGCGTTTTACCTTGAAAAAAGGCGATTGAGAAAATGATCTGCCAACTTCCGGCAGCAGATCATTTCGGAGCAGATCAAAAATAAAAGTGCGTTCTGTGTAAATGCAAATGTGTTCTACAGTTCTTGATACTTTTCAGGAATAGTTCTGTACTCACGTTCGAATACCAGCGGATAATGGCAGAAAGTTTGAAAATTCGAAAAATACAATTTCCATTGTTTCAAACAATTCTTCGAATCTAGAACTCTCTCGTTTCCGACAGATCCGTATCAGAACTGTAATTCAAAACTCGATTTGCGTCCAGAACTCAAGTTTAAATACCAGCAAATCACGTTGGAATGGCTGAACAGGAGAAAAATACCATTTTCAACGTTTTAAATTATTGTGCAAGGCCATAACTCTTTCGATTTCCACAGATCCCTATCGGGACTGCAATGTAGAACTCAATTCGCGCCTAGAACTCGACTTTAAATACCAGCAGATCACGTTAGAATGGCGGAGCAGGAGCAAAATACCATTTCCGTCGTTTCAAATTATTGTGCAAGACTAGAACTCTTTCGATTTTCACAGATCCCTATCGGGCCTGCTATGTAGAACTCCATTCGGGTTCAGAATTCAAATTTAAATACCAGCAGATCACTTTAAAATTGCCGAATAGGAGGAAACTACCATTTTCATCGTGTCAAACATTTCTTCAAAGCTAGAATTCTGTCGTTTCTTACAGATCCGTCTCGGAACTGCTATCTAGAACTCGAATTCTGTGCAGAACTCAAGCTTGAATGCCAGGAAATTACGTTAGAACGGCTGAAAATTAGGAAAACACAATTTTTCCTGTTTGAAATTATTGTACAAGGCTAGAACTTTTTCGTTTTTCATAAATCCGTATCCGACCTGTGACCTAGAACTTGATTCGAGTCCAGAACTGAAGTTAAAATGCCAGCAGATCACGTAGGAATGGCCAAACAGGAGGAAATTACCATTTTTATCGTTTCAAACAATTCTTCAAAGCTAGAGTTTTTTCGTTTCTCACAGATCCGTATTAGAACTGCTATCTAGAACTCAATTTCAGTGTAGGACTCAAGTCTAAATGCCATCAGATCATTTCAAAACGGCCGAACAGTAGAAAAATACTATTTTCGTCCTTCCAAATCCATGTGCAAGGCTAGAACTCTTTCGTTTTCCATGAATATGTATCGGGCCTGTGGCCTAACAGTCAATTTGAGTCCAGAACTCTCGTTTGAGTGCTAGCAGATCATATCAAAAAGTGTCAAAAGTTGCAAAACGCAATTTTTATCGTTTCAAAAATTCTAGTTCTCTAGAATTTTCAAATTTTTTACAGATCCGTATCGGAACTGCGACTTGTAATTCGATTGGAGTTCGGAACTCGTGTTTAAAAACCAGCAGATCCACTACCGCGTTTCTTGATGAATACAATCAATGTTCTCTAGAATTCTCAAATTTATTACAGATCCGTAACGGAACTGCAACTTGGAATTTGATTCGAGTTCGGAACTCATGTTTAAATGCCAGCAGTTCCACTACCGCATTTCATGATGAATACAATTAATGTTTCTCACAGCGGACATCGTGATAAAGCAAGAAATTGACAGAATGCTACCTTTTCTTAAGGATTCTGTAATACATATTTAGGTTATCAATACATATATCAACCGATCCATAATTACCGTGATACGTGTGGGCAGAAAGGAGGCATACCGCTTTCGCATAGTCACACATATAGAAGTATTTTTGAATAAATCTCTTAACACTTCACCAACTTGTCTATTATTGGGAACATCGTAGTCTGTGGGGGCGTTCAATCCGCATTAGGACTGAGATTTCCGAAATGATGAATATCGTATATAAATGAACGCAATCTGTCCGATTCCGACGAAAGTATCTTCAGACTTCCGAGCTGGGCACATTCAACTCGAACATCACATTCTTCAAAATTCACAAGACCAGGCGTATACAATCCGGTATATGAAAATAGAATTGGGTTGGAAAGTGAATGAATGCCAAAGAGATATTTGGTTCGATTTTCAGGAAACTGAAAAAGTATTTTTCGGCGTGTCCTCTACAGCCTGCGGAATTCGATTCGGGTTTCTTTTCGCAAGTACCGATGCTGTATTCAATATAGCTGGAGGAATGCCCCTTTAGAAATATTCCTTTGTATGATAGATCCTTTAAGCCATTAGAAGTTTTCGAAAGATGGCATGAGATTTGTAGCAAGTTACCACAGACTCCAGTGTCAGCTAGCATTCAGGAAAAATGAAAAATATCAGTTTTATCTGTCACGGCGCATCGGTTTTTTTTTGTAGTTCCAAAGAGAAATTGGCCTTACAGATACCAAAAATCTCTGAGTTCCCACTTGTAGTTCAACCAATCGAAATTTTGTTTCTTAGATCCACCATCTTATAGCGCTTAAGATCGCTTGGAATTTCCTAAATATTACATGAGATTTGAATTAATGATCCCTGAAAACCGTCGAGCTTCAGCTGTTATAAAAAAAAAAAAAATACAAAAATGGTTTGGATGGTTATTGGATCTGTTTTTTCCATTTTTCGAAAGATGATATTGAATCTGAATTTAGTGACCCGATAAATGTCTATACTAAGGATGTCATAAATTCGGGAAACCGTTTTCTTTTACATACATTTTCGGTAAGAATGGTTATTTTTTACCTCACCATAGCGAGCTTAATAATGCAATAATGAATCAATGGATCTTAACAATAACATTGTGATGTAGTTAGTTCATAGCAACGACAATAAGCACTTGTTGGCTAGTGGTTTTATTCGAAATTCGAAATAAAATGCCGCCGAAAGTGGCGTACGATAAAATTGCCTTGCGGCAAATCTTATCGGATGCTGAATGTCGGACGATTGATGATGACGGGCATCTTTTTCCACCTTCTCATGAGGTATATCGAAAAATTTCAAATATGATGGCTGACAAAGGGTCGGTTATCACACCCAAGCATGCTCATACTATTATTAACAATAATCGTGCTGGGTTTCGAGATATCATCATGGAAGTTTTCGGTATTCGAGAGCGGGAAATGAGCATCTCCGTGAATGACACTAATTACAGTGTCGAAAAGTGTACAGACCAGTCCACCGTTACGCTAACAAGTTTAACTTCGATAAAGGTGAACTTAGTAATTTCAGAGGAGAAATGGCAAAGTATTAAACCCGCCGAAAAATTATACGGTAAGCGCGTATATTGGAAGTTACGAGAAGGGTGGGCAGACGTGGTAGCTGAAGCTTTGTGGGTGCAGCACCATTTAGACTGTGTTTTTACGTTCAAAAATCACAATGTATACTTGAGTTCAATTTCCAAGTTTTTCTTAACAATAGAAGGGTTCTGCCGCGAATGCCACGCTAAGATCTATTGCACATTGTTAAAAGAGCCAGCGAAAGGAGTTGATGTGATACTCCAATGTAACATTGATGGCATTAGGCCCGAATCTCATTCAGGAAAGGAAAGGAGACAACTGAGAGGCGTTCGTCGCCTCAAAGTTGCAGACTATCTCATCGATGGCCGTAAACAGGCGGTGTAATGGCGACGAAAAGAAGCTGGACGTATAAAAAAATTTGGAGGTAAAAATCCGCCGATCTTACCGAGTAATGAAGTCGTCCGAAAAGCCAAGGAACAGCGATTGTTAAATAAATATGGATTGAAATTCGGAAACCCTGCATTGAATTTATTGAACAGCGCTGAACACGGTAAGTTGGTAGGTTTCATTCAATCCGTCGGAGTGTATCGCTCCAACTGTATCTATTGGCTACTCGAACAACTCCAAATATACATCGCCCGTTGTCGAAATGACCCTAACGCAACATTGGCAATCGATGCTACGGGAGGCATTGCCAAGCGCGATAAGTCACAAAAGCCGCACATTTTTTTATACCAGTGTGTGCTCTCGACGAAAGACGGTAGCATGCCAACTTTTCACATAGTTTCAGCCGATCAAAGATCCATCATCGTCGCTGGTTTTTTAAGCCACGTTCTTGCTGCAAACGCTCCTATCCCGCCGATCGTCGTAACTGATTTCGGGTGGTCTTTGTTGATTGCGGTAGCGTGAATATTCGGCCAATGCGCAAGTTTGAAAGATTATTTGCAGAAATGTTATGATGCAATTGGAAATGAGGAACCATCGCTGCCATCGACGTGTATGCGATTAGACGTATGTCATCTGTCATCAATGATCACACGATGGCCGAGTTTAAAAGGTAAGGATAAGTCTTTGGTACGGCAATTTTATAAGCGATGCGTTGGAAAAGCTTGTCAAATCTCGAATCTCGAAGACTTGTCGTACTTCCTAGAATCGGTTCTCGTCGTTGCGCTCAGCAAATGCATTGGGTCCGGACCAGATGGCAAGGTCTTACCGTCGGTTGATCGTCTCCGTTTCTTGAACAATAGAATCAAAGGGCTGGAAATGATGAGCGATGACGATGATGAAGCCTCAGACCCTAGCAACCGAGGAGCTTCTGATAATATTGACGAGGACTCCGATTCAAATCCGGAACGGAATTTGATCGAAAAAGGAATTCACAAACCAGGCTGGAAATCATGGTGTGATAGATTGTACGACGCTGCAGTTGAAATCGCTGATCAGTCGTCGGAAGGTGATACTATCAATGCCTGCTACAGTATCGATTTCGCTAAAAGATTGAAAAGACATCTCCTTCCATACGTATCTCTCTGGACCGCAATCATGGTGCCTATTTTTGGGAGAGGCTCACTAACCGCCACCTCCGCTGCAGCCGAATCCGAATTTGCGGATATGAAGAATGCCGAGTTTATCGGCGAAATTCCCATGCGGATAGACAGATTCGTTTTACAGCATCTTGAGCGAATCGAAGACAAAATAAAGGAGCGCTCCAAACCGACGGATGGTTCACTGCAAAACCAAGACGAATTATCAAAAGCCCCGGATAACACTGGCCTCAACGAATCTTCCGGAGCTCTATCCACCTCTAAGGCTGAAGAGCTGCTGAACAGCATGGAAGTCGACGATCCTCCTGACACAACGCCTGGAAATATCTCGTTTGATGTGACTGCCCATAACGTATGCAGCACTCCAAACATCTCAGTAAAAAACATCTCAGTCTCCCCTATCCAGTCCCCAGTACCTAGTCTCAAGTCAAAAGTCGAAAATTGCATGAACATTGCCGATTCTTCGAGGATCGTCAAGAATGTGGAGCCTAAAACGACCCAGTTATCCGGGATGGAAAAAAATCTAGCTGATAACGATGCGAACGTTTGTGAGGACTGGAGAGGACTAAGCACGAACCCGAAAAGGAAAAATGAAACAGATGAGTCGCTGGTTAAAAGACGAACGAAGCCAACATGTTTGGATAATTGTCCTGAGTAGGATTTTATTAAAGACTCCAAAACTGCCCACGCACCAGTTCTTTTGAACGGAAACATCGCAGGATCAGTGCGTTTAAACAATCAATATTTAAATGTTACTTCAACCTGTGCTTTTGATTTGATTTTCCAGGTGGTTCTCAGCGGGCTGTTAGCGAATAAAGTTTACTCCGAGACTTTAAAATCATCTGACTGTCCGATCGTTAACTTGGCACAGAGTGTCAACGATAAAAAGAAAATATTGCGTGAACATTATGTTCAGCGTGCAAAAATATTGACAGGCATTTCCATGTTTCAAGAAGCGGTCACGACCTATACGAGGAATATAATGCGTTTAGATGTGGAGTGCAATGCTGCCCATCTAGCGCAATATCTCTTGGAAAAAGAACCAAGCTATACGTCAAGCGTCGATTGTTCCTGCGGATATAGCAACCAGCATAAATACACGTTCGTAAGTGTCAATGTTGACATCATTCTGTGCCGCGGCCTGCATTTAATGCAGGAAGCCATCGAAGATTGTATAACTATGGAAAAGTCTTGCTACAACTGTAAAAGGAAAATATCTTGCGTAAATGATTATGGGTCGCACCTGGTAATCGACACAACAGTTATCAGCGATCCTGGGTATCCCAAATTCCCAATAGAAAAAATATAGTTGTTCCCAGGTTGGATTCATTGAAAAAAATCATTCAAGTCGGTGGAAAAACATACATGGTAGCTGCTGTCGTTGATTTCAGTTCAGACAAGAAACATTATGCCACGTATGGATTAACGGGCGAGTTCTGGTATAAATATGATGGCCTCATAAAAAAGCGCGCATCGGTGACTCTAAAAACAACGATAACTCCGCATCTCATAGTATACGCAATATGCCGTGTTCGTTGATTGGTCCTCAATGCAATGGGCCTCTTCCATAAAAATCAGTGGCATATAAGTATTCCCAGAAAGTGAAGAGTCTTCCCGTAAAGTACATGGGCTTAAGAAAAACTTGTCCTGATGAAACGACCTTTCAATAATTTTTCACTGTCATGTACTTAGTCGTAGTCAACGTTTATTGAATTGAATAATATTTATAAGTAAGGATAACAATGCCATGGAAGCAAAAGAAACATATTGGAAACAAAATCAATAAAAGAAACCAAGCCTTCAGAAAGCTTCCAAAGGAAAAAATAAGGAAATCACAAAAATTGAAATGAATGATAAAAATATGAAATAATGAATGAGGAACGGGAAGATTCAGCTTATTGCTTGCTTCGACAAAAAAATTGCAAAGTTTGAAACCTAATACAATTAAAAAAGAATAAACGAAAACGAAAAAGTAAACGAAAAAAAATGAAAAATGAAAATCAGAAACAAAAAAAAATAAAAAATGTAAAAAACCAAACAAAAACGTAAAAAACAAAAAAAAAACGAAAAAACAAAAAACAAAAAAAAACAAAAAACGTGAAAAAAAATGAAGCCAGTTCTCAAAACGTCCCCGTCGTTGGCTTTGGGTAGCGCCGAGATTGAGAATCGCAATCGTTTTCGGAAAAATCGGAATAGTTCTAGCTGGCATAATAATTTGAAACGACGTAAATGGTATTTTGCTTCTGTTCGGCCATTCTAACGTGATCTGCTGGCATTTTAACTTCAGTTCTGGACTCGAATCAAGTTCTAGGTCACAGGTCAAAAATTGTATTTTCCTAATTTTCAGCCGTTCTAACGTAATTTCCTGGCATTCAAGCTTGAGTTCTGCACAGAATTCGAGTTCTAGATAGCAGTTCCGAGACGGATCTGTAAGAAACGACAGAATTCTAGCTTTGAAGAAATATTTGACACGATGAAAATGGTAGTTTCCTCCTATTCGGCAATTTTACAGTGATCTGCTGGTATTTAAATTTGAATTCTGAACCCGAATGGAGTTCTACATAGCAGGCCCGATAGGGATCTGTGAAAATCGAAAGAGTTCTAGTCTTGCACAATAATTTGAAACGACGGAAATGGTATTTTGCTCCTGCTCCGCCATTCTAACGTGATCTGCTGGTATTTAAAGTCGAGTTCTAGGCGCGAATTGAGTTCTATATTGCAGTCCCGATAGGGATCTGTGGAAATCGAAAGAATTCTAGCCTTGCACAACAAGTTAAAACGACGAAAATGGTATTTTCCGCCTGTTCAGCCATTCCAACGTGATCTGCTGGTCTTTAAACTCGAGTTCTGGACCCGAATTGAGTTCTACGTTGCAGTTCCGATAGGGATCTGTGGAAATCGGAAGAGTTCTAGCTTTGGACCACAAGTTAAAACGACGAAAATGGTATTTTTCTCCTGTTCAGTCATTCCGAAGTGATCTGCTGGTATTTGAACACGAGTTCTGGACCCAAATTGAGTTCTACATTTCAGTTCCGATATGGAACTGTGAAAATCGAAAGAGTTCTAGCCTTGCACAACAAGTTAAAACTACGAAAATGGTATTTTTCTCCTGTTCAGTCATTCCGAAGTGATCTGCTGGTATTTAAACTCGAGTTCTGGACCCGAATTGAGTTCTACATTGCAGTTCCGATAGGAAACTGTGAAAATCGAAAGAGTTCTAGCCTTGCACAACAAGTTAAAACGACGAAAATGGTATGTTTTTCCTGCTCCGCCATTCTAACGTGATCTGCCGGTATTTAAACTTGAGTTCTGGACCCGAATTGAGTTCTACATTGCAGTTCCGATAGGAATCTGTGAAAATCGAAAGAGTTCTAGCCTTGCACAATAATTTAAAACGACGAAAATGGTATTTTTCTCCTGTTCAGACATTCCGAAGTGATCTGCTGGTATTTAAACTCGAGTTCTGGACCCGAATTGAGTTCTACATTGCAGTTCCGATAGGAAACTGTGAAAATCGAAAGAGTTCTAGCCTTGCACAACAAGTTAAAACGACGAAAATGGTATGTTTCTCCTGCTCCGCCATTCTAACGTGATCTGCCGGTATTTAAACTTGAGTTCTGGACCCGAATTGAGTTCTACATTGCAGTTCCGATAGGGATCTGTGAAAATCGAAAGAGTTCCAGCCTTGCACAATAATTCAAAACGACGAAAATGGTATTTTTCTCCTGTTCATTCATTGAACCGTGATCTGCCGGTATTTAAACTTGAGTTCGGGACCCGAATTAAGTTCTACATTGCAGTTCCGATAGGAATCTGTGAAAATCGAAAGAGTTTTAGCTTTCCACAATAATTTAAAACGAAGAAAATGGTATTTTCCTCATGTTCAGCCATTATAACGTGATCTGCTGGTCTTTAAACTCGAGTTCTGGACCCGAATTGAGTTCTACGTTGCAGTTCCGATAGGGATCTGTGAAAATCGAAAGAGTTCCAGCCTTGCACAATAATTTAAAACGACGAAAATGGTATTATCCTCCTGTTCATTCATTTCGACGTGATCTGCTGGTATTTAAACTCGAGTTCTGGGCGCGAATTGAGTTCTACATTGCAGTTCTGATAGAGATCTGTAAAAATCTAAAGAGCTCTAGCCTTGCACAACAAGTTAAAACGATGAAAATGGTATTTTGCTCCTGCACCACCATTCTAACGTGATCTGCCGGTATTTAAACTTGAGTTCTGGACCCGAATTGAGTTCTACATTGCAGTTCCGATAGGGATCTGTGAAAATCGAAAGAGTTCCCGCATTGCACAATAATTCAAAACGACGAAAATGGTATTTTTCTCCTGTTCAGTCATTGAACCGTGATCTGCCGGTATTTAAACTTGAGTTCGGGACCCGAATTGAGTTCTACATTGCAGTTCCGATAGGAATCTGTGAAAATCGAAAGAGTTCCAGCCTTGCACAATAATTTAAAACGAAGAAAATGGTATTTTCCTCCTGTTCAGCCATTATAACGTGATCTGCTGGTCTTTAAACTCGAGTTCTGGACCCGAATTGAGTTCTACGTTGCAGTTCCGATAGGGATCTGTGAAAATCGAAAGAGTTCCAGCCTTGCACAATAATTTAAAACGACGAAAATGACATTTTCCTCCTGTTCAACCATTCTAACGTGATCTGCTGGTATTTAAACTTGAGTTCTGGACCCGAATTGAGTTTTACATTGCAGTTCCGATAGAGATCTGTGAAAATTCTAAAGAGTTCTAGCCTTGCACAATAATTTAAAAGGACGAAAATGGTATTATCCTCCTGTTCATTCATTTCAACGTGATCTGCTGGTATTTAAGCTCGAGGTCTGGGCGCGAATTGAGTTCTACATTGCAGTTCCGATAGAGATCTGTGAAAATCTAAAGAGCTCTAGCCTTGCACAATAATTTAAAACCAGCCTTGCACAATAATTTAAAACGAAGAAAATGGTATTTTCCTCCTGTTCAGCCATTATAACGTGATCTGCTGGTCTTTAAACTCGAGTTCTGGACCCGAATTGAGTTCTACGTTGCAGTTCCGATAGGGATCTGTGAAAATCGAAAGAGTTCCAGCCTTGCACAATAATTTAAAACGACGAAAATGACATTTTCCTCCTGTTCAACCATTCTAACGTGATCTGCTGGTATTTAAACTTGAGTTCTGGACCCGAATTGAGTTTTACATTGCAGTTCCGATAGAGATCTGTGAAAATTCTAAAGAGTTCTAGCCTTGCACAATAATTTAAAAGGACGAAAATGGTATTATCCTCCTGTTCATTCATTTCAACGTGATCTGCTGGTATTTAAGCTCGAGTTCTGGGCGCGAATTGAGTTCTACATTGCAGTTCCGATAGAGATCTGTGAAAATCTAAAGAGCTCTAGCCTTGCACAACAAGTTAAAACGATGAAAATGGTATTTTGCTCCTGCACCACCATTCTAACGTGATCTGCCGGTATTTAAACTTGAGTTCTGTACACGAATTGAGTTCTACATTGCAGTTCCGGTAGGGATCTGTGAAAATCGAAAGAGTTCTGGCCTTGCACAATAATTTAAAACGATGAAAATGGTATTTTTCTCCTGTTCAGCCATTCCAACGTGATTTGCTGGTATTTAAACTTGAGTTCTGGACGCAAATCGAGTTTCGAATTACAGTTCTGATACGGATCTGTCGGAAACGAGAGAGTTCTAGATTCGAAGAATTGTTTGAAACAATGGAAATTGTATTTTTCGAATTTCCAAACTTTCTGCCATTATCCGCTGGTATTCGAACGTGAGTACAGAACTATTCCTGAAAAGTATCAGGAACTGTAGAACACATTTGCATTTACACAGAACGCACTTTTATTTTTGATCTGCTCCGGAATGATCTGCTGCCGGAAGTTGGCAGATCATTTTCTCAATCGCCTTTTTTCAAGGTAAAACGCCGGAACTATTTCTAAAAACTATCAGGAACTATAGAACTCAGCTGCATGCGATGAGAACTCACTATTATTTTCGATCTGCTGGAGAATGTTCTGCTAAGTTCACTGACATCTCTTCACGCGCAACTGAGCGAGAGAGACAGACTATATCGGGCCTCTCTTTCCGTATGGAATTCGTTGTCTAGGTACCATGGTTTTTGTTGTCTAGGTCTCTATAGTTTCCGCTCTCTAGGTCGACGGCTCTATGGTTTTCGTTGTCAAGGTAAATTTCTCCATGGTTTTCGATGTCTAGTACGACGGCTCCATGGTTTTTTTTTGTCTAGGTATATTTCTCCATGGTTTTCGATGTCGCGGTATGTTTTTACACTTTGCAATGAAACACTTTTGATTTACTATATTCATGTATTTTACTGTTTCTTCATTGCGAACAATCTTTTGACCTTCATAAAAATCTTCTCAAAAATTTTCAAACTCAATTGAGACAAAAAAAAATGAAATCATTGCAATATAGCCAAGAATTCATAAATGAGTGGCAAAATTTCACAGACGAACGTGCGCCCTCGACACATTCGGTTCAAGGGTTTCCCCATTTCGGAGGATTCCAGCATGATTATCCCGAATATTATGATGACTTCATGCTAGCTAAAGATCATGAATGCACGTACAATACAATTCCACGGGGAACGAAACATAAAAAAGGGCACGTTTGCGTACAAGGGCACGCGTACACGTACACGTACTTACCGGACGAATTCACTGCAAAGATTATACAAAAACTTGGCGTGCATGGTTTTCAAAAATAATTTCGGCGAAGGAATTCCTCATCCATGTTTACCCGTACTGGGGTAGCCGCTGAGAGGGGGGCGGGAACAGACGGGATACATTAACAAACAAAGAGACAAAATGGCACATTTAACCCCGCGTTCGGCGTTGACTGTCCTTCCTCGGTGCATAGGATACTTCGCAGCAGGGGGTTCAGCGGGCGATATTCAATTGGGGGACTTATGCTATCCGAAGATGAAAATTCTCTCATCATAGACGGAAAACAAGGTGATCGATTAACAAAGAGACAAAAGTTCGAAGTGATCCAAACAGTGTAGAACTGATCCGCTCACGTAAGCGTAGACAGCAAAAAGCGAGATGGGCAACTCCGTCTACGCATGCGCGAGCGGATCAGTTCTACACTGTTTGGATCACTTCTAACCCTAAAGAACACGACTAAGGCCCGGTTTCATAACTCTCGGTGAAGTTGGTAAACGGGGTTTAATGAAAAACGCGCGTTCCGCAACTCCTTAATCTACGCTTAAGCCACAGTTTCGTCGGTCAAATATAACCGGCCGAGATTGGGCGTTTAACGGGCTAAACATCCGTCATATATAGGTTATGGGTGTATGAGTGATGTGTATGTGCCAACTGACAGCTCGCCCGCTGCTTGCGAAATCTCATTTCTTAACCTATAACTTCCTGTTTCTCTCTGTGTAATGTGTATTAACCCTCAGTAGACACATATGGGTGTTGGGTGTCCAGCACATTCAGCGAATGCCATTAATTTCTCCTTTTTCGTATATATTACCATTAAATATATAACAATAATTAAAAAGAATTTTTATCCATCACCCACACTGCAGGCTCTTTTCCCATATATCGAAAACTACTTTCCTGAATTTTTCAAATTTTCTCAACAAGTCCAAAAGTACTGTAAAAAAACAGTAAGGCGCCTGACCCATGTGTGTCTAGGACGGTGCACTAATTGTACTGTGTGTTTACGGAGGGTTAACAGTAATTCGAGTGGACACACAAATAATAATGTTGCCAAAACATAGCAGGCAGACGAATTATCGATGCTCTATTATCGTCTTCAGTCAGAACTCAAAGATTTTTTTAACATGGAAGACCAAAAGCTGTGAAAAAACGAATTTTGATGAATTTTATGACATCGATTTACCCGCTCGACTTCGCTTATCGAATGAAAATGTATTTGAAGTCCTGCAGCAAATACGTCATGAACTGGAGCATCGAAAAGAATATTCAACGTATCCCTTCCACACTGTCCCATTCCAGAAAGCCAATCATCGAAGATATTTGAAAAGGAATAAGCGCTCGGTTGGAGTTATTTCTAATGGAATATAGGTTTCCAAAAACCCCGGTTAAAAGTGCACTGTGGAACGCAACTGCGATAAATCGCTTGTTAGAGCAGCGGTTAGATTCAACGTTCGGTTACTAAATCTCGCGTTTAACCTCGAGTCGTGGAACTAGGCCTAAAATGGCACATTTAACGCCGAACGCGGTGTTTTCAGGACGAGTCGTAGCCAAGCGCGCGAGGCGGAGATGAGGACTGTCCTTCCTCGGTGCATAGAATACTACGCAGCAGGGGGTTCAGCGGGCGATATTCAATTGGGGGAGAGTTCGCGAAATTCAACTAGAAAATACTGTCGTTTATCCCGTATAGTTTGTCTTTAATACAAAGTGACATATGCCATCTAAAAATGAAAATTCTTCTATCATAGACGGAAACGAGATGATCATTAAACTGGTACATTCAATTATCTTTTGTCTTCCCGAAATTATTTTTGAAAACCATGCACGCCAAGTTTTTGTATAATCTTTGCAGTGAATTCGTCCGGTAAGTACGTGTACGTGTACGCGTGCCCTTGTACGCAAACGTGCCCTTTTTTATGTTTTGTTCCCCGTGGAATTGTATTGTACGTGCATTCATGATCTTTAGCTAGCATGAAGTCATCATAATATTCGGGATAATCATGCTGGAATCCTCCGAAATGGGGAAACCCTTGAACCGAATGTGTCGAGGGCGCACGTTCGTCTGTGAAATTTTGCCACTCATTTATGAATTCTTGGCTATATTGCAATGATTTCATTTTTTTTTGTCTCAATTGAGTTTGAAAATTTTTGAGAAGATTTTTATGAAGGTCAAAAGATTGTTCGCAATGAAGAAACAGTAAAATACATGAATATAGTAAATCAAAAGTGTTTCATTGCAAAGTGATATCAAGAATAAAATTGAGTCGATATTTTCCAACTGAGGTTGCGATTTTTTAATAGTTGGCGTCCTTTTTTTACTTTTCTGGAGTATTTTTCCACGGATTTCCTTCCTTTTTGGGAAGGGCCATATTTATCAAAATTTAAATGATGGGGAAATTTTTATACAAAGTAATATAAAGATAATTGAGTCATAATTTTCCAACTGAGGTTACACTTTTTTAATACTTGGCGTCTTTTT
This sequence comes from Hyposoter dolosus, assembly GCA_963921915.1. Taxonomy (NCBI): domain Eukaryota; kingdom Metazoa; phylum Arthropoda; class Insecta; order Hymenoptera; family Ichneumonidae; genus Hyposoter; species Hyposoter dolosus. The sequence goes on along the minus strand of OY998130.1, from coordinate 25,155,795 downwards.
TTTACTTTTATAAAGTATTTTTCCACGGATTTCACTTCTTTTTGGAAAGTAGGATATTCATCAACATTTTTTTAAATAATAGAGGGATTATTCGTTCTGGTTGGTTGTTCAGGAGAGACGACAAATCTCTTCAATAACTTTCGTCGACAGCGCTGGTAAATCTCTTAAAATATCTCGAAAAGAGACATGATCAATCGCTTGAAAAACTCTCGTACAGACTCTCGTTTAATCTCTTAAGGAAACCTCGAAGAGACTCGTGGTCAATCCCTTAAAGAAACCTAAGTGACCCCCTCAGTCAATCCCTTGAAAAAATTCCGTCGCGACCCCTTAAAAATCCCGTCCAGACTCTTGGCCAATCTGTTAAAAAAACCTCGTCGAGACTCTTAGTCAACCCCTTCAAAAATCCCGTCCAGACTCTTGGCCAACCCTTTGAAAAAGTCTCGGCAGGATTTTTGGTCGATCTGCTGAAATGAGTCTTGACGAGAATCTGGATAAATCTCTTAAAAAAGCCGCGGTGGGACTCTTTAGGAATCCCATGAAAAACGTCTCCGTAACGGTCCTACTTTATCCCTCAGAAAACTTCCGTCCATACCCCTTCCGTCAATCACTTCAGAAAATCTCAGCGACAGACATGATCAACCCCTTAAAAAATCCCGTCCAGACTCTCGGCCTATCTGTTGAAATAACAGCGTCGAGACGCTTAGTCTAACCCTTAAAAAATCCCGTCCAGACTCTTGGACAATCCCTTATAAAAGTCCCGGCGAGATTCTTGATTAATCTTTTGAAAACTCCCATTCAGATTCTTGGTCAACCCCTTAAAAAATCCCATCCAGACTCTTCGCTAATCCCTCAAAAAAGTCCTGGCGGGATTTCTCCCTTCATCCTCCCGCCCTTCTCCTTCATTCTCCCGTTTTTTTATTGTCCCGTCGCATTTTCGACTAATTTTTTTACTCCGAGCAAAATTGTTCCGGGCTCACGTGATTCTGCATTCAAAAACGAAAAGAATGAGCCCAAGTTGGACCCTTTTTGTTTTATTTTACCAGAGATATGAATTTTCCAAAATTGGGGTCATTCACGACCCTACGTTAGAGGAATAGGAAAAATAAAATAAGGTTACCGTTCTAGGGTCGAAAAACTTCCGTCGAGACCGCCGTTCAACCCCCTAAAAAATCCCGTTCAGACACTTGACTGATCCTTTATAAAAGGCCCGGCAAGATTCTTGATCAATCCCATAAAAACTTCAACTGAGATCTTATTGTCAACCCTTTAAAAAAAGCCCCGTCAAGACTCTCGGGTGATCCCTTAGAAACCCCGCGATAACACTCTAAGTCGGTCCCTTTAAGACCTTCCGTCGGGAACCCTGGTCGAGCCCTGAAATAAGACATCGCAAACCATTCAGCCGTTGACCTAGACAGCGAAAACTATGGAGATATATACCTAGGAATCGAAAACCATGGAGAAATATACCTCGACAAAAAAATCCATGGAGCCGTGGACCTAGACATCGAAAACCATGGAGCCGTCGTCCTAGACATCGAAAACTATGGAGCCGTCGACCTAGTCATCGAAAACCATGAAGAAATATACCTAGACAACGAAAACGATGGAGTCGTCGACCTAGAGAGCGAAAACTATGGGAAATATACCTAGACAACGGAAACCATGGAGAAATATACATAGACAACGAAAACCATGGAAAAATATACCTAGACATCGAAAACCATAGAGAAATATACCTGGACATTGGAAACTATGCAAAAATATACCTAGACATCGAAAACCATGGAAAAATATACCTAGACAAAAAAAACCATGGAGCCGTCGACCTGGACATCGAAAACCATGGAGGAATATACCTGGACAACGAAAACGATGGAGTCGTCGACCTAGACAACGAAAACCATGGAGAAATATACCTAGACATCGGAAACCATAGAGAAATATACCTGGACATCGGAAACTATGCAGAAATATACCTAGACATCGAAAACCATGGAGGTATATACCTAGACAAAGAAAACCATGGAGCCGTGGACCTAGACATCGAAAACCATGGAGCCGTCGACCTGGACATCGAAAACCACGGAGGAATATACCTGGACAACGAAAACGATGGAGTCGTCGACCTAGACAACGAAAACCATGGGGAAATGAACCTAGACATCGAAAATCATGGAGAAATATACCTAAACAACAAAAACCATGGAGCCGTGGACCTAGACATCAATAACCATGGTGAAATATACCTCGACATCGAAAACTATGCAGAAATATACCTAGACAACGAAAACCATGGAGAAATATACCTAGACAAAAAAAACCATGGAGCCGTGGACCTAGACATCAATAACCATGGAGAAATATACCTCGACATCGAAAACTATGCAGAAATATACCTAGACAACGAAAACCATGGAGAAATATACCTAGACAAAAAAAACCATGGAGCCGTGGACCTAGACATCGAAAACCATGGAGCCGTCGACCTGGACATCGAAAACCATCGAGAAATATACCTGGACAACGAAAACGATGGAGTCGTCGACCTAGAGAGCGAAAACTATGTAGAAATATATCTAGACAACGAAAACCATGGAAAAATGTACATAGACAACGAAAACCATGGAGAACTATACCTAGACATCAAAAACCATGGAGAAATATACCTGGACAACGAAAACGATGAAGTCGTCGCCCTAGAGAGCGAAAACTATGGAGAAATATACCTAGACAATGAAAACCATGGAAAAATGTACATAGACAACGAAAACCATGGAGAACTATACCTAGACATCGAAAACCATAGAGAAATATACCTCGACAACGAAAACCATGGAGAAAAATACATAGACAACGAAAACCATGGAGAAATATACCTAGACATCGAAAACCATGGGGAAATATACCTGGACAACGAAAACGATGGAGTCGTCGACCTAGAGAGCGAAAACTATGTAGAAATATACCTAGACAACGAAAACCATGGAAAAATGTACATAGACAACGCAAACCATGGAGAACTATACCTAGACATCAAAAACCATGGAGAAATATACCTGGACAACGAAAACGATGGAGTCGTCGCCCTAGAGAGCGAAAACTATGGAGAAATATACCTAGACAATGACAACCATGGAAAAATGTACATAGACAACGAAAACCATGGAGAACTATACCTAGACATCGAAAACCATAGAGAAATATACCTCGACAACGAAAACCATGGAGGAAAATACATAGACAACGAAAACCATGGAGAAATATACCTAGACATCGAAAACCATGGGGAAATATACCTGGACAACGAAAATGATGGAGTCGTCGACCTAGAGAGTGAAAACTATGGAGAAATATACCTAGACAATGAAAACCATGTAAAAATGTACATAGACAACGAAAACCATGGAGAACTATACCTAGACATCGAAAACCATAGAGAAATATACCTCGACAACGAAAACCATGGAGAAAAATACATAGACAACGAAAACCATGGACAAATATACCTAGACATCGAAAACCATGGGGAAATATACCTGGACAACGAAAACGATGGAGTCGTCGACCTAGAGAGTGAAAACTATGGAGAAATATACCTAGACAATGAAAACCATGGAAAAATGTACATAGACAACGAAAACCATGGAGAACTATACCTAGACATCAAAAACCATGGAGAAATATACCTAGACAATGAAAACCATGGAAATATGTACATAGACATCGAAAACCATAGAGAAATAGACCTAGACAACGAAAACCATGGAGAAATATACCTAGACAAAAAAACCATGGAGCCGTGGACCTAGACATCGAAAACCATGGAGCCGTCGACCGAGGCATGGAAAACCATGGTACCTAGACAATGAAAACCATACGGAAAGAGAGGCCCGTATAGTCTGTCTCTCTCGCTCAGTGGCGCGTGAAGAGTGGGGATACCGCGTTCAGCGAAGCGCGTGACGTCACGGGCCGAAAATGTCCACCAGACGCGTAAGGGCGTATGTCCAAGCGCCTGCGCGGACAACTTACGCCTTTCTGACTCCAAGAAACAGAAAACATCCCAAACCTCGCGTCCAAAATCTTCAATATCAGATTTCTCTGGATTGGCTGAACGGATTCTGTTCTACCAAGGACCATTCGAAAGATAAAAAATCATAGAAAATTCGAGTCTAATATGAGATTTTTCCCTCAACCCGTTCTCCTGTGAGAACGATTTAAAGTTGCTGTGACGTCATAAAACGCCTATTTTACTGTATATAAGAGTACGGCAGCTCTCGCGCTACGCTTTCTTTTCAATACTTGGTGTCGAGCCGCTGCCGCGTCTCTTGATACATGGTTTCCGATGTCCAGGTATATGTCTCTATGGTTTTCGATGTCTGGGTCCACGGCTCCATGGTTTTTGTTGTCTAGGTATATTTCCCAATGGTTTTCGATGTCTAGGTATATTTCTCGATGGTTTACGTTGTCTATGTTGTGACGTGGTCACTTTATTCGGACCGATTGCCAGCGGTCGAGCCGCGGCGAGAGCTACCGGATCCCAGACTGGGACCGGCCTTTTCTTTTTTTATGTTTGTTACAGCCTCCGAGGATCGAGGAGGACTGAACGAGACGACCCAACAGCGAAAACCATCAAGAATTCCCCCCCCCCCCCCCCCCCAATGTTTCTGTGAACGCGAGCGAGCGACCCACCGACCGAGCGAACGTTAAATTCGTTCTAAACGCGCTCTTGAACCACTTACATTATTTTTCCCTCCCCCCCTCGCGTGTCGATTTTTGCTTTCCCCTCAGCCCGATTCCCCTAGCCCCGTACTTACCTTGAATTCGTCGTAATCGCCAAGTCGCGGAACCCGTGTCGTACATCGTCCCTCCGACAAAAGGCTCGTCCGTCGAGTCGGAGGGAATTAACGAGTTCCGCGGCGTCAAGGCACTTTTTCGGAACGCTGTCTCTTCGGTTTCGCCACGGCTGTTTTGACAGCCGTGGGCGCCGCCATCTTGCTCGAGCCTCGGTCTTGCGAGGCAGACAGCGTGGCGCCAGCGCTCGGCCGCGAGGCCAGCGTCGGCGCCACCTGTGTGCGATCTCGCGAGGCCGGCGCTCAATAGCGGATCGATAATCAGCCGGCTCTAAAGCCACGATCTGATTGGCTATCGTGACTCCCGGACTTCGCGAAGCTTCGAGAGCGTCCCGAGGAGCTCGAGGAGACGCTGAAGTTCTCTCTCTTCCGCTTCGGACTCGACACGGTCAACATCGTGTCCCGTTTTTCGCCCAGTTTTCTGAGTTTTGTTGTGCAAATTCCTGTGATTAAAATCTGTACGACGACCCGGCTTCCCGAAGGACCACTCTCTGGACCGTTTTTGGATTACTTCGGCACCGTATTCTCGTGTTTTCTCTCAAAACCGAGACGACAAGTAAGTCCTTCGATTCTTGCTGGGCGTGCGACGCCATTTTCCCTTTTGTCGTTTGACTCTTCCCAAACCCCCAAATTTTCGTCATCTTCGTTCGCTTTCTCGAACTTTTCGTTCGAGAAAGAGATTATTTCGTCGGTCAGTCGACGTGACGAGTGTTGTGCCATCGAGTCCGTTCCCCGTAAATTCCCCGTCAAGCCATTTTGCCCCTTTTGTTTCGTCATTCCCTCCCGTGATTTTTCGAATCATTATTTCGCGTTTTCGAGCCCCGTCGTCATAATTTCTTGCATTCCCATCGTCGATCGCCCACCTCGCGTCCCTTTGTCATTAATTCAGCCCCGTTTTTCGTGTTTTTTTTGTGTGTGACGCGAGCGAGATTTCGCTCGATTCATTCAATCGAGTTCCGCCGACAAAGCCCGGTTCGAGCGTCCGCGTGGTTCGTTCGATCGCGTGGCTCGCTCGCTCGTCGTCCCCTTTATGACGTCACTGGTATAGTAAGACGCCTGAGTTTCAGGGACCCTCTGTCCCTGCGTTTAAGATTTTCTTGATTCTCCCTGAGACAGTTCCATTAATTTCAAATAATTAAATCGTTTATTATTGTTTTTCGTTCGCTAAATTTTGACCATTTTTGTAACGGTTGCTGGACCGACAGAACCAGCTGGCGCCCCGAATTTTCCATTGTATAAATTCCCTTAAATAAATCGAAATTTGTTATTATCATTTTAATTCCTTTTTCGCTTTATTTAGTTATTTTTCTCCAAAGATTTCTCTCGCGCTTGTGTCGAACCCGTCACAATGTATATTTCTTCATGCTTTTCGATGTCTAAGTACACGGGTCCATGGTTGTTTATTGTCTAGGTATATTTCTCCATGGTTTTCGATGTCTAGGTATAATTTTGCATAGTTTCCGATGTCCAGGTATATTTCTATATGGTTTTCGATGTCTAGGTTCACGGCTCCATGGTTTTTGTTGTCTAGGTATATTTCTCCATGGTTTTCGATGTCTAGGTCCACGGCTCCATGGTTTTTGTTGTCTAGGTATGTTACTTCATGATTTTCGATGTCTAGGTCCACGGGTCCATGGTTTTTTGTCTAGGTATATTTTTCCATGGTTTTTGTTGTCTAGGTATATTTCTCCATGGTTTTCGATGCCTAGGTATATTTCTCGATGGTTTACGTTGTCTATGTATATTTCTTCATGGTTTTCGATGTCTAGGTCCACGGGTCCATGGTTGTTGTTGTCTAGGTATATTTCTCCATGGTTTTCGATGTCTAGGTATACTTCTCGATGGTTTACGTTGTCTACGCATATTTCTTCATGGTTTTTGATGTCTAGGTCTACGGGTCCATGGTTTTTTATTGTCTAGGTATATTTCTCCATGGTTTTCGATGTCTAGGTATAATTTTGCATAGTTTCCGATGTCCAGGTACATTTCTATATGGTTTTCGATGTCTAGGTCCACGGCTCCATGGTTGTTGTTGTCTAGGTATATTTCTCCATGGTTTTCGATGTCTAGGTATACTTCTCGATGGTTTACGTTGTCTACGCATATTTCTTCATGGTTTTTGATGTCTAGGTCTACGGGTCCATGGTTTTCGATGTCTAGGTATATTTCTCCATGGTTTTCGATGTCTATGTATATTTTTGCATATTTTCCGATGTCCAGATATATTTCTCTATGGTTTTCAATGTCTAGGTATATTTTTCCATGGTTTTCGATGTCTAGGTCCACGGCTCCATGGTTTTTGTTGTCTAGGTATATTTCTCCATGGTTTTCGATGTCTAGGTCCACGGCTCCATGGTTTTTGTTGTCTAGGTATATTTCTTCATGGTTTTCGATGTCTAGGTCCACGGGTCCATGGTTTTTTTGTCTAGGTATATTTTTCCATGGTTTTCGATGTCTAGCTATATTTTTCCATGGTTTTCGATGTCTAGGTCCACGGGTCCATGGTTTTTTTATCTAGGTATATTTTTCCATGGTTTTCGATGCTAGGTATAATTTTGCATAAATTCCGATGTCCAGGTATATTTCTCCATGGTTTTCCATGTCTAGGTATATTTCTTCATGGTTTTCAATGTCTAGGTCAACGGCTCCATGGTTTTCGATGTCTAGGACGACGGTTCCATGGTTTTCGATGTCTAGGCATATTTCTCCATGGTTTTCGATGTCTAGGTCCACGGCTCCATGGTTTTCGTTGTCTAGGTATATTTTCCCATGGTTTTCGATTTCCAGGTATATTTCTCGATGGTTTACGTTGTCTATGTATATTTCTTTATGGTTTTCGATGTCTAGGTCCACGGGTCCATGTTTTTTTGTCTAGTTATATTTCTCCATCGTTTTCGATGTCTGGGTATAATTTAGCATAGTTTCCGATGTCCAGGTATATTTCTCTATGGTTTTCGATGTCTAGGTTGTGACGGTTTTTTTATTTGACCGTCACTAAAACACAGGTATCGAAAAGAGAACGGCTTCCCGGTACTCTGCTCGGTACTTCGGCCACACGATTGTCTCACAGGGCTTGTCTAAGGCGATAATTTTGTTAATTATTTATTAATTGGCGTTCGGGAATATATTATTTTCATGTCGAGCGATCCCGGGAAAGATAGAGAGAGAAAGGATTTCGAATTCTGTTGTCACCACAAGGACGAGGCAACGGAAATCTCACGGAAGGCTCGAGAACATTCGAGATTTGTAAAATATTCGTTGGCAACGAGGACTTGTTCGTTTTGCTATCGTTACGTCAGGGCCGTCGTACCCGCCGGATTCTCCCGTCGTCAATCATCGAACGGCGATCATCGCATCATTCTCGCGAATGTCCCGGAATTAATGCGAACTCCACGGTCCGTATTATCGCGTAAAAATGTAATGGTCGAGCTAGGGGTAAAAATGCATCGACAATGAGTCTGCAAAATCTCCCGATTTTCGAACCCGTATTGGGGCCCTGTCTAACGCTCGGACCAATTTATTAATTGCGCCGGACCTGTTGAACTTTCGGGGATATTTGGAAAATTAAGAGAGGGGCGGGAGACAAAATCCTCGTTACGCGTAACGCTCTTGTTCTCGAGGAGATTCTCGTGAAGTATCGAGCAGAGAAGACGTGTCGCGAAAATGGGAAGAAACACCGTGAGTTCCTTCCTTTTCACTTTCTGGTTTGGTTAGTGGGCCCTCGTACATCTTTCCCGGGTCATGTTTCGTGATTTCAATTAAATCAAAATAATTATCGCTCTTCTCATGTGTTGAGAGAAATTTGGTCGCGGTGACGGCTTTGTCACGCGTTCCTTTGTCGGCTCTTCCGATTTTTGTTCCCGCGATCGCCCGTGTAGCGTTTTGCGTTAGTTAAAGTTAAATTTATGTCGAAGAGTAATCGTGGCCGTACTCGAGATCTCCAATTTGGGGTTTTGTTTGATAAATAATTGTTTCCGGTTGGCGTAAGTTGTTTTCCGGGCTGAAGGGTCGCGAAATTGTGTAATTGTGTGCGTGTGAGAGTGACTGGGTCGGGATGATCTGACGCGAACAATGTTCGATAGCTCGACCGAGTAACCGAATATCGGGGACTCGGTATTTCGACTAGAGCATCGATAATTTCGTTATCATCTTAAAATTTATTTTCTCGACCGTGAGTAGATCCACGGAGAGAATAAATTCGAGCACGGTTTAGATTGTTGAGAATGTAGGATCCCGACCAATTTTGTGTGTGAGCGTGCGAGATTTTGTGTGAGTGAGTTCGCGATTCTTCTTCCGCGGTTCATTAGACGTACTTTATAATTTTTCTCATCATAATTTTTTTCGACGTTATAATTAAATTTGTTATTATTTCCAAACGTAAATTCGTGTTTTAAATTGTTCTCGTGGTCACCCCGCCCATCCCGCTGAACGCAAGCTGGTCCAACTTTTGTCTCTCTCTCTTTTCCGTCGAGTCGCTTTGCGACTGGCGCCCAACAATATTATTTTCCATCTTCGATTTTGTGTAAAAATCGACGGAAGAAAGAGAGCGACTTTTGTGGCATTTTCAGGGTACTTGAAAAATTCATCACAAGGTATATTTCTCGATGGTTTACGTTGTTTATTAAGAGACTCGGCATAGTCTCGGGACAAGTACATTTGACAGCGTCGTCTGCTGGCCCGAGACTCACTCGAGTGTATTATCTCTAAGAAAAGCGATTTCGCCGGTGGGGGTAGACGCTTTCTTCAATTACGAAGCTCAGGGGTAATGTCATGATGTGAAACTTGAACTGGAGACCAATTTCGTTATCCTCCCTCGATTGAGCCACAAATTAACCCGATTGATGCCGTAACTGCTCAGAAAAAACTTTGCACAGGCAAAATTATGTGCCGATCGAAGTGTGCGTGCGTGTATGTATACGACACAGAGAAAGGGCTCAATGTTCCTATCGTGTTTCTGATTGGTCGCGACTGACGACATATCCATCTGTTCCCATTTGAGGAAAAGCTGTTGGTTGCCAGTTCACGAATACATCTTCATACATGTGTCGTTAAATTCGCGGTGATAAATATAGATAACATTCCAAAGTCAGCCTTGTCGAAATTAAAAAATCATAACCTTAAATTGCGCTAGCAATCGTGTATATTTTGACCGCGGCCTGAAAATCGTTTTAAAAAAATCAATTTTATTAAAAATGTCTAATCAAGAGACGCGGCAGCGGCTCAACGCCAAGTATTAAAAAAAAAGCGTAGCGCGAGCCCACCGCACTCTTATATACAGTAAAATAGGGGTTTTCTGACGTCACAGAAACGTTGAATCGTTTTTACGGAAAAACGGGGCGACAGAAAAATTTCATATTAGAATTGAATTTTCTTTAATTTTTTATCTTTCGAATGGTTCTTGGTAGAACAGAATCCGTTCAGTCAATCCTGAGAAATCTGATATTGAAGATTTTGGTCGCGAGATCCGGTACGCTTTCTGTTTTCTCAGAGTCAGAGAGGCGTAAGTCGCGCTTGTTGACGCTTGGACATACGTCCTTTGCGAGACTGGTGGACATTTTCGGCCTGTGATGTCGTGCGCTCCACTGAACGCGGCTACCTCCACTCTCCACGCGCCACGGAGCGAGAGAGACAGGCTATATCGGGCCTCTCTTGGCCTCTACCGCCGGCGCGTCTATACCGCTGTCTCTCTCCCTCTACCGCGTCGGCGCATCGTGCTATCTCTCTCGCTCTACCACGTTCACTCTATTCTTTGGATTTATTTTAATTTAAAATTAAAATTAATAAAAACTTTTCATTTATCCAGTAGCGCCCGGATTTTATTGAACCGATTGATCCAGAATCTTTAAGGGGTTAACCGGGGGTCATAACGTAACGTAACGTGGGGTTGTAAATGACCCCAATTTTGAAAAATTCATATTTCTGGTAAAATTTAACGAAAAGGGTTCAACTGGGGCTCATTCTTTTCGTTTGTTAATGCAGAATCACGTGAGCCTGGGGCGATTTTGCTCCGAATAAAAGAAATAGTGCAAAATGCGATGAAACCGTAAAAAATAGGAGAACGAAGGGAGAAGGGTGAAATCTCGCCGGGACTTTTTTAAGCGATTGCCGAAAAGTCTGGACGGGATTTTTTAAGGGATTAATCAAGGATCTTGCCAGGACTTTTTTAAGGCTTTCGCCAAGAGTCTGAACGAGACTTTTTAAGGGGTTGACCGGCGGTCGCGACGGAAGTTTTTCGAGTCTAGAACGGTCACTCCATTTTATTTGTTCTATTCCGGTAACGTGGGGTCATAAATGACCCCAGTTTTGAAAAATTCATATCTCTGGTAAAATTAAACGAAAAGGGTTTAACTTGGGCTCATTCTTTGCGTTTTCTAATGCAGAATCACGTAAGCCCGGTGCAATTTTGCTCGGAACCAAAAATTTGGTCGAAAATGCCATCGAACGATAAAAAAAACGAGAGAACGAAGGGAGAAAGTCGCGAGGAAGAACTGAAAAATCTCGCCGAGACGTTTTTGAGGGATTGGCGAAGAGTCTGAAATGGATTTCTTAAGGGGTTGACCGGGGATCTCGCCGGAACTTTTTTGACCCTAGAACGGTAACCTTATTTTATGTGTTGTAACGTATATTTTCCCGGAGGGGTCCATCCAGTCCCTTCGTGGCTCATATCGCCCCTCGTGCGATCCCTCGGCCGCGAGAGTGGACAGGGCGCCAGGTACAACGTACCGCCGACCAAGGCCGACGTACAATTCGCCCACCCTCGCGCATCGAATTTGGCCGGGATGCACGAAAGGCGATTATGACCGAGGCGGTCCGACTACTCAGCTCCATACTGAGATACTAAAGGGTAGAGGGGGTGATTCTTTTGGGAAAGAGTAACAGCGGGATAACGCGAAACAAAACAAAATGATTGACTCTAAACGGCGAAAATGAAAGGTTATCAATTGCATTTATTTTAATAAAGCTTATCGGAAGGATTACAAGAGAAAATTGAATAGAAAATCGGGACGGCGTACCGCCGGCCCGTTACAAAGAAAATAATAAGATTGCGTGAGTACGACCAGGGCGTGATGTCTCCGCCTGACGATGGACAGAATTAAGCAAAAAGAAAAGGTAACGGCGGAGCTGCAACGTGGCGATCGGAGGGCCCGCGACGCAACGCCCAATAAGATACGGCAAGGTAATACGTCGTCAAACCACCGATCGTCCAACGCCAAAGGTAAGCAGCTCCGAACGACACGAGAATACAAGCGTGCAATGGAAACGAAAGCGAAAACGTCTCACGTATTGCCAAGCAGTAACGAAGGTAACTAATGTCGAACGCCATTCTGACTGTGGCCAGGCGGCTGCTTTGTTTGTGACGCCGTGCCGAAGGCGAGCAAGGTAATGCAAAGGTAAGACGTCATCAAACGCACAGATCGCCATGGCTAAGGTAGCAGCTCAGAACAACGACGACAGGCAAAAGGTAATCGGCCCTAAACGCAAGGCACTACTGAGACAACGCAAGATCGCGTAAGGCAAAAGAAACACAACGAATGTTGAGGCGCAATAAGGCGAAATTTACACATTGTCAGTCGGGACGTGAAGGCAAATGCTCCTGGTAGTACGCAAGAAAAGACAACGCAATAACTGACTCGGAATAATCAATAAAGCTCAAAATAATACTCGAAAAGGCACGACACGTGCAAAGATACAAGAAATACGAAACCGAGCTCGGACCACCGAAATATCGACAGATACGTTCGCGAACAATAGGCTCTACGCCTCGCCGTAGCGTTCGTAGCCACGCCGTGAGAGCGAGAGAGATGGCACGAATACAAACGCTTGCGCGCTGGCCGGCTCGAGGCCACGCGCGACAAAGGGAATTCTCCGAGCGGCGACTCTAGCACAACGAAAAAAAATATATTTTCTCGTCGCTCGAAGAATTCTACGACAGGAGAAATACCGAGATCGAAATAAATTAATGCGATACATGACTCTAAATAATGCAACAGTGCTCTCGAAAAATATACGAGACGCGATAAAACGAAATTAAATCATTTGAGACGCCATCGCTTAACGGCTCGCCTTATTTTACCTGGCCACAAAAATGACTCTAATGTTCGGGGAAAAGCCGGGGACGGATAGCGGATCAGGCACGAAAATTGTCAACCCCTTTTCCGCGAACGCGAAAATTCTAACGATAAGATCTACCGGAATAGCCGCCAATGTTCGCCATTGCGGAGACCGCGCTAATACTCAAACGTAATAATCTCCCGGGACAGCCGTTAATTTCCACCGTTCCGGAGATCGCGCAACACAAATAAATAAATGCCAAATAAAATAAGGGAGCCTAAGGAGATCAGAACGGGCTTACCGAGAAACTCGTGGTCCAGGTGACGACAGCCACCAAGGCAGCGAAAGCAAAAGGCAAAAGGCAGCAAGGCAACAAAGGCAGCAAGGCAACGGAAGTCAATCAGGGAAGATGTCACCACTCCGGACAGGCACTTGTCGAAGACTGATTTGCAAAGGAATTCGCAAATCTCGTTGTTCCCGATTCTCGCGCTGTCCCCACCACCGCAACAAATCTCACGCGAGGCAGCGCTAGCACGCTCTAGGCGCGAGCTGGGCTGTTGCCGGGCCACGTGATATTCCGCGGCAAATTGAATTGCGCGTACCGCCGATTGCAAAATCGACGATACGCGACTCGAAATTGCGAACTCGCCTCTACCTAACCGCTGACCGTCTCTCCTTCGAAAATCGTCCCCTTACGTTCGGCTAAGCCGTGCCTCGGATACGCTTCCTCTGGGGATCCGGGCGACGTCCCTGACGGGGAGGAGGGGAGGCCTCCGTCGCGGCTCACCGACCAAGCGAGTCGCGGTGGGCCCACACGCCAACATAGGCAAAACAGCACCTCCGCCCCAAGATTTTTCCCGAATCCCGCTAAGACGAGGCGCCGGGGTTAGCGGACCGTGGCACCCGAGGGTACGGCTGTGGACGGTGCAACTACTCGGTTGCTTCGGCGAGGAGGCCACGGGGGGCATCAATGAATGGCCACGGAACCAGCGTGTGCCTCCGTACGCCCACCAGCAGCCACGATGATTGCGACTCGAACGTCTAATGGGGGCGAAAGCCTTAAGAGAAATGGGGCGGCAAAGCAAGGCACAAGGCAAAATGTTTTCCCTCGCGGGAAACCCGCGTCGGAGTGAGTGCACGAGAAGCGCAACAACACAAAAGGCAATGGTTAGGAAGGTAATATCGCGTCTCAGGCTTCTCGGCATTCTCCAGCCAACTAAGGAAATCTCTAATAATTAAAAATAACAAAATAAACTAAACGGTCGATCTCGGTAGTTCGCGATAATTTCTTTAGCTTCGCGAAGGTACTTCGATGATCGGGCTGGGCTCGTGCACAATTCGATAGAATAACGTCGTATAAAATAAAATAATAATAAAAGATAGTAATAATTACGACGCCTTGAGTCTCCGCAAATGCCTTGTCCGTTGTCTCGACGAGTGGCGACCGAAAATTGGACCGAAAACCCGGTCCACTGGTCGACAGGCATTCGTGCGAGTGACGTGGCAAAATGTTACGTCACAGTGTCCTATACCGGTAACGTGGGGTCATAAATGACCCCAATTCTGAAAAAATCATAATTTCATAAAATTTAACGAAACGGGTTCAACTTGGGCTGATTCTTTTCGTTTTTTAATGCAGAATCACGTGAGCCTGGGGCAATTTTGCTCGGAATGACAAAAGTAGTCGAAAATGCAATAACACGATAAAAAAAAACGGGAGAACGGAGGGAGAAGGGTGCGAGGAGGAACGGGAAAATCTCGCCGGGACGTTTTTGAGGGATTGGCGAGGAGTCTGGACGGGATCTTTGAAGGGGTTGACCGGGGATCTCGACAGAAGTTTTTTGACCCTAGAACGGCAACATTATTTTATGTGTCCTATTCCGATAACGTGGGGTCATAAATAACCCCAGTTTTGAAAAATTCATATCTCTGGTAAAATTTAACGAAAAGGGTTGAGCTTAGGCTCATTTTTTTTGTTTTTTAATGCAGAATCACGTGAGCCCGTAGCAATTTTTCTCGGAGTAAAAAAATTAGTTAAAAATGTGATGAGACAATAAAAAAAACGGGAGAACGAAGGAAGAACGGGGAAATCTTTCTAGGACTTGTAAGACCGGTGGTTTTAAAGGGATTAGCGGAGAGTCTGGACGGGATTCTTTAAAGGGTTGTCGGGGGATCTCGATGGAAGTTTTTTAAGGGATCTATTCAGAGTTCTATCGGGATATCTTTAGGATTTTTAAGGGATTGAACAAGGTTCTCAATGGGAGTTTTTAAGGAAGTAATCAAGAATCTCGCCGAGACTTTCATAAGGGATTGCCCAAGAGTCTGGACGGGATTTTTTTAGGGCTAGACTAAGCGTCTCTACGCGTTTGTTATAACAGATTGGCTGAGAGTCCGGACGGGATTTCTTAAGGGGTAGAGTAAGAGTTTCGCCGAGGTTGTTTAAACAGATTGGCCAAGAGGCTGGACTGAATTTTTTAAGGGGTTAATCATGACTCTCGCCGAGATATTTGAAGACATTTACCACGGCTGTCGACGGAAGTTTTTGAAGAGATTTGTTCTCTCCAGAACAATCAACCAGAACAAATAAACCCTCTATTATTAAGAAAAATGTTGATAAATATTCTGCTTCCCAAAAAAAAGTGAAATCCGTGGAAAAATACTTCATAAAAGTAAAAAAAAGACGCCAAGTATTAAAAAGTCGCAACCTCAGTTGGAAAGTTTTTCTTCACTGCGAACCATCTTTGAACCTTGATAAAAATCTCAAAAATTGTGAAACTCAATTGACACAAAAAAAAATGAAATCATTGCAACATAGCCAAGAATTCATAAATGAATGAATTTTACAGGGAAACGTACACCCTGAAGGCATTCGGTTTAAGGGTTTCTCTATCCCGAATTGAATTCCCCGAATATCAATACTATTATTGGGTGTGTTTAGAGCAACTCTAAGTTGAGCAAGTTGAGTTTCACAGGAAACGATACATAAAAAGGACACGTTTGCGTACAAGGGCACGCGTACACGTACACGTACTTACCGAACGAATTGACTGCAGAGATTATACAAAAACTTGGCGTGCATGGTTTTCAAAAATAATTTCGGCGAAGAAATACCTCATCCATATTTACACATACTGGGGAAGCCGCTGAGAGGGTGGCGGGGAACACTATATCTCCTGTTTGTATTTAACGTGCCATCTCCGCCTCCCGGCATATATGACACGGCACCCATGTGCGAGGTGTGAGAATTAACGCCAGACAGGACGCACCACCGCGACTCACGAGAATGGCAAAATAAATTTTGCCAACCCGTTCAGGTGATTACCAAACCCACGACCTCATAATCAGCTCAGCCGCGGCCCCTTGGTTAGAGGGGAGGCACTTTCAAAAACCCCTACGTCCTCTGCAGGAACGCACCCGAGTTGAGAATATGCAACTCACTCATGTCGGTACTACTGCCACCACGAGGCCAACCTCAAAATTGGCCGGGGAGTGGCGCAAGCACCACTGGGCCCCCGGCCCCCATGGTACCAATCACCGCCACTGGTCGGACGTTCATGGTCCAACATGTCCCGCTAAAGTTCTGATTTCTGATCCAATGCGGGTAATCTATACCCAGCTCGGGTTCGCGGGGTCGCCAAGCCCGAAAGGGTCGGGGCGTAAGCCCCGGCCCTGCGCCATGCACCGCCATACACCGTAGAAAGTGGGACCATTCTCCGGCACCCACTTTCTTTTCGACACCTCACTGTGGAGCTCCGGCTCTTCGGGGTTGGGTTGACAATCCCCCGACCGCTCTGAGCTCCACTCACCACCTCCGACGTTCCCAACAAACGTCTCCACTCTCCGTGCTTCCATTCAGCACACCGCGCTAGACGCACCACGCTCCCGTGAGTGCTCGCGCCAACCTTCCGATGCTCCACCAGACTTCGCCACACCGTGCCTCCGTCCCCACCAGACGTACCACACCTGTGCTTTCGCACCTCGCCCGCAACGTCCAACGAACGTGCCACGCAACTCCGTGCTTGCCATCGCACTCTCTCGGCCCGTCGTCGCCGCCACCGCCACAGCCGCGCGTGCAGCCCAGACACACACGGCGTGCGACGGTCGACGAACGACACCTCCCCGCAGCGTTTCCACCAAACGTGCCACCCTACGGCTTCCGCACCCTCCCGCCGTCTCGGCACTGCTGCCGCCGCTGTTGGTGTGTAAAGTCGCCGCCACACGCAACATGAGGCAGAACAGCTCGACACCTCTCGACGCCCGTTTAAGGTCCGGGTCCAGACCATCCAGCTTTTTACGTCCATCGGACACTCGACGCTGCGCCCCTGCGCACCCGGCGGACAGGGTAGGATTTCTGCCCGCCGGATACACAGGAACGATCCTCCCAACCGTGCGATACGCGCACCCGTCTGCACCGTTTGTCTCGACACTCGCCGCGGACCAATCCGGCATGGTTAAACCTGCCAGGGGCCAAAACCCCCGCCGGCATAGCTCCTTGGGTCTCTGTGCCACTCAAGCCCCCCAACCACGACAAGGTGGTGCACTTGGGGGGGGGGGGGGGGGACAGTTGGGGTACATTAAGGAACAAAGAGGTAAAATGGCACATTTAACGCCGAACGCGCTGTTTTCAGGACGAGTCGTAGCCAAGCGCGCGCAGCGCGCGAGGCGGAGATGAGGACGTTCGGCGTTGACTGTCCTTCCTCGGTGCATAAGATAATTCACAGCAGGGGGTTCAACGGGTGATATTCAATTGGGGAAAAGTTCGTGAAATGTATATAGAAAATACTGTCATTTATCTCGTACAGCTTGTTTTCAATGCAAACTGACTTATGAGGACTGAAAACAGCGCGTTCGGCGTTGACTGTCCTTCCTCAGTGCCTAGGATAATTCCTAGCAGGGGGTTCAATGGGTGATACTCAATTGGAGAAAAGTTCGTGAAATTTAACTATGGAAAATACGGTCATTTATCTCGTACGGCTTGTTTTCAATGCAAACTGACTTATGCCATCCGAAGATGACAATTCTTTCATCGTAGACGGGAAACACGATGGTCGATTAACAAAGAGGCAAAATGGCACATTTAACGCCGAACGCGCTGTTTTCAGGACGAGTCCTAGCCAAGCGCGCGAGCCGGAGATAAGGACTGAAAACAGCGCGTTCGGCGTTGTCTGTCCTTTCTCGGTGCGTAGGATAATTCACAACAGGGGGTTCAGCGGGCGATGTTCAATTGGGGGAGAGTTCACGAATTTTAACTAGAAAAAACTGTCATTTTCTCGAACAGTTCGTCTTCAAGTCTTCAATACAAACTGACGTATGCTATCCAAGAATGAAAAATCTTTTATCATAGACGAAAAACGGGATGATCATTGATCTAGTTGGTACATTCGATTATCTTGTCTTCCCGAAATTATTTTTGAAAACCATGCACGCCAAGTTTTTGTTTAATCTCTGCAGTCAATTCGTCCGGTGGCAGTAGTACCGACATGAGTGAGTTGCATATTCTCAACTCGGGTGCGTTCCTGCAGAGGACGTAGGGGGTTTTGAAAGTGCCTCCCCTCTAACCAAGGGGCCGCGGCTGAGCTGATTACGAGGTCGTGGGTTTGGTAATCACCTGACCGGGTTGGCAAAATTTATTTTGCCATTCTCGTGAGTCGCGGTGGTGCGTCCTGTCTGGCGTTAATTCTCACACCTCGCACATGGGTGCCGTGTCATATATGCCGGGAGGCGGAGATGGCACGTTAAATACAAACAGGAGATATAGTGTTCCCCGCCACCCTCTCAGCGGCTTCCCCAGTATGTGTAAATATGGATGAGGTATTTCTTCGCCGAAATTATTTTTGAAAACCATGCACGCCAAGTTTTGGTATAATCTCTGCAGTCAATTCGTTCGGTAAGTACGTGTACGTGTACGCGTGCCCTTGTACGCAAACGTGTCCTTTTTATGTATCGTTTCCTGTGAAACTCAACTTGCTCAACTTAGAGTTGCTCTAAACACACCCAATAATAGTATTGATATTCGGGGAATTCAATTCGGGATAGAGAAACCCTTAAACCGAATGCCTTCAGGGTGTACGTTTCCCTGTAAAATTCATTCATTTATGAATTCTTGGCTATGTTGCAATGATTTCATTTTTTTTTGTGTCAATTGAGTTTCACAATTTTTGAGATTTTTATCAAGGTTCAAAGATGGTTCGCAGTGAAGAAAAACTTTCCAACTGAGGTTGCGACTTTTTAATACTTGGCGTCTTTTTTTTACTTTTATGAAGTATTCTTACATGATGGAGTTTTATTCCCATGACGGTCATTAACTGATATACGCCATCAACTCTCGGTCTTGAGCGGAAAGTTGCATCAATTAGAATTCTGGAAACAGTGGCCATTTCCTGATGCACAAAGTTTTTGTCCCATAATAAGGCATGTAGCGCTCCGCCATCATCCGTTACCAATCGCACGGAAAGCCGACCGTTGCGGTACTCCAAATTCCGTGCACTTGCGGGACCAGAAAGACGGTCGACAAATTCTCCGACGGTACGAGGACACGGAGGATAGTGCCTTCTTCTGCATTTTTGCATAAAAGAGCGTATGCTTCTAAAAGTCACATGGCGAGCGGCTTCAGCATGACTGTATATGTAAAATACCAAAAATTATAATAGACAGAAGTTCTGTCAGTAAACTGCGAAACAATAATGTATTACACTCATTACTGTAGCGGGGTAGCTTAAACAATTTATTGATTGGTCGCTACATTAGAAATATTTCATTAAAATCGTGTTATCCGTTAGCAGTGCTAGCGACGTGACTTGCGCAGAGTATGTACCAAAACAAATAACAAGAAAAATAATACTGATAACGTAGCAAAATTCAAAATTTTGTGTGCGGCATGGACGAACAATCAGTACCGAATCAATATTTACTACGTTGGGAAAAACAAATTAGGACTTGAATCAGAAGTTGAATAGATGAAATAGCAGCACCATCATCATGCTAAAAACTTACACAGTCGCCAACGTATCGTAGAGATCTTTCAGCTTGTATCAATGCTGGCCAAGGGCTTCCGCCAACGATTCTTTAAACCGACTTATAAGTTCGTGTTTATCGTCTGGCATGCAGAATTCTGAGTGCGGGCGCGCAACGTCTATTATGCCGTTCACCAGTTTTGCCGTGCCCTGGCAAATTGTTTTATGCTTACAACGCAGAAAACTGTAAAATGGAAAGAAATTGAACTAAGGTTTGCTTCAAAGAACTTCCCAAGTTGCATTACATCATGAAAATGTGGTTAAGGCATCTTGAAATGGTAACGTTTTCCCAGCATATTATTGACGTTTTCAGGACACGAGGAAAAAAGATAACATTTAATAAAGTATCAACTTGTTTTTATTCTAATTTTGTAAGCTTTTTTTTTTGCTTAGTAAAAAAATCGTACAAAATTTACAATTCACAGAATCCGTGAGAAAATTCTGAGGAAAATCTTTTTCTGGAGAACACGTTGCAACTGTTAGGGGATCGGATTTTTTTCACACATTACTGGTCCAATAACGGCGAAAATAGTCCGGAGACTTTTTCAAACTTGTGTTCAGAAAATTGTCAAGAAAATCTGAATAACAGGAGGATAAAGAGACTGTCAATAAATATATAGGGATCGATCATAACTTATTATCTTTAATCACTTTCGCAAAACATTGTTGGAAAATTAGGATCGTTTCGTCACAATAAGTGAGACTACGTGAGGAAAAGAGACAGAGAGAGAGAAAGAGAGCGAGAGCGATTTCCTCGTAATCATCGATACTTGTATTCCGCGATAATTTCTAAATTTGTTCTTTTTAGGTCAGTAAAAAATCGTAGGAAACTTTGACAAAAAAGGGAGAAAAAGACTGAATGTTCCGTTTCCGATTCACAGGATCTGTGAGAAAATTCTGAGGAAAATCTTTTTCTGGAAAACACGTTGCAACTGCTAGAGGATCGGATTTTTTTCGCACATTACTGGTCCAATAATGGCAAAAATAATCCGGAGACTTTTTCGAAGTTGTGTTCAGAAAATTGTCAAGGGAATCTCAATGACAGGAGGATACGGAGACTGTGAATAAATCTATACGGATCGATCAAAACTTATTATCTTTAATCACTTCCGCAAAACATTTGTGATGACCGGGGTTTGAGAGGGCAAAATAATAATGATAATAATAATAAGACAGAAGAATGAGGTAAAAGATATAATATATTGAGACTTGATAATTAGGGAGTGCACGAGGTATTAACGGTTCGAAGGATGGTGATGAACTGAGGAGTCGAGGATTAGAATAAAGGAGAATGATTTGGTGAAGTGGTAGTGGGGAGATGAAGCGGAGGAGAAGTTGAGGCTCGTGGGACAAAGAAGTGCTGAGGAATGCGGTGATAAGATTAGGATGCTGAGCTAGGAGTTTTGAGTGTGAGAAAGAGTTAAGAACGGATGTGAGGTATCGGGTACGAATGTGGGAAAGAGTTTGGAGAAGAATAAGGTAATAGGGTGCTACCGTGACACTCCCCCTCTTACAAAACGATGCTCCGCATCTTAGGTTACAAATTTGCTGTTTTCGTGACTCTATATAATGAAAATGATTGTACATGAGGTCAATTTTAAGTGTGACTCTATATAAAATTTTGTGTTGTTCATGAGAAGGGTTGTGTGAAAGTGTGTAAGGGTCTCGTTAATTTCATTGTTTTAGGGGTTGTAGTATTTCGGTTCTTCACTGTTGGTTCTTTATTGGTAAATTTTGGTAACTCTGGTCTTCCTTAAAATCCCTTTTATTGTCTGTTTGTCCTTTTATTTTCTGGAATCTGTAACTGAGTAAGTCGATTAGTTGTCCATGTTAGTAGGGGTGGGGTGTTATTTCGGATAGGTATGGTTGGTGTCGTTTATCGTTATTGGTTGGTTATTACGTATGGTTGGTTTTCCTTTTTTTTTCTTTCTTTTTTTTTTTTGGTTGTCTCCTCTTTATTCGTTTTCCTTTTATTGGTTTTATGCGTTTTTATTGCTCTGTTTCGATTTCGATTCCGAATGGGTAATGTTTCTTCTCAAGTTTATTCGATTTTCCAATTGCTATTTCCTCAAATTTTCATTTTGTGTGGATTTTGTACCTAAATTTCCAAAGATTCTGAAACATTCTAAATTTGATTAGTTCGCTGGTGGTTAGTGGATGTGACATGTTATGAGTGATGGGAATGGATCCGGTTCGCTGTCGTGGGGTCAATGAATTATGTCGAGTGTTGTTATAAAAAAATAGTGAGGTTTATTTATATTTTTTTGTTGTTGACCTCTTTAGGGCGTGATTATGTTATGCCTTACGTCTATGATTATTCGAATAGGTGATTACAATAATGGGTGGTTATGGTATATAAGTTTCATAAAGTAGAATAAAAAGGGGTTACGTAGTTACAATAGGTTTGGATATAGGGTAGTAGTAGTAGCAATAATGGTAATAATAATAATAATGATAATAATAATAGTAATACTAGTGGTGATAATGATAGTGGTAGCGTGAGTGCGGATGTAAGTGCAAGGTGTGTGTAAGTGTGTCGGATTTTGTGTGTTCATAAGAGGTGTAATTGTGTTTTTGAGCTGAGTTCTGTTTTTATTTTTTTTTTTATGTTGGTGCGAGTCGTTTGCGCTTTTCGAATTTTTTGGCTTTCTGGTCAAACGTTTTTATAATTTCTGCGCGGACTGTCGGGAGTTCTCTCGCGGTTATAGTGTCGATCCAGTCCTTGATGCTGTCGAGTTCTGTCTGGACGTCCGTACTCAGTTTTGGGGAATCAGTTGTCTCGTCTAGATTGAATGTTATTTTTTGTCTTTTTGTTGGGGGTTTTTGTTTGTCGGGGACGTCGAGTATCGGTCTTTTTGTCGGTTGGAATGTCCTCTGTTCGGCTTTCGCTTTAATAATCTGTCGTGCGTCCATTGTTATTGTTATTTTTTGTCGGTTGCTTGGTCCTGGTAAGTCTGTCTTGTCGATAGGTGGCGTTTTTGGTCTTAGTTCGGACAGGAATTTGTGAATTCTTCGTTTAGTAGTCGGTTTTTCTAGTGGTATGTATTCTTTGTCATTGCTGTTGTCGTCACTGTCGTCTATTTCTATTATGTCGGGGGTCTCTTTTTTGATGTTTGTTATCAGCGTTATGTCATTGTCGTCGGAAGTCTCTTTTTTTGATATTGATCGGTGTGGGAGCGGGAGAAGGGGTTGTCTTTTTGTCGTCGGTTTCGTCTTCCGTGTTACTGCTGTCAGTGTCTTCGTCATCGTCTTCGGTATCTTCTTCGTCGTTGTCGTTGTCTTCTTCGTTGTTGTCGTTGTCTTCTTCGTTGTTGTCGTCAAACGTCCATGGGAAGATCCCTCTCCGTACCCAGTATAGGGCGCAGAGGTCCATGTGGTCGAGCATGCGGCGAGCGGGGAAGGCTCCCTTGCAGAGGTGGCATTGGCGGTCGGCTGCCGGGTTCGCGAGATAGCGCGTCGTCAGTCGTTTTTTGCATTCTGCGACGTGGGTGACTAGATGTCGATAGTGGGTCTCGGTTGCGCAGATGGGGCACGGGACCATGGTCAGTCGTTGAGGTTCCATTTTGTTTTGTTGTTCTTCCTTTTTTTTTGTGCGTGTGTCTGTCTCTCTGTGTTCTCTTTTTTTTTATCTGTTAGGGGTAGTGCGTAAGGTAGGCATATTTTAATTACGTTTGTTCTGTGTTTTTCATGCAGTGTAGTTGTTTTGAGGCTTAAGCGAAAGAAGGTATGAAATAAGAATTCCGTTGGTTCCCTTTGTTAGTAGGTGATTAGAATGTTGGTTAGCATAAATCTTATGGTATAATTTCTCTATAATACGTAATTGCTCTTGGTGTACTTCGTTCTCGCTCAATGAGGTTTTCCGTTGATAGCGTTATTTCACGTGGTGGGTTTATTATTTGCACCTGGGGGTGGTAATTTTGTGTTGGTTGTATTTCTATGTCCGCGTATTGTGTTTCTTTTTTGTTCGTTTTCGTGATACAAGATAGGATTTTAAATAGGGGTGATATTTTTCCAAACATTGAAAATCTCCAGCCAATTGTTCCAAGTATGAGAATTGAACCTAATGAGATTCCTCCGAATTTTAGTACTGATTCGATTATCGATAGTCTATCGTGGATGCGTTTTGTTTTAGTTATTTCTTGTGCCTTTGCTATTACTGATTTTAGTGCCACTTCGTTCCTTGTTAAATCGTTACGGACATTGTCCAAATTGGCCAGATCGGATGGTAGTTCGGTTTTAATTAATATTTCTGTAATGTTTAGGGTGTCCATTGTGTCTACAGAATTTTTGATCATTTTGGTTATGTTTAAAGCTAGTTTATGGGAGAAATTAACGTGGTGTACTATATTTATTTCAGTTGAAGGGACGAGTTTCGTCGTTTGGGTTTTCGCTTGGCATGATGGTTCTATTTCTAGTGTACCTGAATCTGTTATCATTTTGATGTCGGATTTGTCGTTATCGCAGTGGATGTACAAGTTTTCGGATGTTGGTGCTGCGTACAGCCATGCGATAGTGTTTTGGATTTTGATCCAGTATGTTTGACTGAGAGTTTTTAAACGAATGTCGCAGAGTTCGAGATTTTCAAATTGTGGGTTTGTGAGTAGTTGGACTTCACATTCTGCCTTATCGTTAACATGTTTTACAGGGTTTGTTCCGTCGCAAATGTATCGTGTTGACATTAGTTTGCAGTTACTTAAATTTGCTAAAGTAAAATAGTTTTCGAAGTCTGTTGAAATTGCGGTAAATCGCGTCGATGGTTTAATAAATGCAAAACGTGTTCCTTGTTGGCGGATTGGCGTTGACATATGTCTATACAGTTTATATGTGATTGGGTCTAGTAATGGGATTTTCATTATAAATATCAATTTTTCGTCGTCTTGAAATACAATAAGTTTCGATATCGCTATTAGTTGTGGTATGTATTCTGGTTCTAATGGAGTTGGGAATTCAAGATTCGGTGTCAGTTTGCTAATGTTTTCCGCGCTGCGCAGCCATGTTTTTGATGATATTAAACAAGGGTGTATTTGTCCACCTTTTGCAGAAAGTATAGCGTCTGTTAGGGTATTCGTGTCGATTTCTAATTCTATAAGATCTTCTTCAATTAGGGCTATGAATTTCATTCCGTTTTGGTTGTATTTGATTGTGTGTATTTCTTTTCGCATGTTGACTAATGCCAAGTTAACTTGTAATGTAAGGTTTCCTATTTCTCGTGTTATTGATTTTATTTGTTTCTGTGTTATTGTTACGTCCTAGCTCTCACGCTAGGCCCCCCATAAATTTTTTCATTAAACAAGTACCATCGGTAGGTACGCCAACTAGCAAACATCATCATTTGTCGATATTAACTGCATACGTACCAATTAGATTATAATTTAGCATACATTCTAATCCGAATCGTACATATTTCTCTATATATTACATAAGACAAAGTGCAACAGAAACCCTTACAGAGCACCCGTTGTCCTTAAAAGTAACACGTGCGCTCTAGCGTACCCGACTTTCCGTTATCAAACACCCTTCAGCTGTTCCCTACAGAAAATCTCAAAAACACATTAAATCTAAGATGAATGTTTTCCTCTAACATCATTCCTAATATTATTTCTCCGAAAAACCATTAATAAGAAAACGTTTCTCCTTTACATCGTCTCTAATATTATTTTCTCTGAAAAACTGTTGAAGCTCGATATCTCAAATCAAGCACACCCGAAAATATTCCCACACGCCTAAAGTCGTAAAACTTGCTCTCCTACAAGTCAAGATGTGCACGTGCAACCACTTGCATCTAGAGCAATCTCGCCCCTTTTCTAGGAAGTCTAGGCGACAGCCTAATTTTAATGACTTTTCTTCCAATCATATTTCCAGAAAAGTCCTCGCTTCCAAATACAAACCAATCACAAATTAATAACTGTAAATTAATGACTCCTAGACCAATCCTTATATTTGACTATAACAAAATCTATCCCTTCTACAGCATCCTACCCCCAGAAAATCCAAAAGAACTCCTAGCCGAGGACCCAAAATTGTTATTTTTAAAAAGTCAGTTAGCATCGAGAGTCCGAGTCGACAAGCCAACCAAAAATCTTCAACAAACTATTCTACGCGATTCCAAGTGTTAAACTCGACTCATAAAATTCTCAACGAATAATTCCGATAATCAAATAATAGCTAACTCCAGAAATAATCTCACGTTAAAATAAGCGTAAAATTACATCAGCGAACAATTGTGAATTCAGTGTAAAACCAACCAACAATCTCATTCAAACAAATAAAACCATTTTATATTTTGTTAACTTCAACAAAATAAAAGGTGTTAAACATTATTCTAAAAAGGGTCTACAAGGCTCTAGTGGTCAACAACCCACTCAAACCAACACCTACCAAACCAAATTCGTTTAAAATATAGTATTCTGCAGCCGGTAACCGCAGACTTCAGCGTCAACGACGTCAGTCAGTCGGTAAGTCGGTTTCAATCATTCGCTAGTAAGCCGAACATATACTATCCCATCGAGACCCTGCTCTGGGGACGTAACATTATATCGAATCCTGCTTTTATTATTTGAGTTTGGTTGTACACTATTTCTGATAATTCGATTGAATTGTTTGCGAGTTGTTCAATTTGCGTTGCGATTCGTTTCGCGTCGTCGTTATCCATTGTGCCATAGACAAATTTAAATGCTTTGCCTATGAAATTGAATAGACCTCGTTTTTTGCGCTGTTGTGTGAGGTCTGTTGACGGTGGTAATAGTTCCCTAAGTGTTGATTCGGCATTTTTGATGGTGTTTAGGCGATTTTGAATGATTCTTAGTTGTGTCCTCATTAGGCATGATGGTCCTAGTGTGTTGCAATATGTGTACATACTTTGCAGATTTTCTTGTATTTGTTGTTTCCTGAGTAGTAGTCCATGTGTGTTGATGTATGTTACTAAGTTCCAGGTCGTGTGGTATGATTGGAGTTTTCCAAGCTGCTGGGAATATAGTCCGGGGTTTTCCGAAAATGGTGTAATGGTTACAGGGTCGTTGCCACCTCTGGCAAAGGCGTGGCATCTGCAACATATGCCGATTTTATTTTGTCTACGTGTAGTATCTTTGTTTTTCCGTTTTCCATGAGCAATTTAACGTTATTGTTATCTCTAATTTCCAGGATTTCAAATGGTCCTGTGTAGTTACTATCGAGTTTTCCCTTTTTGGGTTCCTTAATTAAAAATACTAGTTGTCCTACTTGGTACTGGGGTCTCTTAGTTCGTCTATCGTAATAGCGTTTCGTTCGTTCCTTAATCTTTTGTTGTTTTCTGAATGCCGTTTCCTGAATGTTCTTCATATGGTTATTTAATGTTACTATGTAATCGTCGAATGTAATAACTTTCTCGGGTGGTGGAAATTCTGACGGCAGGGTTGCCGGGTGACCAAAAACTAACTCGTATGGGGTGAATCCTGTTCCTTCGTGAATGCTTGTGTTGTGTGATAGTGTTGCGAATGAGATAAGTTCTTCCCAATCGCGGTCGTTATTTCTGTAATGTGTGATATACTCTATTAAACTGTGGTGGCTTCTCTCGAGTGCGCCATTTGATTGTGGGTGGTACGCTGATGTTCTATAATGTCGAATTTTGAAGAGTTCGGCGAATGATTGAAAAACTTCTGACATGAAGTTTGTACCTTGGTCTGAGAGAATTGCGCGAGGTGCGCCAAATGTCGTTATGAAATTTTGGCACAGTGCCTTAGCAACATCTACTGACGTTGTTCGTTTTAGGGGTACTGCGATACTGAATCTACTAAATAGATCTATGATTGTTAAGATGTATTCGTAATCGTAATAATTCGTAAAAACGAGTAAAGGATACGATCCTTTACTCGTTTTGGGTAAAGGTCCGACTATGTCGATGGCAATTTTGTCGAATGCTTCTGTTGGTGTGTTAGTAATAATCATGGGAGCTCGGTCTTTAACGCGTACTAGTTTGTTCTTTTGGCAATCGTAGCAAAAGTTGATAAATTTTTCGATGTCTTCTCTCATGTTTTTCCAATAATATTGCGATGCTACTCGTTGGTATGTTTTCGTGATTCCTTTGTGGCCTCCTACGGTCGATCCGTGGAGTTCTGTTATTATTGCTTTCCTGTTTTCCGATGGTGGTACTGAGATGAGTCCTTCGCACAAGGTGATTGAAAGTTTTGTTCCTTTTACCATTGATTGTAGATACGATTTGATGTTTGACCACGTGAGTGGGTCGATGATTTCTGGGTCTTTTAATAGTGTGCAGGATGTCAAATTTTCCATGTGTAGCATTTGTAGAAGTACTCGGAGGCACTTTTTGATCATAAATAAGCTCGTGTTATCCGTTGATTTCTCCTTACAGAAGATCGTGAAGTAGCTGGTTTCGCCGTGTTGCGTTGTTAAAATATGACCGGTTCTTGGTTTATGGTGTAGGAATTGTTCCTGGTTGATTTTTCCTTTTTCCAAAAGTACTTTGGAAACCATTGTGTTTATGGTGCAATCAGCTGCTAAGAAGTGTGCTACGTTGTCTCTTTTTGATAGAAAATTTTCTTGTGTGACCGTCACGTTGTCTTTGGCGTGTGTGTCTTGTGGTACAGGAATTCCTTTGGTTTTTGAAGGGGTTGAGTTGTGTGGTTCATCATGTTCGGTTGATGCCATTCGTTGGGTCGTTGGTGGATTTTCCTTTTCAGGTTCTGCTTGGTTTTTGCTTCCTTCTGCTTGTGGGACTGTTTCGTTGTGCATTTCCTGGTCTTCTTCCTGGTGTTCATTCGTGGTGTTGTTATCCGATTCTTCAGTTGGTGAATGTATTTCCATCGTTGATTTGTATTTTTTCGTGTTGCTTCGCGTCGCTTTTTCCGATTCTGGTAGTGTTAGTTTTTTCCTGTGGTATTGCGATAATCCGAATGATGGATCGATGTCTTCGGCGTTACTGAATTGGTGTTCCGATTCTTCCATTGGTGTGGTGTTTGTCGGTGTTTTTCGTGGTCTTCCTGGTCCTCGTTTCGCCGTAGGAGCTGGAAGTTGTATGATGGGATTTTTCCTAGGTCTGCCAGGTCTCCTTTTCACGGGTGGTGTTGATTGTTGGGTGACTGGGTATTTCCTTGGTCTGCCGGGTTTCCTTTTAACTATGACTTTTGATTGTGGACTGATTGGGTTTTTCCTCGGTCTCCCGCGTCCACGTTTCGGTGCTGATGTTATAACTTCCGTTGGTGACCGAAAATTGGGTTCCGTGACTTCGTCCGAGTTTTCTTCGTCTGGGTCTTCTTGTTCTTCCTCCGTGTCTGAATCATCCTCCGAGTAGTGAACTGGAGGTGACCTGAAGGTCGCAGTTACCGGGTACTTTGCATGGTTCGAATTTTCTAACGTTTGTTTTCCTTTCCGCGTCTGGGTCGTCCTTTGAGTAGTCCTTTGAGTAGTGGACTGGAGGTGACCTAAAGGTCGCGATTACCGGGTACTTTGCATGGTTCGAATTTTCCAACACTTGTTCTTTTTGCCTTAGTTGTTGTGCGTTTAAATGTTCGTTGCTTAATTTTCCATTTCCTTCGAGGGTGAGTTGAGTGCTTGCGTCCTTCGTATTCGATCGGCCACTTGAATGATTGGCGGGATTGAGAGCTTTTAATGTTGGCAGCACGGGGTCTGCTTCTTTTGGTTTATGCAGCGCGGGGCTTACATCATTTTTATTCATTTCATTTTCATTATTTGATTCATTTTCATTTCGTCGCGTTGAGCTCGGTTCCGCTTTTTCGTAAGTTGTGGCTTTTCCTTGTATTTTCGTTTCATTTTTTGTCGTTGAGTTTTTATGCACTTTTTCTTCCTCACTTGTTGGATTTGCTATTTTTTCGTTTTCGCTCGTTGGCGTAAGATTTCTTTCTTCATTGTTTCCTTGCGTTTCTTGATTTTCGTGCACTTCCTTTTCTTGTTGGCGTGTTGAATTTCCATAATTTCCTTCGTCGTTTTGTATTTTTTCGTTTTCATTTGCCGTTTGTGGCGTTTTTTGTAAGTTTGTTTTTTCTTTAACTTCGTTTGCTGATTTTCGTAGTGTTGAGCTCTTGTCGGCTCCTTCATTATTCTTTTGCGAGTCCATCGTTACATTTTCATTACTTTTATTATTTTGTATCGTTTTGTTTTCGTTTATCATTTCTTCTTTTTGTTGCGTAGTATTCTTTTTTATTACTTCTTCCATCGTAGCTTCTTCTTTGTTTTTTAAAATCATTTTTCCTCGTTTATCTAGTTCGTTGCCTGTTTCGTTTTCTATTTCGTCTTCTGATGAGGTGCGATTGCTTTTGCGATTTTCGTCGTATTCCATTTCATTTTCAATCGTGTTCCTTGGGGCTTGCTTGTTTTCTTGGTTTGTTGATTCCATTGGTTCTTCTTCTGCGGACGTTGGTTCGTCCTGATTGTTGTCGTCGATTTCTATATCCATGTTAGGGTGTGCACTCCCTTTGATAACATGTTGTTTGTTGGTTTTTTGTTCTAAGTTCAAGTCCTTGTTGGTAGTCTCGGTTTCTTCTGCTGGTAAGATTACTACTTTGTCAGGTGATGGGTTTCCAGATGATTCATCTGAGGCGGATCTGTTGCGTTTTTCTCCTTGTCGGGTTATCTTTAGTCTTTTTAAGTCCTCGTCGTCGAAGTCTGTGGACTCCTCTCGATGTCTAATGGGAAAGGCGTTGGCTGGATTCCGGGAAAGGGCGCCTGCGACGACGTTAAGTTTCCCTGGTTTGTGGTGAACACTAAATTCGTAGCCGTTGAGGATTGCCTGCCAACGTTGGAGTTGTTGTGGCGGATTCGGTTTGCTGATAAGATATGTCAGTGCCCTGTTGTCGGTTACGAGTGTGAAGTGATGTCCGTACAGGTAGTGCTTGAAATATTGGATGGAATGTACCATTGCAAGTAGTTCTTTACGCATTGCGTCGTACACTTTTTCGGCTTTCGAGAATGTACGAGAGTAAAAAGCTATTGGATGATCGAATTTCTCGTACTCTTGGCTGAGCACGGCGCCGATCGCGTAATCTGATGCGTCGGTTGTGAGTTTGAATTCTTTCTCGTAGTCTGGGTACCGCAAGATTGGTTCGTTTGTTAGTTTTTGTTTGAGGGTTTCGAATGCTTGTTGGCAATCGCTTGTCCATTTGAATTCTTCCGTCTTTTTTAGTTGGTTGGTTAACGGGAGGGCGATTGTTGCAAAGTTCTTGATGAACCTTCTATAGTAGTTTGCTAGTGCGTGGAACTGCGTGATAGTTTTCTTGTCTGTGGGAACTGGAAAGTTTTTGACTGCCTGCACTAATTCGGGTCTTGGTTGACAGCCTTTTCCGCTGATGACGTGGCCTAGGTATTCCACTTTTTTTTGGAGAAATTGGCATTTGTCTGTTTGGAGTGTAAGGCCAGCATCGGACAGTCTTTTTGCTAAGCGATGGAATTTTTTTCCGTGTTCCTCAAGGTCTGCGGCATAAATGACGATATCGTCTAAATAGACGAATAAGTCGGTACCTTGGAGTCCGGATAAAACAACATCCATTAGTCGTTGGAATGTTGCGGGTGCGTTTTTTAGGCCAAATGGCATTCGGTTGAATTCATAATGTCCATTTGGTGTGGAGAAAGCAGTTTTTGGTTTGTCTCGTGGGTGCATCTCGATTTGGTGAAACCCTGAGGCCAAATCTAGCACTGAATAGTAACGAGATCTACCCAGTTGGTCTATGATATCGGTTATGTTCGGTAACGGGTACGCGTCTGGTGTTGTTTTTTCATTAAGTTTTCTGAAGTCGATGACCATTCGCCATCGTTTATTGCCTTCGTGGTCGGTTTTCTTTGGAACGATCCAAACGGGCGAATTGAATGGTGATAAGGATGGTTGAATTATTTCCTTATCGAGGAGATCGTTGACTTGTTTCTGTATTTCCTCTTTGTGGATTTGTGGGAATCTGTACTGTTTTGTGTTTATTGGTATTTCGTCGGTTGTGAATATTTCGTGTTTTACGAATGACGTCGATCGTAGTCGTTCGCCTGGTAGGGTGAACAGATGCGAGTATTCGAAAGTCAGTTGGAGGATGTGTTCTTTCTCTACTTCATTTAAATTTTCTACATGCAAGAGAGGTTTTAATTTTTTGAATCTTTCCTGTTTCTCTAATGTCCTTGTTGTACGGACTTCTGCACGATTTTCAGTTGGAAAGTCGTTAGGACCGTGATTATCGATATCGACTGGTCTGTCGGATATCATTTCTATCGGTTGTAATTCGATTGTTGGGACTTGGAAGTGTATATTATAGTCGTTAGTGTTTATTGCGCATAGATATGCGACACCGTTTCGGTTTGTAACTACTGCGTCACCGATAAATAATCCTTCGCCTGCTTCTATTCTTGGTACGTAACCTTCGGTTAGGTTTGTGTTTTTGATTCGGATATGGATGGTAGATTTGGTTCGAGCTGGGATGGAAATTTTTTCGTTTGTTTTGAAAGGTATCTGTGTACCTCTGAAGTTTATGCAAGATTGGGTGTACAGGATGTCAGCTGGTGTTTCTTTGAAAAATTCGTCACCCAGGACGGCGTCCTGGGGGATTGGCCATTTGAAACGGATCGTGTGAAATTCGACTGGTATTCCTCTTATTTGGAGGGTACATGTTCCCGATGTGAAAATTGTGTCGTCTGTTATTCCTGTTAGTTCGTAAATTACGTTATAGTCGACTTTGACGTGCTTCGCTACTGCGTCTCTCCTTATCAAATTTAATTCTGATCCGGTATCAATTAGGAATGCTGCGCTTTGTTCTAGGAAGTCAATTGAGTCTATTCTGACGGTTGGTGGTGTATGTCTTTTCGTTTTTCCTAGTGAAATCCTCGCTTTTTTAATGATTTGCGTTGTCGCGTCTAATGGTTTGGGGTCGTGCGCTCTTGCGATGTGCTCCCGGTCGCGCTGTCCCGCGGAGTCACCATCGCGTTTTTTTGGGCAATTTCTGTCACGATTTTGGCAAGTTGTTGGAATTTCGAGTGTAATTCCTCGAATTTATCGTCGTTTTGATCATTGGGTTTTCGGTTGTTGGAGTTGTCGCGAGATCTGTTTTGCGAGTTTTCGCGAAATCTGTTTTGGGAGTTATCGCGGTTGTTTCGAGAACTACCGGGTTGTCTGTCGTAAAAATCGTTCCATCTGTTATTTCTGTTTCGATTTTGTGAATTGTCTCTGTTTCGGAAGTTGTTCTGCTGATTATTTTGGTTGTTTCTTTGATAATTGCTTTGATTCGAGTTGTCTCTTTGTCTATTATAATTATTTTGCGGGTATCGGTTCTGGTAATTTTGGTTTTTGTAATTGTTTTGATACCGATCTCTCGAGTTATTTCGATATCCGGAGGGTCTGTTGTAATGCTGCGGGCCGCGCGATTCGCTGCGGTACCTGCTTTGTTGGTTATTGAAACTGTTGTCCGAAGGGGACTGGCTTCTAAAGTTTTGGTAAATTTTGTCTCTTAGTTCTTTGATTGCGTGACAGTTTCCTGTGGAATGAGTTCTCGATTGGTGTAGTTCGCAAAATACGTCTGTGTGTTGGTTTCTTGATTCAGCGAAATGGATTCTAGCTGTTTCTGGTGGTTGTGTTAGAGCGTGGTCTCTAGATATTCTACCGTGATTTACTGATTGGCGGTGTCGAAGTTCCTGTTCTATGTGAATCGCTTCCCTAATTGTTGCGTCAAAGTCTCCGAGATTTTGTTGATTTAGATTTACTGCGATTTTGTCGAAGAGTCCTCTGATGAAGGCTCTGGTTACCGATTTTTGGACTTCTTCTAATCTTTTTTTCAAATATTGTTGCTCTTCGGCTCTGCCGTAGCATTCGTTTAATCTTTCCGTTATGCGCTTTAAAATTATTCGAGTTCGTGTCGCGTATTCTGCTACCGATTCGTTGAAATTTTGGGAAATTGCTTTGA
This sequence comes from Hyposoter dolosus, assembly GCA_963921915.1. Lineage (NCBI taxonomy): Eukaryota > Metazoa > Arthropoda > Insecta > Hymenoptera > Ichneumonidae > Hyposoter > Hyposoter dolosus. The sequence goes on along the minus strand of OY998130.1, from coordinate 25,121,997 downwards.
GCTTTAGTTCTAAGTCTAATAGTTCGATAGTGGCACCAAAACTTCCTTTAAGGTCTCGGTAAAATTCATCGAGAGTTGTGTAATTTTTTGTTTCTGCCAAATCTTGGGCGAATCCTGTTAATTTATATTGCACAGTCACAAGAAATTGCGGTTGTTGGGCTTTGGGAATTAATTTTGCAGCTCGTTTGCAAGCGCCAATGAAATGGTCTACGGGGATGTTTTTTCCGTCGAAAGTTGGGATAAGCCCGTAGATATCACGGAGAGTCAAGCTAACTCCTTCCATTTTTCTGTTTTTTTTTTGGTAAATAAATTAGGGTAAACTATTCTGACGCGTACTGATGCATTGGGGCGGTCGTATTTTGAAATATGTGTGTGTTTTTTTCCTATAAATTCTGGTTTGGCTTGTTTTTCGATATAATTTGGAGAAAATAGACTTAATCTACGTAAAGTGGTGAAATTTTTAAAAGAAATAATTTGTTTTGCTTTTTCTCAAGCTCGTTTCTTATTATTTTGTTCGCTTTCGTAATTGGTTTGTGAGAACGGGGTCATTTTAGGTTAAAAGGGGATTCTTGCAAAGAGCAATTTTTTCACAAAAAGTTTTTTTTTATATTGCTATTTTGTTATTGTTCCTAATCAATGAGTGGGGTAAATTCATTTTGAATTCGAGGAAAATAATGTAAACAAATGTGGCGTTAAAATTTGCGAGATTTAAAATTTTTCGGTTTTCGTGTTTTTTTTTTTTTTGTGTCGTTCTCAAAGTTCAATTCGTCGACTGAAAATTACTTTGTTCTTTATTTTTGTTTTTGTTGGCTTCGTTTTTTTTTCTTTTGAAAGAAAAATTCGGTTTGTCTCGAACGGGAGATGTTGAATGTTCGGAAAAAAAAAATTCGTTATTTTTACTTGAATTCGTCGCGTGAAGCGCGAGGGTGTTAAAGTATGTGTATTCGGTATGAACGGAGCATAAAAGAGCGCGTATATCTATATATATATATCCGTCGCGAACGAAGCACAAGAGCGCGCGTATAACTATATATTTTCGGTCAGCTGTGCATGCGAGGCGTGCGAGGAAAGAAAGAATAATGGAGGAATAAGAATGTCGAGCGTCTTTGTCGCTCTTTACGTACGCAGATGGGGAGCCGTGTCGGTGCGACAAGGCCAGCGGTATCCGCTCATGCGTCGCACGGGCTCTCACGAAGCGTGAGTTGTGTGTGTGAGTGAGCGACTTTGTCGTCTCTCCTCACTTCTATGGGCAATTTGTATTCAATTGTAATCTATGTGCGTAATTTGGTACTTACATTGCCAGGATTATCCAGATTTTTATTAGCATTTGTTGTTTTCGTCCTTCCTTCTATTTTTCCTTTTCGTTATGCGGTTTGTGGTAATTCGGTGAGAGAGATGGAGAGAGAAAATTTTGAACTCGTGCGCTTTTCTCTTTGTCCGTTGGTCGGAGAGAAAGGAGAAAGGAAAAAAAAATTTTGACTGATCGTCGTTGAACTTCCTTTTTTTTCGCAGTTTGCTCTGCTTTTTCACTTTCTTTTTCCTGTTCGTTGTTTCGATTTTTCACTGTTCTTGTCGTGTTTTCACTTTGTCGCTGTTCTCTGTTAAACTTTCACTGTCTTTAATAATTTTCGGATTTTCTGTTTCGCGGGTCGCGTGCGGTGTTTCGAATCCCGATTCTGACACCAGTTGTGATGACCGGGGTTTGAGAGGGCGAAATAATAATGATAATAATAATAAGACAGAAGAATGAGGTAAAAGATATAATATATTGAGACTTGACAATTAGGGAGTGCACGAAGTATTAACGGTTCGAAGGATGGTGATGAACTGAGGAGTCGAGGATTGGAATAAAGGAGCATGATTTGGTGAAGTGGTAGTGGGGAGATGAAGCGGAGGAGAAGTTGAGGCTCGTGGGACAAAGAAGTGCTGAGGAATGCGGTGATAAGATTAGGATGCTGAGCTAGGAGTTTTGAGTGTGAGAAAGAGTTAAGAACGGATGTGAGGTATCGGGTACGAATGTGGGAAAGAGTTTGGAGAAGAATAAGGTAATAGGGTGCTACCGTGACACATTATTGGAAAATTAGGATCGTTTCGTCCCAATAAGTGAGACTGCGTGAGGAAAAAAGAGAGAGAGCGAAAGAGAGCAAGAGTGATTTCCTCGTAATCATCAATACTTTTATTCCGCGATAATTTCTAAATTTGTTCTTTTTACGTCAGTAAAAAATCGTAGGAAACTTTGACAAAAAAGGGAGAACAAGACTAAATGTTTCGTTTCCAATTCACAGGATCTGTGATAAAATTCTGAGGAAAATCTTTTTCTGGAAAACACGTAGCAACTGCTAGAGAATCGGATTCCTTTTCGCACATTACTGGTCCAATAACGGCGAAAATTATCCGGAGACTTCTTTGAACTTGTGTTTAGAAAATTGTCCAGGAAATCTCAGTGACAGGAGGATACGGAGACTGTGAATAATCTATACGGATCGTTCGAAACTTATAACTTTCAATCATTTCGGCAAAAGGCTGTTGAAAATTGGGATCGTTCCGTCGCAATAAGTGAGACTGCGTGAGGAAAGAAGAGAGAGAGAGAGAGAGAGAGAGAGAGAGAGAATGAATGAATTAATGAATGTGTTTATTCAGCGCATTCGCTGCTTACGTGTTCAAATACATAACATACATAAATATACCTTTTATACATTTTCATTTTCATGTTGCAATTTTCAGTTTAAATATAATCTGTTTTACGCTTTACTCATTTTTTACATTTTGATATACTCCGCTAACTTTCTTTTGAAGCTCCCCAGGTTTTCCGTTTCCTTTATCGCCGTTGGTAATTCGTTATACATTTTAAAACCGGTGTACGTTAAACATTTTTGCCCATTGCTCGTTTTCCATCTGTTTACATGTACATTGTCCTTCTGTCTCGGATTATAATTATGTTTGTCACCTACTAATTCGATTTTGTCACTTAGGTATCTAGGCATCAAACCATTTTTTATTTTATAAATCATGACGCAGACATTAAATTTCAACCTTTGTCGCACACTTTGGAACCCTAACACCTCGAGCATGCTTTGTACCCTCGTATATCTGTCACATCTCAGTATCGCACGCATTGCTCGGTTTTGACATTTCTGTAGTTGTTCAATCCAGTAGTTGTCTAGGTTCAACAGTATTGTGTTACAATATTCTAAGTGTGGTGCAATTATTGTCTTATATATTGTGGTCAAGGTGTACGAACTTACATATTTGTTTAGACGATACAATACGCTTACTTTTTTCGCTATTTTATTTACAATATACGCTGCAAAATTTTGGAAGTTCAAGTTTTTATCGATTATGACTCCAAGGTATTTCATTTCTTCAACTTCTTCAATTTTATCTTTTTTTATTTTAATATGACAGCAGTTTTTCAAATACGGCTTTCGAATGTCACGTATCACCATGAATTTCGTTTTTGTTGTATTCAGTCTTAATGCGTTTCTATTTAACCATGTAACAATATTTCTTAAGTCATAATTTAATTTCCACTGGATTTCACATAAATTTGGTCCTTTCACATATATCATTGTATCATCTGCAAACATTTTACACGAACAGTATGTTAGTTGCTCTGCAATATCGATAATGTATAATATAAACAACAGCGGTCCCAGGATAGATCCTTGAGGAACGCCGTGTACTGTGTTTTTACTTTTTGAGCTCGACTTTCCATATGTGACTATTTGTTTCCTGTTTTCCAAATAAGACTTTAACCACACATAAGCATTTCCTACGATACCATAATTTTTCATTTTCTTCAGCATCAGTTCACGATTTACTGTTTCGAACGCTCTTTTGAAATCCAAGAAAACAACCCCTATCATTTCACTTTGGTCAATACTTTTTTTCCATTCTATTAAAACATTTTGTATTGCAGTTTCGCAAGAGAACGTTTCCCTAAATCCAGATTGTTCGTCTCTAATTATACCATTTTTGTTTATATGCTCTAATATTTGGTTTTTTGCTTCTGTTTCCAATACTTTTTCGTATACCGGGAGCATGTTTATCGGTCTGAAGTTTTCCGCTTTTGTTGTCCCCGTAATTTTGGGTATAGGAACAATCGTCGATGTTTTCCAACTTTCGGGAAATACTCCTTCTTGGAGGGATCTATTTATTACAGTTGACATCATCGGGCCCACTGTTGTCCATGCAAGTTTTAAAAAAGTTGTGCTGATGCCTTCTGCTGTCCCCTTCGTATTTTTCATGTTTTTGACTATTTTTTCAATATTTTGTGGTTCTACCTTCTTGAAATTTGTCATATTTATACCTATTTCTTGTGCTAATGTAGTTGTCGTAGTGTAATTATAACTGCTCCCTTCAAGTATGTCTTCTATACTTTGTAGGAAAAAATTATTGAATTTTTCTGCTATCTGTTGTTCCTCAGTACATACTTCTCCTGCGAAGTTAATATTTTTTAAAATTGTTTCTTTCTTTCTCATGCCCATGAGTGCTTTTATATTATTCCACATTTTCTTTGGTTTCGATTTCATCGCATCAATATTACATTCGTAATACTGTTGCTTGCTTTTACGGGTTGTGCTTGTAACGATGTTCCGTCTTTTTTTGTATTCGTCCCAGTCTTCTTTTAGTTTTGTGACAATTGCTTGGGCATAGGCTAGATCTCTTTTTTTACTTGCTTTTTTGACTTCTTCATTTATCCACGGTTTATACTCCCATTTGATTGGTACCCTTACAAGTTTGTTTGGGGCCAAGTTGTCTATTGTTTCGGTCATACATTTTATTAGGGTATCGGCCATGTCATTTACACAGTCATTTATATCACATTTTTCCGTTATTTTTCTGTTTAATTCTTGTCTGTATAGTTCTTCGTTAAAATTGGTCATGTCTCTTGTATAAAATTCTCTAACTTTTGCCTTTTTGTTGTCTACTGTTTTTATGTCAACTTTAATAATTAGATGGTCTGTTATTTTCGGGGTTATTAAAACCTGTGTTTCGATGTAGCTGTTTGAAAAAGCGAGGTCATTTTGTGTTTTTGATGTTTCTGTTATTCTCGTGGGTTCATTTACATATTGTTTGTACCCTAGGCTCCTCAATGATTGTAACAATCGTTTCGAATATTGGTTTGTTTTACTTATATCGATATTAAAGTCCCCTACCATTATTACATGCCCCTTATTTAATAGTTCTTCACATGAATGTGAAGAACTATTAAATAAGGGGCATGTAATATAGTGCAGACTACAGTTTCTCTATATGTTCCAGATAGTTCTACTGTGGTCATCCACGTGTTCTGTTCAATATTTTTTGCCGATATGGTCTTATGCTGTACATCCCATCTTACATACGTCAGTACACCTCCCGTTCTACTATTTTCAGAGTCACATCGTATTAAGTCATAGTTTGAAATTTCCAGCTCCCCATTTGTTGTCCTGTTTGTTACATGTGATTCCGTAAGACATAACATTTTTGGTTTCATTTTCACAACTAACATATCTATTTGATCCTTATTATGGATGAACCCCTGCGCATTGAGTACGAGAATAAACGGTTCTTCTTGTTTTTCTTCCGCATCGATTGGTTGCTATTCGTCACCATATATCGTGTTTCTCCGGTTTCTTTCCACAATTCTTTGGTACACTTCGCATTTTGGATCGGTGGCTTCATGATCGCACGATATGCCGTCGATTTTGAATTGTTCACACATTCTCCAACAGTTCACACATTTTTTTTCATTCGAATGACACTCTTGCGCACTGTGTATTTTCCCACATTTTCTACAACTGACACCATTTCGGCAGTTTACCGCAAAATGATCGTATCCATAACATTTGAAACATCTAACAACACTCACGTAATCAAATACCGGGCAGTTTTTCCATCCTATTTTTATCCTTTTCAATTCAACGAAAAACTTATGGGTTTTGGGATCAACCTCTATGATAATATTGCTTGTTCCATTTCTAAAGCCAGATTTAATTACTTTCATTTTGAATGTTTCCCTGTCTACATCGAGTTCATTTTGTTTACACACCTTCTGGATGAAGTTTTCTTCATCGTTTCTTTGTATTTCTCCTTCTATTCCGATTATTTTTACTTTCGGTAGTTTTTTGCTCGGCTCATAGATTTTGTAATTCGCTCCCATAGTCTCCTTCATCGCTCCTGCTAGAATTTTTCTACTTTCACTTTTTTGACATTCAATTATTACTTTGCCTTTTGATCCTTTTACCAACTTATCTACTCCCACTCCCAATTTCATCACATCCACATTTTTCTTAATACTTTCAGCTGTTATTTCGCTCGTTTGTTTCTCGACTGGTTCAATTATAATTTTCTCATACTGACTTTTTTTTGCCATTTCCGAGTACGTTATAATTTTTTTATCATTTGGCTGTGTTTTTTCATTTTCATTGCTTCCTGATCTGTTTTGAAAGTTATTTTCTCTATTGTTACTCATTTTACAGATTTCGCGTCTCAATTCGCTTATTTCTTGCATCAAAGTTTTCGTTGCCATTTCTACCTCCTTCGCTATGATTTCTTTTATACTTTCCCTCAGTTTTTTGCAGAATTGGTTCAGGTCTCCTTCTGTGACGTATTCGGCTTCGTTTGTTTCGTTTTCTTCATGGCACTTCCCATTTGGTTCTGCTTCATTTGTTCCTTCCATACGATTCTCTTCATTTTCTTTCCCACTTATAACCATATTTTCGTTGTTTTTTGTTAATACTGTCACTTTGATCCTTGCGGTACATGGGACGAGTTGGTTTAGTGTATTAAATGTTTTGTGTAGCACAGCACATCCGGGATGAAACGTTTTCATGCACAATTCACATTCGTGTACTATTGTTTTTATGGATTTCATGCATTTTTTACACCGCAGTGTTTTATCTGAATTCATGTTTATTTAGGTTATTCATTCATTCATTCAATTCAATAAGAACACAAAAATGTCATCGAAAAAAAATTCAAGAAAACCACTGAATTACTCCATTTGCTTAGTGACCAGTCACATAACCGATATATGACCACACAGTGTCTCGAGGCTTTTATGTTGAGTATCACTGTCTGACACCAAGAGCCGCGGAAGGAGTGTCACTGACACTACGCGGTTTGACGTATCAGCATACTCGAATTTGAGGTTATGAACTAGCACTTGACAAATAATTCAATAGAACTGACTTTCACTGCATTTTCACTCGTATTTATTTATTCACTGCAGAATTTGAGTACTTGCTCATTTTTTATTATTATAAAGAATATTTTTACACAATCTCTTTCCCTGATTTTCTCCTATAATTTTTCCTTCTTGACAGGACTCGATATTGCTCGAGAGAGAGAGAGAGAGAGAGAGAGAGAGAGAGAGAGAGAGAGAGACAGAGAGACAGATAACGTTCGCTGTTTTCTTATGCTTCGGCACACCATAGAGCAAATCGATATTTCTCCATAGAAACGTTAACAATAGACAATGAAAATAAAAAAAAAGTACTAACATCAATGCACTGTGACGTAACTTTCGGTCACGTCACTCGTACGAAGGGCCGTCGATCAGTGGACCGAGTTTACGGTCCAGCATTTCGGTCGCCACTCGTCGTTTCAGGAGATGGCGTTGGCGGAGACTCACCGCGGTATTTTAGAATAAGATTAATTATAAGCTAGTATTATTGTTTCGTGCCCCATCCGCGGTTTTGTCTGATTAGAAGAAAGTAATGTCCTTTTGTTAAAAATCACGATCGACCCCGAAGTATCCCCGTGTTTTGCCGTCTAGTTTTCACCACGGATATCGAGCTCAGCTTTCTACTTTTCGTACAACGCCGTTGAGATTGCCCTGTCGTTTGGATTGCCGAGAGCCGCGGGAGCTACCTTTTCCTTTCAGTTTTGTCATCCTTCTTGTCGCGTTTCTCGCGCGACCTCGCCGCCGCTCGTTCCTCGCGAGGAGATTAACTTTTGCCTGGTACCTTGCCTTTTCGCTCCATTGTCTTTAGGGATGGGCGCCTCTGTCGAACGTTTTAAGTCGAGACCAACGTGGCTTGTCGTGGGCGGTCGGAGGTGCACGCTGGTTCCGTGGCCATTCGATGATGCCCCCCGTGACCTCCTCGCGGTTGCAGCCGAGGAGTTGCTGCGCCCACGGCTGTAACCTCGGGTACCACGGTCCACTAACCCCGGCGCCTCATCGTAGCGGGATTCGGGAAATACCAGGGGTGGAGGTGCTGTTTGCCATGGTGGCGTGTGGGCTCACCGCGGCTCGCACTGATCCGCGAGTCGCGACGGAGGCCTCCCCTTTTCCCCGTCATGGACTTCGCCCGGATCCCCGGAGGAAGCGTACCCGAGGCACGGCCGACATAGACGTAGGGGGTGGCGATCCTGGGAGAGACGGCAGGCGGAGAGGTACAGGAGTCACTCGGAAACTGCTTTGCGTATCGCCGATCTGATCAATCGGCGGTACGCGCGGTTCAAATAAACCGCCAAAACATCGCGCGGCGCGGCGACGCCTAGCTGACGCCTAGAGCGCGCTAGAGCTGCCTCGCGCGGGACTAGTGGTGGTGGGGAGAGCGCGAGAACGGGAGAGGTAGATTTGCGCGCTACGCAAATCAGTCTCCTGCCGGCGTCCGTCCAGAGTGGTGACACCTCCGCTTCCTTTCGCTGCCTTGGCCGCTTCGGTACCTTTTGCCTTTGTTCGAGCTGTTCCGGACATCTTCTGGACGCGCAGGTTTCTCGGTAAGCCCGATCCTATTTTCTCTTCAACTCGCGTTACGGTGGTTTGCTCGGTAAAATCAATGCGATCACCGGCATGGCCGACATTGTCGGCCATTCCGGGAGATCGTTTCGTAAAGTCTCTTTGTCGTTGCAGAGAGCGAGCGGGTTGACACTTTTCGGGCACTTGGCCACCCGTCCCCGGCTCGCTCGCCTGTATTTTCCTTTGGTTATTTTCGCTGTCGTGATAGAGAACCGAGCAAACCGCCCGAGCCGCGATTCGAGGGCGTCTCAACGATTCGATTGCATGTCATAACTGTCGCTTCAGTATTCTGTAGAGTCTTTTCTTTTCTTTCGTTGTAATTCCGAGCTGTTTCGCGAAAAGTGAGCTCGGCGATTTCGTGAATGGGGTTCTTCGAGCGACGAAATATTTCGCTTTATTCCGTTGCCTTTTCGTCGCCGCTCGAAGAATTCCCTTTGTCGCGCGTGGCCTCGAACAAGCCGGCCCGCGCGAGTTGTTTTCGCTCGTTCTCTCTCGCTCTCGTACGTAGGCCGATCGGGCTACGGCGAGGCGTAGAGCCGCTTGTTTACGTACGCGCGGTGTTATGTTCGGTGGTTCGGTCGTGATTATCTTTTGCCTTTCGTGAAATATTGTTTCATTTTCTGTGAAATATTATTTTGCCTTTCGTGGTTTCGTTTCGCATTTCGGGAAATATGATTTTGCCTTTCGTGTAATATTCGTTGCTTCCAGTTACGTTATCTGCGTGTCATTTCGCGAGTTATTTCCTTCTATCTTTTATCGTGCGAACATTGTCGAGCCCTTCCGTGGCTTTACTATTTTCGCGTTACCTGATTGCATTGTATTCGAGCCCTTTTCGTTTGAGTGACTATCTTAGAGTTTCGTTGCGTGAATCCTTCCGATTGTTGTTGCGCTGCCCTTTTGGCTACCTTTCATTCATCTTGAATTTTGTAACCGGGAGCGCTGTCTCCGCGCCCCGACTGACGATCTTGAGCCCGTGAATAACATTTGACTCCCCCGTCCGATGCCCGGGTCCGCTTCGGTGGCCTGGCCTAACTCCGCCGTCACCTCGCGTCTAGGGCCGATTACCTTTTGCCTTCGGGGTCGCTCTGGCCTGGTTACCTTGACCACGGCGATCTGTGAGTTTGATGGCGCCTTACCTTTGCACTACCTTGCCTCGCCTTCTCGGCGCGGCGCCACAAACAGAGCAGTCGCCTGGCCGCAGCCAGAGTCTGATTCCGGGGTAGTCTCCTCGGCCATTACCTTGCTCCGCGATTTTGCATCGGACCGGGAAACCCTCGCGGCTAGGGACGAGTACCTTTGCCTACGACGCCGCTCTGGTCTGGTTACCTTGGTGGTGGCGTTCTGTGAGTCTGATGGCGTCTTACCTTGCATTACCTTGCCTCGCCTTCTTGGCACGGCGTCACAAACAGATCAGACGCCAGGCCGCCGTCAGAGCGTCGGTCGACTACGTTTTCCTTCGCCCTGCCGCTCGGGATAATTAATCAAATCGATCGTCAGTCGAGTACCGCGCCTAGCGACAGCTCTTGCGGAAGTTAGATTATTTTTACTATGTTATTTTCGCTAACTAATTGTTTTTCGCGAAGCGGGCCGGCCGTGGGCTGCCCCGACTTCTCAATCAACCATTTGCTTTTGTATCGCTGCTAATCCCTTTTGCCTGAATAAAACGACTTGTTAGACGCTAATTTCCGTGCTTTCGCGTATTTGATTTCGTGTCGTGTGTTTCCTCTGCCTGTTATTTTCTAGCCAAAGAATTCCCCCCTCTACCTTTCAGTACCTCAGCTGTGGAGCTGAGTAGCCGGACCGCCTCGGTCGTCTCGTTCCTCGCGTTACCCGGCGCAACCTGATCGTTGAGGGCGGGCGAATCAAAAGTCGACGTGGTCGGCGGCACGTCGTGCCTGGCGCCCTGCCCGCTCTCGCGGCCGCGGGTCAGCGGGGGGAGCGATACGAGTCGAGAAGGGACGAGATGGACCCCGATAGGAAAATCTCCGTTACAGCACATTATAATTAAATGAAGCGTAGGAAATGAGAAATTAAGCGCTGATAATAACTTCTCGAAAAAAACTGAAAATACTAACAGATTTATGAAAATATACAAACAAGAATGAAAAACGTAATGTAATAAAAAAAGCGTGAAAATGTAAATTGGATACAAAAAAAAACGCAAAGAATATATGGTAAAAATAATAAGTAATGATGAAATGATTAATACAAAGAATGAAAAATAGAAGGAAAGATCAGGGAGCGAGAGAGAAAGAAAGTATGCGCGGCAGCGACTGCCGTGAGATGTAAACATAAGCTTTGTCGCGCTATTTGACCCTCCCGTTGTTTCGCGTTTGTACATTATTTCACACTACGTGCTCTTCTTTGTCACCATTGCGAATGCTTTGACAAAAAAACGATACTTTTTTTAATAAAATTATAGCTTAATTTTTGCCGATCATTCGCTATTGTAACTCGGCATAACTGATTTAATTTTTTCCGATGAATTTTCACTGTGACAATGAAGGGATGATTTTTGCAGTCGAAATGCAGATAAATTCATGTTGAACAGAAAAATTCTGAAGGGTTATTATTTTCACTTACATTGTTCTTCCATCCTTGGATGTCCCACTTTTTTGATAAATCCGACCGTCTTTTATGCGATGAGACAAGGGCAATCGTCTTTGAAGTGTTCGTGGCATATTAAATGTCCGCACAAAATCACAGTTTTTATAAACAAAAAAACGCACTAATAGAAAGTATAATACACACAACTATACATAAAAACAAAGGGTTCGAAATGAAATGTAACGATATTAAAAATATAGTGTAAGCACTGCACACTGCACAAAAAAAAATAAAAGTATGCTATAAATACTGAAGCGTAAGGCCACTATACTATAATAATAAAAAAATTATGAAAAATGAATAAATTGGCACATTAAGCAAAAATAATTCGGAAACACTTCAGCGCGATACACTCGTAAGCACGTGTTACTGCGGACTGTAACAGGCTAGGTGGAAGCGACAAGTGCGCACGCCTGAGCGCGCTTCAACCGTTTCAGATGTAAACAAAACCAAAGTTTCTATCTCATCGTTTTGTCTCGCACAACAGAGTGCGTAAATTTTGGTCTGCACTCTAGAAACGTGCAATTTCATAATTTTGAAACTGCTAAATTGATGTGCGAAGCCTTTTTTCGCGATTTTTTTTCTTCATACATGTTAATATAAATAGTAATCTTGATTCCAACCTATTAACGCCCAGATAGGCCAAGCGATCGAGCTCTAATATCACGAGAGACACTTTCAGAGCACCCTTGGCCTCTTCGAAAATCGGCGTTTATAAAATAGGACGCACGATTGCTTCGGTGAAAAATGTCTCAATTGATGAAATCGTCGACAAATGTATGCTATTGTCTGTTGGAAAACGCAGATATGCGTTAACACTTTTGCATGTATAAGAGCATTTACTTCATAATTAATTTATTTGAATACGATTTGATACGATGATACGAATACGAATGGCTTTTTCAGTTATTTTTGAGGTATTTTGTAGATGGGACAATCCCTCTGGCGAACTGTTATCGTTTACAAATCTACGGTATTGTCTATCTATGCGAAATAAAAATTACCAATGAACGTCTTTCAACTTATCTCATTTTATATTCTTTCGACGGCACGATTACATTACAATATTTGTGAATAAACTATTCATTTGAAAGTAAAAGTTACAGTTATTTGAAAAGTTTCCTTAAAAATACAAAATTCTGGAGAACTTCAACTTCCCCAAGAACAGTCTGCCCATCTTGCGCTCAACCATCGAACAATAGTAACACAATCAATCAACCGCCGGCCCACCATATAACCAATATTTAATCAGTAGTCGAGCGTCGCCCGATAACATTTGCAGCCTACATTTGAGACGACATCGCCCCAGTTTTGTCCCACAAGAGTGGTGATTGTCGGGTGTATACCGAGATAGCTGGCTCGCCAATGATGCAAAACAGATCGGCTCTGAACATGCCCAGTATTGCGAATAGTCACGGCAAGGCATTGACAATCTATGACCAAGATATAAAAGACGCGTGTTTCCCAATGTAGCCTCGGTACTGAGCCAACTATTGGGCTTGCACCGGATTGATTAGCACTGGAGTCTTACGACAACAGTCGACCCACCACAAGGCCAATATTCAGACAATTGTCGTGCGTCACCCGAGAACATTCGCAGCCAATATTAGAAACATCATCGCCCCAGTTTTGTCCCCGCAGTGAGGTGATTATCGGATGTATGCCGAGATAGCTGGCTCGCCAATGATGCAAAACAGGTCGGCTCTAAACATGCCCAGTATTGCGAATAGTCACGGCAAGGCATTGGCAATCTATGGCCAAGATATAAAAGACGCGTGTTTCCCAATGTAGCCTCGGTACTGAGCCAACTATTGGGCTTGCACTGGAGTCTTACGACAACAGTCGACCCACCACAAGGCCAATATTCAGACAATTGTCGTGCGTCACCCGAGAATATTCGCAGCCAATATTAGAAACATCATCGCCCCAGTTTTGTTCCCGCAGTGAGGTGATTGTCGGATGTATGCCGAGATAGTTGGTCCGCCAATGATATAAAATGGATTGGCTCTGAACATGCCCAGTGTTGCAGCAAATCACGGCAAGGCATTGGCCGAGATATAGAAAACAAAAGTTTCCTAACGTAGTCCCGGTATTGAGTCAACTATTGGCCTTGTATTGAATTAATTAGCAGTGGCGCATGCGACAACAGTTGACCCACCACAAGGCCAAGATTCAGACAATTGTCGTGCATCATCCGATAACATTCACAGCCAATATTAGAAACAACATTGCCCCAGTTTTGTCGCCGCAGTGGGGTGATTGTTGGATGTATACCGAGATAGTTGGTCCGCCAATGATATAAAATGGGTTGGGTCTGAACATGCCCAGTATTGTAGCAAGTCACGGCAAGGCATGAGCAATCCGTGGCCGAGATATCAAAAACAAGTGTTGGCCAATGTAGCTCCGTCACTGAACCAACTATCGGGCTCGTAGCGAATTGATTAGCATTCCAGTTACAGTACGTGAGTATGGCCAGCATTTATCCAATTCAGAGACGACTGTTGAGCATATCGTGACATATTTCGTAGCCAGTAGAAAACGCAAGCATCGGCCCAGTGTATCACCAGTACTGAAACAACTCTCGGCAAAGATGGATAAACGTTTACGAACCAGTATTGGAAAACAGTAAACGCACTGTACTGGTAAAAAAATTAACCCGGTTTGGGCCAGTACTACTACACGAAATTTGGCAACCGAGATTGTGTCGATTCTGTGCCGTGCGGGTAGATCTGGCAATACTCCGGCATTCGCACATGGGACTAACTTTTTTCAAGCTTTCTCGGACACTTTCGTGCAGTTTCTCGACAATCTTCAATGTGTGCCCGTTTTTTGGCTTACTGGGCTCCAAGGACACTTTCCATGAAGTTTCCACCCAGTCTTCGCGTTGGCGAGTGAAACACGCGCTATTTTCAAGATTCCTCTGTCACTTTTGCGCTGTTTTTCGGAAAATCTACAGTGCGCATACGTTTTCCGGGTTGGTGGATTTCAAGGACCCTTTCGTACAGTTTCCAGAGTGCATTCGCGTTCGCAAGTGAAAACACGATTTTTTCGAAATTCTGTCGCCGTAAGCTAAAGAACATGCGCACATTGAAGATTTTCCGAGAAATGGAACGAAATTGTACAAAGAATCTCGAAAAAAGCGTCTGTTTAATCTGCAAACTCGGAGAAAGACTCTTAACGGCACGAAAGTGTCCTTGAAGCCGATGAACCCCGAAAAAGTACGCGAACTCAAAGATTACCGAGAAAAGGCAAGAAAATAGTACGTGTTGCACTTGCGAACGCGAAGGCAGATTGGAAACGGTATGAAAATGTCCTCGAAGCCCGGTCACTCGGAAAACATAGGCATACCAAAGATTTTCCAAGAATCAGCTCGAAGGTGTCCGTAGAAACCGGAAACAATACCTGTTTTACTCGCGATCGCGAAGGCAGACTGGGACTGGCCCAGAAAGTCTCCTCCTGAAAGCCCAGTAAGCCGAAAAACGTACGCACAGTGAATATTTTTCGAGAATAACCACGAAGGTGTCTAAAGAATCTCGGAAAAAACGCTTTTTGCTTTCGCGAACGCGAAGGCAGACTGGGAATTGCCTAAAAACTCTCCTGAAAGCACAGTTATCCCGGAAAGCGTACGCACACTGATGATTTTTCGAGGATAGGCACGAAAGAGTGCAAAGAATATCGCGGAGACAACGCTTGTTTCTTTCGCGAACGTGAAGGCAGACTGGGAATTGCCCAAAAACTCTTCTGAAACCCCAGTAAGCTGACTAACGTACGCACATTGAAGATTTTTGGAGAATTGGCACGAAAAAGTTCAAAGAATCTCGGAATCAGCGCTTTTTTCACTCGCAAACGCGAAGGCAGACTTGGACTTGCCTAAAAATTCTCCTGAAAGCACAGTTATCCCGGAAAGCGTAGGAACACTCAAGATTTTTCGACGTCATTTTTACTCGGAGACGAGCGATTTTCGTTTGAAAATTCACGAAAAATCTTCATTTTCCAGCGATAATCGTGGTAATGGTCCAAAAATCATATCTCGGCGAGAGATTGAGATATCGGCATGAATTTAGGCTCAAATTTAGCTCTACAGAGTACATTTGCATGGGAAAAATCAGCATCGTACTCCCATCGAGCAAACACGATAAGTTCTTCGTTGCAAATTGATGTCAACACTTTGATTTTTCCAAACCGATGGTCAAAAGTTGAAAATTGCTATCTCGCGAGACGTTAATTGAGACGTTGGCACGTGCTTACCGTTTGTGTGAGCTAAACAAACTGTGTGACTGGAAAAAAAATAATAATTTTACCATATTTACTCGGAGACGAGCGATTTTCGTGTAAAAAATCACGAAAAATCGTCATTTTCCAGGGATAATCGTGGTAATGTGCACAAAATCATATCTCGGCGAGAAATTGAGGTAGCATTAATGAATTTTCGATGAGAATTTTGTTGGTCTTAAGTTCTCTCCTGTTTACTTATACTTTATATTACAAAGAACGAGTCAACGCCTTTATCTGATATTGCCATCTTTTATTTCAATTTTTCTTTCAAAATATCAGCTAACCTGCCTCAAAAACCTTGATATAAAAGACATCTCGCCTAAAAAAACCTTAGCACAAAACAGCTCGCCTAAAATACCGTGGCCAATAACAATTCAAAACACTCCAAATAAATACAAAACTCAGAGTTAGAAAAAAAGACGTGATATTCTAGCCAAAAATCCCCTCCCCGGGGAAAAAAAGCCTGGACAAGTCCATTTGTTGGTGACCACCTTTTTCATTTGTTTTCACAGATAAATCTACTCGCTTAAAAAACCTTGATATCAAGAGACTCGGCAGAGTCTCGGGACAAGTACATTTGACAGCGTCGACTGCTTGCCCGAGACTTACCCGAGTATATTGTCTCTGAATAAAGCGATTTCGACGGTGGTGGTAGACTCTTTCTTGAATTACGAAGCCAAGGGGTATTCTCATGATCTGAAATTTGGACTTTACACTAATTAAGTTATCCCCCTTCGATCGAGCCATAAATCAACCCGATTGATGCCGTAATTGCCGAAAAAAAACTTTGCACAGGTAAAATTATGCGATGATCGAAGTGTGCGTGCGTGTATGTATACGACACAGAGAAAGGCCTCGCGGCGCTGGCGTGTTTCTGATTGGTCGCGACCGACGACACACAAACAGTGCAGACGAGCGGGCGAAAAACGTCAGCTGTTCGCGATGAAAAAATCATCATCGATATTTCAACGGCCCATATGAACGCGAGTGTGAGAGAGATAGCTGAAATAGGTTCACATTTTTCTTTCACGCCGTTAGTATTTTCGAGAAAATAACAGTTGCAAACTTGTTCCTTGTCGAACAACAAACGTTGGCTAACCATTTATTTTCTCGAGAATGCAGGGTTATGGAAGATAAACGTGAATACTGTGCTTACAGCTTTGACAGCTCGTCATAACCTCAGAAATGCTAACTTGCAGCTGGCATTACCACCGACATGCTCCGGTGACGGGGGAATATGCTTCACAACCTTCACCCTATTCCTAAGCCCACAATTTTATTCATTTACAGCATATCTAAAATCGCCGCTGGGATATTCGATTGAATGCGAAGCGACAATAACTCTCAGCGACATAAAAATCTTGTCACTGAGGCACATGAAAATCTTGGCGCTGAGCCACATGAAAATCTTATTGCTGAGGCACATGAAAATCTCATCGCTGCCAGCTATCCGTAAGCTCCAAATAATTTTCAGTGACTTAAAAATCTTGTCACTGAGCCACATGAAAATCTTGTCGCTGCGAGTTATCCGGAAGCTCTGGATAACTCTCAGCGACAAGTTGTTGCTCCAGAAGGAACCAAATATTGTGGAGCGATTATATATTTACAGCGTAACTAACATCGCCGCTGGCATTAGATTAATTGCAAAGCGATCATAACTCTCAGCGACATGGAAGTCTTGTCGCTGAGAGTTATGATGGAAATCTTGTCGCTGAGCCACATGAAAATCTCGTCGCTGAGGCACACGAAAATCTTGTCGCTGAGGCACATGAAAATCTTGTTGCTGCCAGTTACCCGGAAGCTCCAGATAATTCTCAATAACACAAAAATCTTGTGGCTGAGCCACATGAAAATCTTGTCGCTGCGAGTTATACCCGGAAGCTCTGGATAACTCACAGCGACAAGTTGTTGCTCCGGAAAGAACACATATCGTGGAGCAACAAGTTTTCTGGAATTGTTTACAGCGACAACATTTATACAGGGAAATCATTCATCGCTTTTTGATAGCGATGCATATTTTCCCTGTTTGTAAGATTAATCACAAAGCGACAATAACTCTTAGCGACATAAAAATCTTGTCGCTGAGCGACGTGAAAATCGTGTCGCTGAGAATTATGCTCCGGAAGGAGTCAAATATTATAGAGCGACAAGTTTTCTGAAATCGTTTGCAGCGTTAACGTTTGTCTAAATGATTCTTACAGGGAAACCATTTATTACTTACGTACGATTTTCGTTTACAAATTGATGAAAAATCGTCATTCTCAAACAAAAATCATGGTAATTGGCGAAAAATCATATGTCGTCGGGAAATTGACATAGAGGCTTCAATAAAGGCTCAATCTGAGCTCCACAGAGCTTATTTTACCGGAAAAAACTTTAAAGCGGTCTTCAAAGCAGTTTTCAAGCCAGTCTGCTTTTTGAGCAGTCTTTAGAGCTCATAAGATCCGACGGAAACTCATTCTCCAGGAGATCCAAAAATCCTTCGGGACATTCCTAAAAGCTCCTCCCGGAGAATCTTTAGGGAAATATGTAGTATCATTTCCTTCAAATTTTTCTCGACGAAATAGCGAGAGAAGACTCGTTTTCAAATCAACCGTCGACCCCGTCTTGCGGCCTTTAACCCGAATTTATCTTTAAAAATATCAGTTATCATTATATCGTGACTCATAACAAATATAGAGAATTTAATTTCTCTCTTTATCCTTACTATATACATGTTGAAAATTTCATTTGAATTTATTGAACAACATACCGCGCGGAAAAAAGCCTGGACAAGTCCATTTGTTGGTGACCACCTTTTTCATTTGTTTTCACAGATAAATCTACTCGCTTAAAAAACCTTGATATGAAAGATATCTCGCCTAAAAAAACCTTGGTATAAATATATCTCGCCTAAAGAACGTTGGTACAAAACATCTCACCTAAAAAACCTTGGCCAATAACAATTGAAAACACTTAAAATGAATGCAAAATTCGGAGTCAGAAAAAAAGAAGTGATATCCTAGCCAAAAATTCCCTCCCCGGGGAAAAAAGCCTGGACAAGTCCATTTGTTGGTGCCAAATTTTTCATTTGTTTTCACAGATAAATCTACTCGCCTTAAAAACCTTGTTACGAAAATCATCTCGTCTAATCGGATAAAAAGCCTTGGTGTAAAAAACATCTTGCCTGAAACATCTTGGTATAAAAAACATCTCGCGTAAAAAACCTTGGTATAAAAACCATCTTGCCTAAAAAACCTTGGCCAACCTTGACTAAAAAAGTTGAAGTCCCTCCAAAATAAAAGAATACAATCACCTAAAAAACCTTGTATAAAGAACATGTCGCCTGAAAAACCTTGGCCAAGGTCATCTAAAAAAATCTAAGACCCTTCAAATGAATACAAAAAAAGTATATTACAGGAAAATCTAACCCCCCTAAAAAAAAATTAAAACCTCCATTAACATGAAAAATAGGAAAAAAAACCATAGAAAAAAATGGCTCCTAACAAAATGTAAAAAGACTCAAGAATTACACGAAAATGTAAATCGCTAAAAAAAACCCTCCTGAACAACTCCCCTCAAAAAAATAAAGCCCCAAAAAAAATGAAGAAAAGCCCAAAAAAAATCCAAGGCAATTGAAAAAAATACAATAAATGTGAAAATGGTTAAAAAAAGTTGATAATTTTCGCTCAGCAATGAAAATTCTTGATATCCATGAAAGGACAAGTATTCCATTGATGGCTGAAAATAAATTAACGAGAAAAAGGGCAAACTTCCGAAAAGACACGTCACAAAATGAAGAAACCCTTAAATACAAAACGCTAAAAAAAACCCTCCTGAACAACTCCCCTCAAAAAAATAAAGCCAAAAAAATGGAGATGTCACGTCCGAGTGACATGTAGAATGAGTCGGATATTTGAGCGTCGAGCGGTAAACGCTATGTTCCATAAGCTTTTACTATCAGAATGTATACGCTGTGCGTGTATCAAGAGACGCGGCAGCGGCTCGACGCCAAGTATTAAAAGAAAAGCGTAGCGCGAGAGCTGCCGTACTCTTATATACAGTAAAATAGGCGTTTTATGACGTCACAGAAACTTTAAATCGTTTTTACGGGGAAACGGGTCGACGGAAAAATCTCATATTAGACTCGAATTTTCTATGATTTTTTATCTTTCGATTGGTTCTTGGTTGAAGGAAATCCATTGAGCCAATCCAGAGAAATCTGATATTGAAGATTTTGGTCGCGAGGTTTGGGACGCTTTCTGTGTCTCACAGTTTCTTGGAGTCAGAAAGGCGTAAGTTGTCTGCGCAGACGCTTGGACATACGTCCTTTGCGAGACTGGTGGACATTTTTGGCCTGTGACGTCACCCGCTCCGTTGAACGCGGTATCCCCACTCTTTGCGCGCTACTGAGCGAGAGAGACAGACTATATCGGGCCTCTCATTCCGTATGGTTTTCGTTGTCTAGCTACCATGGTTTTCGTTGTCTAGCTACCATGGTTTTCGTTGTCAAGGTACACGGCTTTATGGTTTTTGTTGTCTAGGTATATTTTTCCATGGTTTTCGATGCCTAGGTTTTCTTCATGGTTTTCGGTGTCTAGGTCAGTGACTCCATGGTTTTCGGTGTCTAGGTCCACGGCTCCATGGTTTTTGATGTCTAGGTATATTTCCCCATGGTTTTCGATGTCTAGGTATATTTCTCCATGGTTCTCGTTGTCTCTGTATATTTCTCCATGGTTTTCGATGCCTAGGTATATTTTTCCATGGCTTTTGATGCCTAGGTATATTTCTTCATGGTTTTCGGTGTCTAGGTCAGTGACTCCATGGTTTTGAGTGTCTAGGTCCACGGCTCCATGGTTTTTGATGTCTAGGTATATTTCCCCATGGTTTTCGATGTCTAGGTATATTTCTCAATGGTTTTCGATGTCTAGGTATATTGCTCTATGGTTTTCGATCGCTAGGACCACGGCTCCATGGTTTTTGATGTCTAGTTATATTTCCCCAAGGTTTTCGATGTCTAGGTATATTTCTCCATGGTTTTCGATGCCTAGGTATATTTCTTCATGGTTTTCAATGTCTAGGTCGACGGCTTCATGGTTTTCGATGTCTAGGTATGTTTCTCCATGGTTTTCGGTGTCTAGGTCCGCGGCTCCATGGTTTTTGACGTCTAGGTATATTTCCCCATGATTTTCGATGTCTGAGTATATTTTTCCATGGTTCTCGTTGTCTCTGTATATTTCTCCATGGTTTTCGATGCCTAGGTATATTTCTACATGGTTTTCAATGCCTAGGTCGACGGCTTCATGGTTTTCGATGTCTAGGTATGTTTCTCCATGGTTTTCGGTGTCTAGGTCCACGGCTCCATGGTTTTTGATGTCTAGGTATATTTCCCCATGGTTTTCGATGTCTAGGTATATTTCTCCATGGTTCTCGTTGTCTCTGTATATTTCTCCATGGTTTTTGATGACTAGGTATATTTCTCCATCGTTTTCGATCGCTAGGTCCACGGCTCCATGGTTTTCGATGTCTAGGTCCACGGTTCCATGGTTTTCGATGTCTAGGTATATTTCTCCATGGGTTCCGTTGTCTCTGTATATTTCTCCATGGTTTTCGATGTCTAGGTCGACGGCTACATGGTTTTCGGGTTCTAGGTCCACGGCTCCATGGTTTTCGATGTCTAGGTATATTTTTCCATGGTTTCCGTTGTCTCTGTATATTTCTCCATGGTTTTCGATGTCTAGGTCGATGGCTCCATGGTTTTCGGTGCCTAGGTCCACGGCTCCATGGTTTTTGATGCCTAGGTATATTTCTTCATGGTTTTTGATGTCTAGGTATATTTTTCCATGGTTTTCGATGCCTAGGTATATTTCTTCATGGTTTTTGATGTCTAGGTATATTTTTCCATGGTTTTCGATGTCTAGGTATATTTCTCCATGGTTCTCGTTGTCTCTGTATATTTCTCCATGGTTCTCGTTGTCTCTGTATATTTCTCCATGGTTTTCGATGCCTAGGTATATTTCTTCATGGTTTTCAATGTCTAGGTCGACGGCTTCATGGTTTTCGATGTCTAGGTATATTTCTCCATGGGTTGCGGTGTCTAGGTCCACGGCTCCATGGTTTTTGATGTCTAGGTATATTTCTCCATGGTTTTCCATCGCTAGGTCCACGGCTCCATGGTTTTCGATGTCTAGGTATATTTCTCCATGGTTTCCGATGTCTAGGTATATTTCTCCATGGGTTTCGGTGTCTAGGTCCACGGCTCCATGGTTTTTGATGTCTAGGTATATTTCTTCATGGTTTTCAATGTCTAGGTCGACGGCTTCATGGTTTTCGATGTCTAGGTATGTTTCTCCATGGTTCTCGTTGTCTCTGTATATTTCTCCATGGTTCTCGTTGTCTCTGTATATTTCTCCATGGTTTTCGATCGCTAGGTCCACGTTTTCATGGTTTTCGATGTCTAGGTCCACGGCTCCATGGTTTTTGATGTCTAGATATATTTCTCTATGGTTTTCGATGTCTAGGTATATTTCTCCATGGGTTTCGGTGTCTAGGTCCACGGCTCCATGGTTTTTGATGTCTAGGTATATTTCTCCATGGTTTTCCATCGCTAGGGTTACGGCTCCATGGTTTTTGATGTCTAGGGATATTTCTCCATGGGTTTCGGTGTTAAGGTCCACGGCTCCATGGTTTTCGATGGCTAGGTATATTTTTCCATGGTTTCCGTTGTCTCTGTATATTTCTCCATGGTTTTCGATGTCTAGGTCGACGGCTCCATGGTTCGCGATATCTAGGTATGTTTCTCCATGGTTATCGATGTCTGGGTCCGCGGCTCCATGGTTTTTGATGTCTAGGTATATTTCTCCATGGTTTTCGATCGCTAGGTCCACGTTTTCATGGTTTTCGATGTCTAGGTCCACGGCTCCATGGTTTTCGATGTCTAGGTCACGGCTCTATGGTTTTCGTTGTCCAGGTATATTTCTCCATGGTTTCCGTTGTCTAGGTATATTTCTCCATGGGTTTCGGTGTCTAGGTCCACGGCTCCATGGTTTTCGATGTCTAGGTATATTTCTCCATGGTTTTCCATCGCTAGGTCCACGGCTCCATGGTTTTCGATGTCTAGGTATATGTCTCCATGGGTTTCGGTGTCTAGGTCCACGGCTCCATGGTTTTTGATGTCTAGGTATATTTCTCCATGGTTTTCGATGTCTAGGTCGACGGCTTCACGGTTTTCGATGTCTAGTTCCGCGGCTACATGGTTTTTAATGTCTAGCTATATTTCTCCATGGTTTTCGATGTCTAGGTTTATTTATCCATAGTTTTCACTATCTAGGTCGACGGCTCAAATGGTTTGCAATGTCTTCTTCCAGGTCTCGACCAGGGTTCCCGACGGAAGTTCTTGAAGGGACTGATTTAGAGTTTTATCGAGAGGTTTCCGAGCGATCGACCGAGAGTCTTGACGGGGCTCTTTTTAAAAGCGTTGAAAATAGGATTTCAATTGAAGTTTTTATGGCATTAATCAAGAATCTCGCCGAGCCTTTTATGGACGGGATTTCCAAGGGGTCCCGACGGAATTTTTTCAAGTGATTGCCTGATGACGTCACTAAGGTTTCTTTAAGGGATTGACCAGGAGTCTCTCCGAGGTTTCCTCAAGAGATTAAACAAGAGTCTGTACGAGAGTTTTTCAAGGGATTGATCATGTTTTTTGTCGCGATATTTGAAGAGATTTACCAGGGCCGTCGACGTAAGTTTTTGAAGAGATTTATCCTCTCTCCAGAACAACCGACCACAACGAATAATCCCTCGATTATAAAAAAAAAGAAATGCTGATGAACATCCTGTTTTCCAAAAAGAAGTGAAATCCGTGGGAAAATACTTTATAAAAGTAAAAAAGGACGCCAAGTATTTAAAAAGTGCAACCGCAGTTGGAAAATTATGACTCACATATCTATATATTACTTTGTATTAAAATTTCTCCATCATTAAAGTTTTGATAAATATTGCCCTTTCCAAAAAGAAGAGAAATCCGTGGAAAAATACTCCAGAAAAGTAAAAAAAGAACGCCAACTATTAAAAAATCGCAACCTCAGTTGAAAAATAACGACCCAATTTTTTCTTGATATTACTTTACAATGTAACACTTTTGATTTACTAAATTTATGTATTTTATTTTTCCCTCACTGCAAACCATCCTTTGACCTTCATTTATATCTTATCAAAAAGTGTCAAACTCAATTGAGACAAAAAAACAATGAAATCATTGTGCCATAGCCAAGAGCTCATAAATGAATGACTAAATTTCACAGACGAACGTACGCCCTTAACACATTCGGTTCAAGGGTTTCTCCATTTTGGAGGATTCCAGCATGATTATCCTGAATATTGTGATGACTTCATGCTAGCTAAAGATCATGAATGTACGTACAACACAATTCCACGGGAAACGAAACATGAAAAAGAGCACGTTTGCGTACAAGGGCACGCGAACACGTACACGTACTTCCCGGACGAATTCACTGCAAAGATTATACAAAAACTTGGCGTGCATGGTTTTCGAAAATAATTTTGGGAAGACAAAAGATAATCGAATGTACCAACCAGATTAATAATCATCTCATTTCCGTTTATGAAAAAAGAATTTCAATTTTTACGTAGCATATGTCAGTTTGCATTGAGGGGAGAGCAGGCTTTAGGCGCTTCAAAAAATCAATTTTTTTTACACAAATGTCTTCCCAAATTATCCAAGAATGTGTCACTAAAATTTCAGACGAAAATTCGAAATATTTTCGGAGTTACGGAAGAAATAGTGAGCAAGCGTCGAGCAGGTATACGAGCGGGATCGCTCGGAGCGTGCGCGCTCCACCCCTTGATCTATTGTACGTTTTGTGATCTATTGTATCGTTCTTTGAAGAGTCTGAAGGGCAACTCTATGGACCAGGAATCGCTGATTAGCATATTAATGCGGTAAGTTGCAGAAAATACGATTCTTTATATACGAAAACTGATGCACGATTTCTCGGTTTTTCATTTTTACGATTTTTCCTAATTGGCGGGAAAGATAGGGAAAAAACTAAACGTCCCATCGAAACGAAACGAAATGCATTCTATCCGGGATTAAATTCTCTTTTAGTCGAACCTAAAAAACCTTAAGGGGTTATATACAGTTGGAAAACCAAAAAAAAACTTGTTTTTTTACAAATTTTTTCTGGCTAGGGATTTTATCTGATGAATGAAAGGCAAAGGAATCAAATGTATTGTCATCTTTCAACTCTCTATCGCCATTTTCTATTTTCAAAAATATAGCTTCACATAGCTCCTGTAGTTGTGTACTCTAAAAAAAAGGCGTTTTGCGGTGAGCATGAAATCTCCCGTTTGGATCAGCTGAAATTAAAAAACCAAATAGATTTGTTTAGTGGATAGATGAATGCTGGGATAAGGCGAAGAAATAAGATTTCCGAAAATCATTTCTATTTGTTTGAATCATTGAACGACCGAAAATCGGTTAAGAATTGAAACTTCGTCTTTGAGGAGCCGCCATTTCATCAAAACTGATAATTCCAACTATTCCTTCGTCCAATCCCAGCATTCATCTATCCACTAAACAAATCTATTTGGTTTTTCAATTTCAGCTGATCCAAACGGGAGATTTCATGCTCACCGCAAAACGCATTTTTTTTAGAGGACCTTCACGAGATCAACTACAGGAGCTATCTGAAGCAATATTTCGTTAAATATAAAATAGCGATAGAGAGTTAAAAGATGACACTTCATTTACTTTCTTATGCTTTTCCTCGTCAAATAAAATCCCTATCCGGAAAAAATTCGTAAAAAAACGAGTTTTTTTGTCCTTTCAACTGTATATAACCCCTTAAGAAAGTTGAGATTAACCCACTTTTTAAACAATCTAAAGTGAATTTTTTTTTCACAAAATAGTACATTATAACACTAGGACGAAAAATCTTTTTCTGACGATTGTGAGTTTGCAGGCCGAGCCGAAGGCGAGGACTGCAATCACACGAGTCAGGAAAAGTTTTTCGTACGTGTATTATACGAAATTTTATATTACGAGGTGCGGAAATGGGGGCTTTGTGTACGCGAAGCGTACGCAAAACGCCCGATGTTGTCTCTTTGTTCCTTAATGTATCCAGTCTGTTCCCGACCCCCCTCTCAGCGGCGTCCACAGTTCGTACTGCCCCCCCCCCCCCCCCAAAGGGGGGGTGAGGAATTCCTCATCCATGTTTACTCGTGTATGCTACGTAAAAATTGAAATTCTTTTTTCATAAACGGAAATGAGATGATTATTAATCTGGTTGGTACATTCGATTATCTTTCGTCTTCCCAAAATTATTTTCGAAAACCATGCACGCCAAGTTTTTGTATAATCTTTGCAGTGAATTCGTCCGGGAAGTACGTGTACGTGTTCGCGTGCCCTTGTACGCAAACGTGCTCTTTTTCATGTTTCGTTTCCCGTGGAATTGTGTTGTACGTACATTCATGATCTTTAGCTAGCATGAAGTCATCACAATATTCAGGATAATCATGCTGGAATCCTCCAAAATGGAGAAACCCTTGAACCGAATGTGTTAAGGGCGTACGTTCGTCTGTGAAATTTAGTCATTCATTTATGAGCTCTTGGCTATGGCACAATGATTTCATTGTTTTTTTGTCTCAATTGAGTTTGACACTTTTTGATAAGATATAAATGAAGGTCAAAGGATGGTTTGCAGTGAGGGAAAAATAAAATACATAAATTTAGTAAATCAAAAGTGTTACATTGTAAAGTAATATCAAGAAAAAATTGGGTCGTTATTTTTCAACTGAGGTTGCGATTTTTTAATAGTTGGTATAGATATACTCCGAAGAGTACGGTGGGCGTACACTGATAGACCTCGAGAAGTCATGCCTTTACTCTTAAATTGCGACTAGGAGAGGAAAAAGGTGTAGTTCGTGAACAAAGAGATTAGAGATTCTTTATGCACTTCTTTAATGAAAGTAAAGGATTAGTAAATATAAATGGTGAAATACAAACTTGATACAATATAAATGATTACGTTACCGGAGAGGTGTCCTTTGGTTATTCTTTGGTTGATTCTTACTTGTTTTGAGTCGATGACAGTTTATCTTGGTTTCGACGCGTTGTTTGATTCGTTGGATTATAACCTTCTTTGCTTATATACCTTCTTTGGTTTATAAAGATCTGATGCTTGAAATAAAAAAGTCTCTTTGCAATAGACGACAATCTGAACTACTACTAGCTGTATAACCGTGTGACACTAAGTACGGTATAGAAATGACTAGCAGAGTTTCAGTGTAAAATAAAATGAATAATTTGAATTACTGCCGGGAGTATTGCCGTGTGACTCTAATAAGTACGGTACAAAACTGACAAACAGAGTTTCACTATAACTAAATGACAAACTGAACTACGGCTAACCGTAAAGACGCGACGCTAGGTGCGAACAGAATGCCATGATTGTGGTTAGACGTGGCCTTTTTAAAGGGCTGAGATATGGAAAATGGTAGGGTTTTATGGGTTTTCTTAGAAGTAGTATCGTCGTGACCTAATTAGGCGAGCGGATGTTCAGTATCGTCAATAACGCAATCCGGAAATACATTGGGAAGCTAGATCGGATTTTACCCGTTTGGTTAGAAGTGTTTCGGTTACAAATCTAGACCTAACTCGGAAGCGTGTGTCGCGTATCATAATTTATGGCCGCAAGTATCGAGTGTTGCTCGGCACTGTCATTTTAAGAGTTCTTGGAAGGAAAACTTGTAGAATCTTTGCTATATTGTAACGGCACCGCCAGGCTCGTGAGGCGATGTGGTCGGCTCGGCGGCTGACGCTCGAATGAGCTAGCGCCGAGCGGACGGCGGCCGAACTAATCGCCGGCCCGCGGTGAGCTCGCGAGTAAAAGTGGGGGTAACGAGCCCGCTAGCGAGCGCGGCCCGGGACTCTGGGACATAAGTGGGGGTAATAATCATAATATAAGTGGCGTACGTGACTCTCGGCGAGCGTAATGCGCAGACGCAAGCCACGCCTAGCGAATAAAATCCGAGCGTGAGTGAGTGGGGGAAGCGCATAGCCAGTGATCTCTAGCAGCGTTCCCACCACTGTAAAACAAAGCCAATAATATTTAAGTTTATTTTTAGAATTCCGCGAAATCCGAGAACAAAGGATTTCGACGGTATAAAAGCCGGTGCCGTCCAGCACTCGGCGCTCATTCTCTCTCGAGATTCCGAGACCTCAGCGTATGGACTGAGTATTAGGCAAAGAGTTTCTCTACTTCCCAAAACCTAACCTCAAATTCTCCTGTACATTCGACGACGGAGTAGTTCGGTTACGTTCGACTCCCGCAGCCGGTGTACTTCCCAAACTTAACCTCATTTTTTCCTGTGCATTCGACGACGGAGTGGTTCGGTTACGTTCAACTCCCGCAACCGGTGCACTTTCCTTTTCAACCCTCAAAATTTACCATAACCAAAAACGAAGTAGAGAAACTCAACGCAAGTTTGAAATAAAATTCATAAAATTAATAAATCATTATAAAAAGTCACTTGGATTTTTATATCGTCAAAATCCTTCACAAAAATTGTCAAAATTAAACAAAATCCATTAAAATTATATCGAGTCAAAGAATAATCGTTATTTTTGTGTTAAATCAAATAATTTCAACAAGTTAATTATAAAAGCGTAAAATTTTGTATTTTCACCGTTATTTTGGGAAAATAACCGCAATTAATCACGAAATTTGTTTTCTCGAAGATCAGATCGATCTTATTTGTGTTTTGTAACGAAAATCATTATCAATTCAAACAAATTGAATAAATCGTTTATAATTTAACGTTTTATAGTAAAAATTCTTGTTTTTCTTCATTGCCTGCTCCTTTTCCACGAAGCTCGAACCGACGCGTAACGCGAGGCGTCTTTGAGCCTATTTCGTACCGTTACAATATATAAAATAAAATTTTAAATCGTCGGTTGTGACACCTCCCTACTTAAAATTAGGCACCGTCCTCGGTGGCTTCCAATTTATGCATATTGAATGTGAAACTGCAAATATGCTTGAATGGTACGAAAAATAAAATAAAATGAAAAATTCTTTTCTTTTGTACGGGTCGTTGTAAAATCGTATCCACTGACGGGAGAAGGGTGAATGGGTCATTCTTGGGTTTAGAGATTTATATAGGGTTTTAGGGATGACCGTAATTTTATTCTACCTCCTTTTGGCGTTAGACGGCAAAATGCGATGATGTTACATCGTCAGATCAATTCTATTACTTGTCACCGAAGTATATTTGTAGAGAAATGTATGTTTGTAACAGGTAATAGATGACGTATGATCTTTTCCATTATTTTGTTTCTGATATTGAAACTATTTTCGTTGTCATTTTCTTCAATTATTGAGATTATTAAATAGATATGCCTGTTCCATTTCGACGTGGAGGTATGTCAACGATGAAAATGATTGTGGCCAAATTTCAGATTTTAGTAAAAGGATTAAATGAGAGGAGATAGATACTGATTTTGGTGACTACCCGTGATAATGAAAAGAAAATCGTATTCTATGAGTCTAGATTGATTCGATATGCATAAATTCTTATACTAGGGTTAGTATATAGAGTGCATGTTTGGATTATGTGTGTACGTATATATGTATGTATGGGCTAAGTGTTTTTTTTTCTATGGTGTTGGTTTTTTCGGGTCAGCTTGAGTTGAAACGTCGTGGTAGAATACTGGCCGTGGAGTAGTTGAAGGGACGTCGTATATTTTCTCGGGTTTCGGTGTTGGTTCTGGTTGCTCTGCCCTCACGTACATGACGTCGTCCTTGTCTTCATCAGTCGGAGGCTTGGTGCAACACATGCCGAGAAGAATATAAGCGGCGTAGACTAGATATCCTCGGAGCATGTATGTGAGTAATGCGACGGCTAGGATGATTTCTCCATATGTGGTTGTTGTAGTGTAGGCGGTCTGTTTTTGTTGGTCTTCTTCTTGAATTGCGGCTTCCAGGAGTTTTTCTTCTATTTCTTTCAGCGAGGTGTCGAACTGCAGGGTCCCCAATGTTGTTTGTGTTACGACAGGATATGCGAAAACTCGGTTTGTAGGTTCCAGCAAAGGTTTGTATTGTGTAATATTGGGGATGAGTTGATTCACATCCAGATGGGATTCAGCGATGTATACCTTCTTGATGGTGTCTTGGAGCGTTTGAATTCCGGCCATGGTGACGTAGTATGTTTTTGCAATACAACCGGGTCTAAGGTTTAATATACCCGTGCCATTGATTTCCGTTGTGATGGCTGTTTCGTTGTCGCATAATATTTGTACTCTTTCTGGATGAGGTACCGAGAATAACCATCCTGACATGGAGT
This sequence comes from Hyposoter dolosus, assembly GCA_963921915.1. NCBI lineage: Eukaryota > Metazoa > Arthropoda > Insecta > Hymenoptera > Ichneumonidae > Hyposoter > Hyposoter dolosus. The sequence continues at coordinate 25,092,041 of OY998130.1, read as the reverse complement.
CCAGTTGTTTCCAGTAAGGCGTCTGTTTCTTTATTATTTTTATTTCGCAGTCTTGGTACGATTCATGTCCTCCGTCCGTTAATAGTGTTAATTCGCAGTTCAGATGTGCAGATGTTTCGAATATAGGGTAATTAGGTGAGCAAATTTGGTACTTTTCCAGATGTTGACATCGAGGGAATCAAGAGACTCGGCAGAGTCTCGGGACAAGTACATTTGACAGCGTCGACTGCTTGCCCGAGACTCACCCGAGTCTATTATCTCTGAATAAAGCGATTTCGACGGTGGGGGTAGACTCTTTCTTGAATTACGAAACACAGGGGTAATCTCATGTTCCGAAATTTAAACTAGATACTAATTAAGTTGTCCCCCTTCTATTGAGCCATGAATCAACCCGATTGATGCCGTAATTGCTGAAAAAAAACTTTGCAAGGGCAAAATTATGTGATGATCGAAGTGTGCGTGCGTGTGTGTATACGACACAGAGAAAGGCCTCGTGTGGCTGTCGTGTTTCTGATTGGTCGCGACTGACGACACATAAAACAAACAGTGCAGACGAGCGGACGTAAGATGTCAGCTGATCGCGATGAAAAAATGATTTTCGATATTTCGACGGCCCATATGGACGTGAGTGTGACAGAGCTAGCTGAATTGAGTTCACATTTTTTTTTCACGCCGTTAACATTTTCGAGAAAATAGCAGTTACAAACTTGTTACGTGTCGAACAACGAACGTTGGCTAACCATTTATTTTCTCGAGAATGCAGGGTTATGGAAGAAAAATGTGAATACTGTGCTTACAGCGTTGACAGCTCGTCATAACCTCACAAATGCTAATTTGCAGCTGGCATTACCACCGACATGCTCCAGTGACAGGGGAATATGCTTCTTGAATGAATATGCTTCACAACCTTTGCCCCATTCCTACACCCACAATTTTATTCATTTACATCACAACTAACATCGCCGCTGGCATTAGATTAATTGCAAAGCGACGATAACTCTCAGCGACATAGAAATCATGTCGCTGAGCCACATGAAAATCTTGTCGCTGAGGCGTATGAAAATCTTGATGCTGCCAGTCATCCGGAAGCTCCAGATAATTCTCAATGACATAAAAATCATGTCGCTGAGCCACATGAAAATCTTGTTGCTGCGAGTTATCCGGAAGCTCTGGATAACTCTCAGCGACAAGTTGTTGCTCCGGAAGGAACCAAATATTGTGGAGCGACAAGTTTTCTGGAATTGTTTACAGCGACATCATTTATACAGGGAAAACATTCATCGTTTTCTGATAGCGATGCATGTTTTCCCTGTTTGTTAGATTAATCACAAAGCGACAATAACTTTCAACGACATAAAAATCTTGTCGCTGAGCGACATGAAAATCGTGTCGCTGAGAGTTATGCTCCGGAAGGAGCCAAATATTATGGAGTGACAAGTTTTCTGAAATCGTTTGCGGCGACAACATTTGTCCAAATGATTCTTACAGGGAAAACATTAATCGCTTTCTGATAGCGATGCATTTATTCCCTGCTAGTTGGATTAATCGCAAAACGACAATAACTCTCAGCGACATGAAAATTTTGTCGCTGAGCTACATAAGAATCGTGTTGGTGAAAGTTTTGCTCCGGAAGAAGCAAAATATTATACAGCAACAAGTTTTCTGAAATTGTTTGCAGCGACAACATTTGAGGATGGAGGATATCCCATTTATTGGATGTACAAGAGGAAAACATAGGTTCAAGTCGCGGATTTTTTTCACCAATTTCTTATGGCATGCAAAAAATGAACTTTGAGTTCACTGCGCCAATATATAAATGAAGTTTAAACTATTTTTATGTCTCTAAACAGATTCCCGCTCCCTGTTTTTCGAATCTCGTAAAAAAAAAATTGTGGGGCAAAATGAACTCAGCCTCGAAGAGGCATAAAAAATCGAAAAATGATTTTTTTTCCGCAATAAAGACGTTGGAACCGACTGCTTCGGAACGAGATGCGAGCTCTACCATATGACAAAAGAAATAGGAGCCTCCTCGGATCCATTTATTGGATGTACGAGACGGAAACATATGTTCAAGTCGCGGATTTATTCACTAATTTCTTATGGCATGCAAAAAATAAACTTTGAGTTCACTGCGCCCGTATACAAATGAGGTTGCCGCTTGTTTTATGTCCTAAAACAGATTCCCGTTCCCTATTTCTCGAATCTCGTAAAAAAAAAATTCGGGGGCAAAATGAACTCAACCTCTGAGAAGCATAAAAAATTCGAAAATTACTTTTTTCGCCATAAAGACGTTGGCACGAATCTAATTTCTTTTCATCGTCGATTACATTTCATCCGTTTCTGGATAAAATATAATCTGCGAGAAATATTAAAAGAGACGAGGGCTCATAGACTCATTGTGGAGCAGAAGTGACAGGCGCCGATCGAGTCAAAAGGATTTAACCTCAAAACAAGAAATCGTCGAGCGACGTTACTAGCCAAACTTTTTGACACAGCAAGTCAAGAGTCGCGTTCTCCGCTGACGATTTCATTATCCTCGATACTCCGCAAATGTCTTTGGAAACGGCAAACGGTTCGAACTCACAACCAGTCAAAACGTCAACACTCGCGCGCATAAACATCGAAAAAGTTGAAGCTGCGCCACCGCGATAGCCGTGTGCGAGTTCGCGTCGACGGCACGGTGGCGCTGCAGACCAGAACGCTGTGGTCAATTGGAGCGGCGAGATTGAGAACTAACTTTCTGTGAGCCGCCACAAAGCGTTGGTCATTTTGTTAATTTTTATCAACAATTCACTGGCATCAAAGTCACAGTTCACTGGTTGTTTTCTTTTGTCCTCGTATAATTCACGAACAATAATGTAAGTGTACTATAATTTTGATTCCCTCACCGATTGTTCGCGTTTCTATTAACTTTTAACTATTATTCAGAATTGGAGTAAATTTTGCTTCGATTTTTGAAAAAGATGGCGGAATATCGAAGATTTCGGCTTGTTCAAAAGTGTTCTTTTCCTGTTTCGTGATGTGTAAAGTGTTTTGATGCAAAAATATTGAAATATTACCGGAACGTCAAAAATATCGCTTTATTTTCTTTTACAAATTTCACAGTTTCGAATAGCCTTTTGTTATAACATTTTTTGGGGGAAACTCGACACCATGGTCCGAGTATATAAGAGAAAAACGAAATGGCAGTCTTGGGATGAACAAGCCATGGAAAATGCTATCCGAGCCGTCGTAAAAAAAGAAATGGGATGCACGATCGCTTCGGACACCTTTAACGTTCCACGATGTACTTTGATGAAACGTGTTAACATTTTCTCGAAGACCTGGGATATGGAATTAGCTACACTGAAAGGTAAGTACAGTTTTCACATCTCTTACCCCCCCCCATCGATTTTTTCTCTGGATTCATTTTTTTCGCTGTAATTTCAGGACTAGGAAACTTTCAGACTGTCTTCAGCCCAGCTCAGGAACAAGAGCTGGTGATTTACTTACAAGATCTGGACGATCATCTTCACGGACTCACGCGAACTGAGTTGAGAGTTTTGGCGTATCAGTTGGCGGAAAAAAATAATATCCCCAACGATTTCGTAGGTGGATTAGCGAGTTTAGATTGGCTGAACGGATTCCTTAAGAGACACCGGGAATTGGCATTACGGAAACCAGAGGCCACGTCAGCTGCCCGTGCGAGGGGCTTCAACAAAATCGTGGTTGGAAATTTCTTCGATTTGTTGGAATCAGTGTACAAGAAGCGTTGCATCACGCCAGATCGAATATGGAACGTCGATGAAGCGGGTTTTTCATCCGTGCCGAAGCATCTGTCAAGAGTCATTTCGACGCGAGGCAAACGACAGGTTGGAGTTGTGACTTCTGCCGAGCGAGGCCAGAATACGACAATCGAAATGTGCGTTTCAGCATTAGGCACATACTTACCGCCATTATTTGTGTTTCCTCGACACCGGATTAATTCGAGTTTCATGATCGGAGCACCAGAAGGGAGCTGGAGCTCATGCCACCCGAGCGGATGGATGCAGTCGGAAATTTTTCTCAAATGGTTGAAATGGTTTACGAAACAAACGAAACCCACCGAAGACAAGCCTGTCTTGCTTCTGCTAGATGGCCATACAACACACACAAAAAATTTGGATGTTGTGGACTGGGCTCGAAAGAGTCATATCATTATGCTCTGTTTTCCGCCCCATTGCACTCATCGATTGCAGCCATTGGACGTGAGTGTCATGCGACCGCTGTCGATGGCGTACTCTGCTGCAGTGAAGACGTGGATGCGAGAGCATCCTAAGCAAGTGATAACTCCAGCCCAGATCCCAGAGCTCTTTGGTCAGGCGATGAAAAATGCCGCTAAAGAAAGCACCGCCGTCAACGGATTTCGGAAAACGGGCATATGGCCATTCGATCGGAATGTGTTCGATGATAAGCTGTATAAGCCCGCCGACTCGCCGAATGGATCGCCCTCTTTTTCCGAACGCCCAAGTTCTCTCCTAGAATCATCTCTACAACCTTTCAATGAAACCGCCTCAAGTCCTCCTCGCCTAACGTTCATAACACCACAACGCGAATATCAGACCACTCCAAGCTCAAATCACGAATGGTCCTACAACCCTCATATGCCTTCGACTTCTCATGATAGAGAACCTCCGAGGTCTTGTCAAAAAGAATCAACAAATGCTTTTGGGGAAACGTCTCCGATTGTCGATCGTCAATCCTCTCAGAAGTCTTATCGCGAAATTTGCTCAAGCCCTAAGTACCAAATGTCCTTGGATCCTGATCGAGTAACGTTTTTAAGCCCTTTTCATGAATTATCTCAAAATTCTCTCGGAACGTTTCCTACTGCCGAAACGCATATGAATCTCCTTTGCCAATCGGCTCCCATTCCTCCACGGGAGACGTCTAAACATTGTCCTAACCAGAGTTCGTCTCAGGTTTCATGCAAATCAATGGTTAGCTCGTTTTTTTCATCACTGAAGAATTATTTCTTAAAATCGCTGCCAACAACTGCGCCACAATCTCCACCAAGCTTTCAAGCTTCAGCAACGGAATTGGATCAACGTTTTAGTCAAATTTCCATTGAAGAAGACGAGGACTCAGTGGAAGTGAACAATTCATTGAAAGATGAAGACGAAAATCAATTGAAATTTTCAAAATCCGAAAACATGCCTGAAGTCGAGCCCATCGCACATTGCTCTTCAGCCAACCCACCCAGCAATGACATGAAGCGCGCTCGACAATCGATGGCAATAGCTCCTGCTGAGCCTGATAGTTCGAATGAGGAAAAATCTGATGGAGGCAATGGGCAAGATTATTTTCGGGAACCTGAGAATAAGAGAAGAAAGCCGACGATACAAACTGGTACGTAGCTCTATCCACATCCCTCATAGAAATAATAATAACAACAACAAAAACAACAACAACAACAACAACAACAACAACAACAACACCAACAACAACAACAACAACAACAATAATAATAATGATGATTATGATGATGATGATGATGATGATGATGATGATGATGATGATGATGATGATGATGATGATGATGATGATGATGATAATAATAATAATAATAATGATAATGATAATAATAATAATAATATTTGATTTTTTTGTTCGTGATCTTGTTGCAGTAACTCGCGTACTTCGAATCCGTAGAACACGCGCGACTGAGCCCTTCAAAGTTTCTCCGTATGTCGTGCAGCCAGTACCAATGACAAAATCCCGTACTCAGCGAGCAAACCGTGGCCGAACTGCGATAATAACAAGTCCGTCCTATCGCGCTAGTTTAGCGGAGAGGAAAAAAAAGAAAACAAAGGCAGCCAAATCCGCATTTTCGGAAGATGTGGCTTGCATCTTTTGCGAGGAATTATATTCTCTTTCTGCCGAAGACTGGATTGCCTGTTCGATATGCAAGAGATGGACACACACCATGTGTGCAGAAGTCGATGACGACGATTTAACATATGAGTGCGATTTTTGTAAAAAATAATTGCAAAAAATTTCATTTTCTTAATCTCTTACACTGTTAACGATTCTATTTTAAAAAATTAGCCAATCAAAAGAATTAATGGTGGAATCGTAATATGAGATCAGAGACAGAATTCTCGGAATTTGATAAAATTTTTCCTTTGCCGTGTGCCCATTGTAGTTTATAAAAAAAAAAATACTCTTTGCGGCCCAGAATTTACGAATCCAAGCTTCTTGTAAGTAATAAAACATTATTTGGACGCGAAATAAAAATTAAATGCAATTTCGAATTTTAATATTATTATTTGCCCCACACGTTTATTTTGGCTCAAACTTCGCCAATTAAGTCCTTTTGGGGTGGGAATGTAGTTTCGAGCCAAAAAAAAATTTATGAGTTTGGAAAACTTTTCACTTCGAGCCGAGTTCGTTTTGCCCCGGATTTTACAATAACGGGGCAAAACGAACACCGTGTTCGTTTTGCCCCGTGTGTTCGTTTTGCCCCATGTTCCCCTATGGGCGAAATTGTATGACTGCCCAAACGATGGCTAACATTTCCCTTTCCGTTGTGGAGTAATTCCTTTCCGCTTTATTTAGGGTTCGGCTGGCATAACAAATAGGTAAATCTTCTCCTATTTTTCCTTGTGACAAAATTGCTCCGATTGCTTTATCCGAAGCGTCCGTGGTAATTACGAACGGCTTGGTGAAGTCTGGATATTGGAGAATCGGTGCTGTGCTCAGCGTTTCTTGGAGTTGCTCGAATGCTTGTTGTGCGCTCTCTGTCCACTCGAATTTTTTCTCCTTTTTTATGAGTTCTGTGAGTGGTTTGGCTAATTTTGAGAAATCCTGTATGAATTTTCGATAGTAGCCTGCAAGACCCAAAAATGATTGTACTTCCTTGACGTTTTTTGGGGTTGGGAATGATTTTACAGCTTTTATTTTTTCAGGATCGGGTTTCACTCCCACTTCGGTGATGACGTGACCCAAATATTGCGTTTCTTTTCGCAGAAAATGGCATTTTTTCGGTTGAACTTTTAGGTTGGCTTCTCGTAGCCGGTCGAATACTTCTCGTAGTCGATCGTTGTGTTCTTCGAAGGATGATCCGTGGATAACGATGTCGTCGAGGTAGACGTAGCATTTTAATCCTTGTAGTCCGGCCAAAACCGCGTCCATCAGTCGTTGGAACGTCGGTGGGGCATTTTTGAGTCCGAAAGGCATGCGGTTATATTCGTAGTGTCCCATGGGCGTCGAGAAGGCTGTTTTTTGTTTATCCTCCTCGGCCATCTGAATTTGGTGAAAACCAGAGGCGAGGTCGAGCGTGGTGAAATATTTTGCCCGACCCAATTGATCTAAAATTTCGGAAATGTTGGGGAGAGGGTATGAATCTCCCTCTGTGACTTCGTTTAGTTTCCGAAAATCCACTACGACCCGTTTGCGAATGTTGCCTTCGGCGTCGGCCTTTTTTGGAACGACCAGTAACGGCGCATTCCATGGACTTTTGCTCGGACGTATGATTCCGTCTTTGAGCATTTCTTTTGCCTGTGTCATCACTTCGGTCTTGTGCGTTTCGGGTAACCGATATGGCCGTATGTTTACCGGCACGGTGCCTTCCCGTGTATGTATACGGTGTTTCACAAGATCTGTTGTCCCTAGTATTTCTCCCTCGAGATGAAATACGTCGGAATATTCGTTGCTAAATTCCCTTAGGAATTTTTCTTCCTCCGGGTTGAGATGTGCCTGACTTCCCAATTCCTTCCAGAGTTTTTCCTGTCTTTCCTGTCTGCTTATTGCGTTGATTTCAGGGGTTTTTTCTTCCGGTTTGGTTTCCGGTTTGGGCTCGTTTGGGAACTCTTCGATTTCCACGGTGGGCCGGTTTCTTTCGACCTCTTCTTCCAGGGAGTTCCTCAGGACAATAGGGCATGCGAGTCCTGTTGTGGCGGTATTTCCGCCCATAGTGATGCCTGGAGATATTTCTGCGGCGATTACGCAACCTACTTTTCGTTGCTTGGTTTTGGCGTAGTGTACGCTCTCGGAACGGGCTGGTAATTTCAGCTTTCCGCTTCCGTCGATCAATAGTTCGGTGTGTCCGTAAATTTTTATTGAACGGCCACCGAGTATGTCCACGTTGTGCTTTTTTATGAAGTCCATGCCCAGGATTCCGTCGGTGTTGATTCCGATCGCGTCGTCGATGACGAAGAATCCGTGGCGCACGTTTCACCTGTCGTATTGCGGGAACCATTGTTGTTTCCGTTGTCGTTTCCGTTGTTGTTTCGGTTGTTGTTACGGTTGTTGTTGTAACGGTTGTTGTTGTTACGGTTATAGTTGTTATTTCCGGTTCGTCCGTTGAAATTTCCACGGTTTCTTCCAGAATTTCCCTGCTGGGAGTTATTTTGGCTCTGTCCAGAACCGTTTTGGCCCTGGTTTCGTTGCCTAAGCCTACTGCGACATTCCTTCCAATGATGGCCTGATTTTTTGCAGTAGGTGCAGGTTATTACTCCTATGTTACCTGTGGGAACGGGTAAATTGCTTCGTCCGTTTGGCGAATTTGGGCTTCGGCAGTCTCTGGCCGAATGTCCGGGTTTTTTGCACTTTTGGCAAAATTCTTGACGCCTCTCGGGGTGCGTCTGTTTTGCTACAGATTCGTAGCCCTGCAGGACTGTTTCTTCGTTTTGGGCCCCTTTTATTGCTGCGGTTAAATCTGGGTACCCTTTAGCTTTCACGAGGATTTGGTACTCCTTTTTGAGTCCTCGTTCGAAATTGGATAACGTTGATTTTTTCACGTAGCGTTCTACCGCGAGTTTTTCTACTATAGAAGATTCGGATTCTATGCTCGCTTCTATCAGTTCCATTGTAAGGATTTGTAGTCTTTCCCCAAAGTCGGCTATGCTTTCGTTGTGATTTTGTTTGCACGTATGCATCTCTACTTGTAGAGCTTCTACGGTTCGTTTCGCCCCATATCGTTCCGTTAAGTGTTGTCTAAATGCTTCGAATGATTCTATCGTTTTGTACCGAACGTCTTCCCGTGCGTCGTCAGTCAGTTTTGTCGCTAGTACGAGTTTCAGAAGGGTGGTTTTGTCGCAATCGTCTACTAAGCTGTGGGCTAGTTCGTACGCGTCAAGTAAACCTTTCGCGCGTCTAGGGTTTTCGCCATCAAATACGGGAATAATTGCTCGTGCTTCGCTCAGGGACATTCCTCCTCTTGCCCTTCTTGGAGGGGTTTGAAGGACACCGTGTTGACCGCTTCCACCCGCGCCACCGGCGTGCGTATCTTCTAGATTTACGGTTTCTGGCATATTGACGTTATGCGGGATAATAGACAAAGCAAGCTCTGGCAAATCTGTTCTATTGAAGCTATCGGTTTCTTCCGCGTCTCGAAAGGATTCTTCCGAGTCGAAAGACCGATTTAAAGTATCTGTGCTTCGATTACGTTTGATCTTTTTGACTGACGGGGAATTTTCTTTCTTGGGGGAACGCGAAAAAGTGAGGTTTCGATTGAAAATTGAGTCTAGGGATCGAGATAATGAGCGCGCGCCTGGTAGTTTTAGACGGTTTACAAGCTCGTCGTTGGACATGCGTATATAGTTCGCTCGCTATTTTCGCGACTGGTTCTGGCGGGTTATAAGAGAAATTGTTCCGTCACTTACAGTATGATGGTCTGGTAGATCTGCATGCTGCTGCTGCTGATCGATCCGCTAGCTGGCTTCCTCTCGAAGCTGGTGAATCTTCTTGGCTCGATTGGTCCGCTCTTCGGGTTGACGGTTGTCGTTCTCCGGGTGTCGAGTTTGAACAGCTTTGGGCGCCCGTTGTCCTTGTTCGGCTGGTCCTTGGATACTTGACTGATGTCGTCCTTCTTTTGGCATTGTGTGAAACTCTTCTTTTCACCTCAGAATTGTAGTCGAGTTCTTGAGTTGTGGCAATCCCACCGCTGCCACCAATGTTGTGCCCGTGCAAACCATCACGTGGGGATGAGTTTGGTTGGGACTGATTTATTCGGGATATTGCCAAGGTTGAGTTAATCTCCAACCGAATACTTTCAGTTTTAACTCTAAGTTTATTAAAGGTAGTTCGTTACAATCGAGTTAATTGCCTCGAGACCAATGGCGTGATAATAATCTGATGTTTCGGTGTCTGATCGCAGAGTGCTTGATTTGGGCGTTGCTTTCCCTTTTTATAAAGTTAGGGGTTAACAATTATTTGTAGAGGTGGTAATGATAAGTGGTGGGCAATCGATCGTCCGATGCCTTGGGGTTATTGTACGGGTAGATCGGAACGGTCGATGCTGAGTTTGATCGTCAGCGTTTTGACATGGCCTCGAAGTTGGAGCGGAGTCTATTCAACTTGCTGAGGGATGCGCTTTTGAAACGGCGCGTGCACGACAGGTCAACTTCCTGTTGCTGGCGATTAATATCTTGATTTTTATAGAATTGGTTGCTATGCGGGCGCAACAGTTCCATTGTTGTAGGGTTAAGTAGTTCCGGATGGAAAAGACCCATTTTTGTGAAATGAATGGCGTCTACTATTGCGCGTAGACTTGAAAGGTATGTGTCGGCGATATTATCTATGCTGAATTTCCATTCCATTAGGCCCATCATGTACGATACCGCACTTGTCGCGTTGTCATATGTTTTCGTTATGTTTTTCCAAGTCTCTTTGTGTTTTTTTTCTAGTTCGTCCAGTCGATTTGTCAATTCGTGTAATTCTGATCGTACGATGTGAGTTTGGTCTCTGACAAGGATAGCCATTTTCTTTTCACTTTTATGGAGTTCATTGATATGGTGGTTAAAATACATTGCGTCATCAGTATTGATGGTTCCGAAAAGGCTTTTGCTGATAGTACCAATGAAGCCAAATGGAGCGCTTCTTTTAACAATTGGTTCGATACCCCTTTGTTTTCGGATGTATGCGAGATATTTTTTTATGAGGGTGTGTTTGCATTTTAAACTCGCGGTATTAATGAATGCTTTGCAACGGTCTAACATGTATTGTTTACAGTTGTGTGCTACGGCTTCGATTTCAGAAAAGGTTGGTTCTTTTTCTTCGAATCGTCCCAGGTCTATGTAAGTTGTCAGGCGCCATTCAGTGCGTGTAAAATGAACCTCGTGTAAAGGTTCGTAGTATAATCCGGCGTGGTTGATGATTTGTTGAATGTCGTGTGTGCCAGATGCCCAGACTGATCCATAGGTAAGTGTGAAAATAATTATAGTGACCCTAGAGGTACACATTATAGGTTTAAAAACATAATAAGAAAAAGAGTATAAATGAGTCTAAACTGTAGGTGGTAATAAATTGTTATTATTATTGTTTGTTAATGTGAATTGTTTAGTACGAAAAGTTTATTTTATTTTATGTTATAGGTAAAGAGAGCGACTTATGTATACATATGAACGTTAGTAGGCATGTGCAACTTGCACCACTCCATATTTTGTTTTTTTTGTGTGTGTGTGTGTGTGTCCGTGATTATGTCCTTTTCATTCAGTGGTGGGGGTTTTGGTAGACTAGATGAATTTTTGGAAAGGGGTTTTCTTCTTCGTCAACATTTGAATTAAATGGACCAGTTTTCTCCTCCATCCCTGGGTGGGGTTTTCTTATGCACGTGCAGTTATGCATGCGTTAGAAGCACGTGATTGGAGTAACGCGTATCTTCATAGTCTTTTTTTCTATTCGCTTTTTAATTTTTGGTCGCAGTAGGGTTTTTCTCCCTCAAATTTTATTACCAGAGTGTAAAGACCTCCTCTCAACGGAGTGACGATTCGTTAGTCCTGGCCTTATGTGGTTTGAGCTTATCTAAATGTTTCAATATTCGTTTTCCGTTGGTCGTTTCTAAGATGGCGTTATGTTTATCCAACACTTCAGAAATTTGGTATGGTCCAACATAGCAACTGTCGAATTTACCCTTCTTGGGTTCTTTGACCGCGTATACCATGTCGCCTGGTTTGAAATCTTCAGAATGCACCCTTTTGTCGTAATAGCGTTTTGAACGGTGTTTCGACCCGATAAGTGACTTCGAAGCGAGTTGTCTCATCTCGTCGAGTCGGGATGTGAGATCGCATAAGTAGTCGGCATACGTTATGGTTTCTTCAGGGGGAGGAAACGAGCTAGGAGTTCGAGCCGGTCTCCCATGTATTAATTCGAAAGGCGTGAACTTTGTGGATTCGTATAAGAGAACATAGCGAAAGAAACAAGTTTGTCCCAATCTTCGTATTTGTCGACTTAATGTTTTATAAATTCCGCTAGAACAATATGACTTCGTTCAAGTGATCCGTTTGTCATGATGATAGCTCGAGGTTGTTAAATGTTTGATTTTGAAAATTTTTGCAAGATTATTAAACGCCTCAAAAACCTTGGTATAAAAAACATACGCCTAAAAAACTTTGATATAAAAAACATCTGGCCTAAAAAACCTTTGACAACCTCGTCTGAAAAAATTTAAGACCCTTCAAAGAAAAATGTGACGAGGCACGGTCCAGCAATAATGAGCGAATAAAAAGGTGATCCGAGTGGGACTCGATCCCGGGACCTGCGGAGTCGGAGTCCGGAGCGCTAACCACTGCGCTAGGGCCACCTCTATTCTTTCCATTATTGCCAGACCGTCACAAAAAGAACTTCAAAAACCTTGGTATAAAAAACATCTACCCTGAAACACCTTGGTATAAAAAACATCTCGCCTAAAAAACCTTGGGCAACCTCACCTAGAAAAATTTAATTCCCTTAAAATAATACGATGAAGAACAACCTCACAAGAATCTCGCAAAAAATTCAAAACACTTCAAATAAATACAAAAAATATACAACAAAAAGTGGCAAGAAAGAATAACACAAATTGATATCATTCACGTGCAGTACTAAATTTTCTGATATCAATAAAAGGACGAGTTTTTCATTCATATCTAAGAATTGATTAATGAGTGATGAAATAAAAGCATTTGTTATTAAAAAATGATGATTTAATCAATGAAGAACCACCGTACAAAAATCTCCTTGAAAAATTATTAAAAACACCTCCAATAAATATTAAAAAATACATCCAAAAATTCTCAAATAACAATAACGTAAAAATGGATCATTTGCGTTCAGCACTAAAATTTCTGATACCAATAAGAGGACAAGTTTTTCGTTGAGGTCTGAGAATCGACTAACGACTAATTAGACAAAATCATTTGTTGGCGAAAAAAAGTTTAATCTGAAAAATTAAATACACCTAAAATGAATATAAAAAATACAACCAAAAATGCTCAAATGACAATAATGTAAAAATGGATCATTTGCGTTCAGCACTAAAATTTCTGATACCAATAAGAGGACAAGTTATTCATTGAGGTCTGAGAATCGACTAGCGACTAATTAGAGAAAATCATTTGTTGGCAAAAAAGAGTTTATCTGAAAAATTAAAAACACCTAAAATGAATATAAAAAAATACAACGAAAAATGCTCAAAAAACAATAATGTGAAAATAATTCATTTACGTTGAACACTACAATTTCTGTTACCAATCAGAGGACAAATTTTTCGTTGAGGTCTGAGAATCGACTATAGTCGATTAATCGACTATAGTCGTTATAACGACTAATTAGACAAAATCATTTGTTGTCAAACAAGAGTTTATACTAACTTACAAGGCTTCAATGGTTTTTATTAATTTGACCATGTTTTTCGAATTTTCGCCCAGACCGATCCATGATACCCTTAACGACTGCCGCCTCACCCGTACACGGGAAAATTTAAAATCTTTTCGGTGATAACAGATCATACCACAGGTTATAACTTGAGGCCCCAATACTGTTTGATCGGTAACGATTTGTTAAACGGTCAGCACCGTACGTTGAGCGAATGCGCACAGAGTACTTGTCCGGCCCATAACTTTTTATGCAAATTGCTCATTCAAGAAAAAATCAGGGTCCACATGCAATACCCACAGTACTTTATACCATTGTTGGTAAAATTGTGCATTGAACATAACTTAAGAAACTCCTAACCAAAAACTTTTCTTCCGCTCGGTAAAGAAGACAGCTCACATACCTAGCGGGCGAAAAGTCGGTACAGAGGAAAGACGTAACCGAAAACATCGCGTCACACGCAACAAAAAATTTTTCGTCAAATGGGAACAGAGGGATAAGTCGTCAGTCGCAACCAATCAGAAAGACGAGAGCCACACTATACACCACACCTATCGAGGGGGGATAACTTTAACTTTCTCCAGTTCAAATTTCAGATCACCAGATTACTTCTGAGTTTCACAATTCAAGAAAATGTCTACCCCCACCGTCAAAATCGTTTTATTCAGAGCTAATATAAATCTGCCGAGTCTCGGGCCAGCAGACGACTGAGCCGTGGAATGTACTTGGCGCGAGACTCTACCGAGTCTCTGGATGAATACATTCTGTGACGGTTTTTTTATTTGACCGTCACTAAAACACAGGTATCGAAAAGAGAACGGCTTCCCGGTACTCTGCTCGGTACTTCGGCCACACGATTGTCTCACAGGGCTTGTCTAAGGCGATAATTTTGTTAATTATTTATTAATTGGCGTTCGGGAATATATTATTTTCATGTCGAGCGATCCCGGGAAAGATAGAGAGAGAAAGGATTTCGAATTCTGTTGTCAACACAAGGACGAGGCAACGGAAATCTCACGGAAGGCTCGAGAACATTCGAGATTTGGAAAATATTCGTTGGCAACGAGGACTTGTTCGTTTTGCTATCGTTACGTCAGGGCCGTCATACCCGCCGGATTCTCCCGTCGTCAATCATCGAACGACGATCATCGCATCATTCTCGCGAATGTCCCGGAATTAATGCGAACTCCACGGTCCGTATTATTGCGTAAAAATGTAATGGTCGGGCTAGGGGTAAAAATGCATCGACAATGAGTCTGCAAAATCTCCCGATTTTCGAACCCGTATTGGGGCCCTGTCTAACGCTCGGACCAATTTATTAATTGCGCCGGACCTGTTGAACTTTCGGGGATATTTGGAAAATTAAGAGAGGGGCGGGAGACAAAATCCTCGTTACGCGTAACGCTCTTGTTCTCGGGGAGATTCTCGTGAAGTATCGAGCAGAGAAGACGTGTCGCGAAAATGGGAAGAAACACCGTGAGTTCCTTCCTTTTCACTTTCTGGTTTGGTTGGTGGGCCCTCGTACATCTTTCCCGGGTCATGTTTCGTGATTTCAATTAAATTAAAATAATTATCGCTCTTCTCATGTGTTGAGAGAAATTTGGTCGCGGTGACGGCTTTGTCACGCGTTCCTTAGTCGGCTCTTTCGATTTTGTCTCGTGGTCGCCCGTTTAGCGATACGCGTTTTAAAGTAGAGTTTTAATATCGGAGAGTAATCGTGGCCGTACTCGAAATCTCCCTTTTTGTGTTTGATTTGGTAAATAATTGTTCCGGTTGGCGTAAGTTGCTTCCCGGGCTGAAGGATCGCGAAAAGTATGGAATCGTGTGCGTGCGTGAATGAGATTGTATGAGTGGGTCGGGATGGTTGACGCGAATAACATTCGATAGCTCGGCCGAGTAACCGAATATCGGGGGCTCGGTATTTCGAATCAAACATCGATAATTTCGTTTTCATCTTGAAGATTTATTTTCTCGACCGTGAGTAGATCCACGGAGAGAATAAATTCGAGCACGGTTTAGATTGTTGAGAATGTAGGATCCCGACCAATTTTGTGTGTGAGCGTGCGAGATTTTGTGTGAGTGAGTTCGCGATTCTTCCCCCGCGGTTCATGAGAGACGCGTGATCGTAATGTTTCGTTATCCCGGGTTAAATTCTTTTGTTAAAATAAAGTTTGTTAAATTCTTTCTTTGTAATCATTTTGTTGAATTCTTTTCTGGCGTGAAATAATGTAAATTTGTCTGCGACTGAAACTTATCCCGAGCGTGCGTATCGCTTTTGTAATTTTCCTTATAACTTTCGACTTTATCATTAAATTTGTTATTATTATTTTCAAACGTAATTCTTGCATTTTGAATTATTCTCGTGGTCACCCCGCCCATTCCGCTGTTTGCAAGCTGGTCAACTTTTGTCTCTCTCTCTTTTCCGTCGAGTCGCTTTGCGACTGGCGCCCAACAATATTATTTTCCATCTTCGATTTTGTGTAAAAATCGATGGAAGAAAGAGAGCGACTTTTGTGGCATCTTCAGGGTACTTGAAAAATTCGTCACAAATTTGGCGCCCAACGTGGGGCAAGCGTTGGAAAAAGAATTTCTATATCGTCCCGAGAATAATTTCATTTTGATTTTGAATTTGAATTTGTTTTTTGAGTGCAGGGAAAAAGTGTACGCGGAAGATAAAGTTTCGAGTGAATTTGTTTTTGCAAAATTAAATCGGTTTTAAATTTGAAATTTGTTCGGTGAAAATTAAAGCGTTATTCGAGAGTTCGTGCGGCCAGGAAAACAGTTTTTTTCCCGGGCTTACACTCGTTCGCGTTGAGCGATTTCGCTTCGCGAGGCCCGAGCGGTGTTGACGTTTTTTCTTTTCTTCGTTCCTCGGTACTGTCTACGTGTTGTGTTCGATATTCGGGAATTGTGACACTTTAAGAGTTTCCAAAGTTTATCATTGGAATAAAATTTGCTGTGAAATAATATTTCGGCGAAATTAATTTCGTTTCGGGTATTATTTCGGGACTTTTGGCTTGAGAATTTTTGTCGTCTCGTCGAATATACCGGGTGTCCGAAAAGTGAACCCAAGTTCGTGAACAATTGAAGGTCCAATTTCCCGATTTCTACATCTGTGTTTCCCGTGCAAACTCCAAGTGTTATTTGTTCGTTTAAATTATTTATTCAGATTATTTTTGATAATTTCGTTTCGTTCGTGTTTTATTTGTTCCGTGCCGCTCGAATTATGTTGAGAAATCTCGTTTTATTTTTCTTTGGAAATCTTCTTTGTCTGCCGTTTTCATTGAGTTTATTTTTCTTTTAACAGTTAACTCGAATTTTTGAATTTTGAATTTTTAAATTCCGTATGAATTGCGTTTTCGAACTTTTGTTTTTTTATCGATTTCTTTGACAAGTTTCGACTTTATTTAGCTAGAATTTCTTTCTTTTTCATTTATAAATCCCGGATGGATTTTAACGTTTGACTTTTGTTTTGTTTTACATTTTGACAGGTATTTGATTCTGCTTAATTCGAATTTATTTATTTTTATTATAAATCCCGGATGGATTTTAACGTTTGACTTCAGTTATTTATTTTTATCTTTGATTGACGGTTAGATTTCTTTTTTTTATGTTTGAACAATTAACTGAGTTTGCGACGTTCGAGTTAACAACGTAATATGTTTTGAATCAATTCAGTTTAGACTTCCCGATGGTTTGATAAATTTGTTTTCCCTCCCGTTTTATGATTTCTAATAATCAGGGTTTTTTTTTGAACTTTTCGATTGAACCTCTTCCACGCGATAATCCGGGAACGAGTGTTCAAAGAATTCATGTGTGGAATAGGTTCTATCGTAATCTTTCGGATGGTCGGAATTTAATGTGATAAATTGTTGATTATCTTTGATGTTCGGGTAAATTGTTTTTTTGTTTTGAATTTTGTATTTTCTCTGGGATTGAACGGAATTAAGAATCAGGTTGTCAGTTTTGAGTATAAAATAGTCAACGGCAGCGAGCAATTATTAAGGACGTCCATTTTGTAAAAGCGCTTTTGTGTTCTCAGTCTCCCGCTATCAAAAGACGTTGTTTTGAATTTTTTTTGTTCAAGTTGGCCCTGCTAGCCAAAAGAAAGACTAGTTTCTGAGAGGAAAAATTATCAATCTCTTTCCAATAATGAAACGTCATTGGTAAATTTGTTTTTTTATTGTGGATCTGCAGTGGCGCGAGAGACGTCTCACCAGCCATAGGATTCCCTTTGCTCATCGTTTCCCGTTCATGTTAATCGTCAGTGTTGTATTGTAAACCGTGGAAAAATACTCCAGAAAAGTATAAAAAGAACGCCAACTATTAAAAAATCGCAAACTCAGTTGGAAAATAACGACTCAATTTTATTCTTGATATCACTTTGCAATGAAACACTTTTGATTTACTATATTCATGTATTTTACTTTTTCTTCACTGCGAACAATCTTTTGACCTTCATAAAAATCTTCTCAAAAATTTTCAAACTCAATTGAGACAAAAAAAAATGAAATCATTGCAATATAGCCAAGAATTCATAAATGAGTGGCAAAATTTCACGGACGAACGTGCGCCCTCGACACATTCGGTTCAAGGGTTTCCCCATTTCGGAGGATTCCAGCATGATTATCCCGAATACTATGATGACTTCATGCTAGCTAAAGATCATGAATGCACGTACAATACAATTCCACGGGGAACGAAACATAAAAAAGGGCACGTTTGCGTATAAGGGCACGCGTACACGTACACGTACTTACCGGACGAATTCACTGCAAAGATTATACAAAAACTTGGCGTGCATGGTTTTCAAAAATAATTTCGGGAAGACAAAAGATAATTGAATGTACCAGTTTAATGATCATCTCGTTTCCGTCTATGATAGAAGAATTTTCATTTTTAGATGGCATATGTCACTTTGTATTAAAGACAAACTATACGGGATAAACGACAGTATTTTCTAGTTGAATTTCGCGAACTCTCCCCCAATTGAATATCGCCCGCTGAACCCCCTGCTGCGTAGTATTCTATGCACCGAGGAAGGACAGTCCTCATCTCCGCCTCGCGCGCTTGGCTACGACTCGTCCTGAAAACACCGCGTTCGGCGTTAAATGTGCCATTTTAGGCCTAGTTCCACGACTCGAGGTTAAACGCGAGATTTAGTAACCGAACGTTGAATCTAACCGCTGCTCTAACAAGCGATTTATCGCAGTTGCGTTCCACAGTGCACTTTTAACCGGGGTTTTTGGAAACCTATATTCCATTAGAAATAACTCCAACCGAGCGCTTATTCCTTTTCAAATATCTTCGATGATTGGCTTTCTGGAATGGGACAGTGTGGAAGGGATACGTTGAATATTCTTTTCGATGCTCCAGTTCATGACGTATTTCCTGCAGGACTTCAAATACATTTTCATTCGATAAGCGAAGTCGAGCGGGTAAATCGATGTCATAAAATTCATCAAAATTCGTTTTTTCACAGCTTTTGGTCTTCCATGTTAAAAAAATCTTTGAGTTCTGACTGAAGACGATAATACAGCATCGATAATTCGTCTGCCTGCTATGTTTTGGCAACATTATTATTTGTGTGTCCACTCGAATTACTGTTAACCCTGCGTAAACACACAGTACAATTAGTGCACCGTCCTAGACACACATGGGTCAGGCGCCTTACTGTTTTTTTACAGTACTTTTGGACTTGTTGAGAAAATCTGAAAAATTCAGGAAAGTAGTTTTCGATATATGGGAAAAGAGCCTGCAGTGTAGGTGATGGATAAAAATTCTTTTTAATTATTGTTATATATTTAATGGTAATATATACGAAAAAGGAGAAATTAATGGCATTCGCTGAATGTGGTGGACACCCAACACCCATATGTGTCTACTGAGGGTTAATACACATTACACAGAGAGAAACAGGAAGTTATAGGTTAAGAAATGAGATTTCGCAAGCAGCGAGCGAGCTGTCAGTTGGCACATACACATCACTCATACACCCATAACCTATATATGACGAATGTTTAGCCCGTTAAACGCCCAATCTCGGCCGGTTATATTTGACCGACGAAACTGTGGCTTAAGCGTAGATTAAGGAGTTGCGGAACGCGCGTTTTTCATTAAACCCCGTTTACCAACTTCACCGAGAGTTATGAAACCGGGCCTTAGTCGTGTTCTTTAGGGTTAGAAGTGATCCAAACAGTGTAGAACTGATCCGCTCGCGCATGCGTAGACGGAGTTGTCCATCTCGCTTTTTGCTGTCTACGCTTACGTGAGCGGATCAGTTCTACACTGTTTGGATCACTTCGAACTTTTGTCTCTTTGTTAATCGATCACCTTGTTTTCCGTCTATGATGAGAGAATTTTCATCTTCGGATAGCATAAGTCAGTTTGTATTGAAGACGAGCTATGCTATGAGATTCGCGAACTCTCCCCCAATTGAATATCGCCCGCTGAACCCCCTGCTGCGAAGTATCCTATGCACCGAGGAAGGACAGTCAACGCCGAACGCGGGGTTAAATGTGCCATTTTGTCTCTTTGTTTGTTAATGTATCCCGTCTGTTCCCGCCCCCCTCTCAGCGGCTACCCCAGTACGGGTAAACATGGATGAGGAATTCCTTCGCCGAAATTATTTTTGAAAACCATGCACGCCAAGTTTTTGTATAATCTTTGCAGTGAATTCGTCCGGTAAGTACGTGTACGTGTACGCGTGCCCTTATACGCAAACGTGCCCTTTTTTATGTTTCGTTCCCCGTGGAATTGTATTGTACGTGCATTCATGATCTTTAGCTAGCATGAAGTCATCATAGTATTCGGGATAATCATGCTGGAATCCTCCGAAATGGGGAAACCCTTGAACCGAATGTGTCGAGGGCGCACGTTCGTCCGTGAAATTTTGCCACTCATTTATGAATTCTTGGCTATATTGCAATGATTTCATTTTTTTTTGTCTCAATTGAGTTTGAAAATTTTTGAGAAGATTTTTATGAAGGTCAAAAGATTGTTCGCAGTGAAGAAAAAGTAAAATACATGAATATAGTAAATCAAAAGTGTTTCATTGCAAAGTGATATCAAGAATAAAATTGAGTCGTTATTTTCCAACTGAGTTTGCGATTTTTTAATAGTTGGCGTTCTTTTTATACTTTTCTGGAGTATTTTTCCACGGATTTCCTTCCTTTTTGGGAAGGGCCATATTTATCAAAATTCAAATGATTGGGAAATTTTTATACAAAGTAATATAAAGATAATTGAGTCATAATTTTCCAACTGAGGTTACACTTTTTTAATACTTGGCGTGTTTTTTTTTACTTTTATAAAGTATTTTTCCACGGATTTCACTTCTTTTTGGAAAGTAGGATATTCATCAACATTTTTTTTAATAATAGAGGGATTATTCGTTCTGGTTGGTTGTTCAGGAGAGAAGACAAATCTCTTCAATAACTTTCGTCGACAGCGCTGGTAAATTTCTTAAAATATCTCGAAAAGAAACATGATCAATCGCTTGAAAAACTCTCGTACAGACTCTCGTTTAATCTCTTAAGGAAACCTCGAAGAGACTCGTGGTCAATCCCTTAAAGAAACCCAAGTGACCCCCTCAGTCAATCCCTTGAAAAAATTCCGTCGCGACCCCTTAAAAATCCCGTCCAGACTCTTGGCCAATCTGTTGAAAAAACCCCGTCGAGACTCTTAGTCGACACCTTAAAAAATCCCGTCCAGACTCTTGGCCAACCCTTTGAAAAAGTCTCGGCAGGATTTTTGGTCGATCTGCTGAAATGAGTCTTGACGAGAATCTGGATAAATCTCTTAAAAAAGCCGCGGTGAGACTCTTTAGGAATCCCATGAAAAACGTCTCCGTAACGGTCCTACTTTATCCCTCAGAAAACTTCCGTCCATACCCCTTCCGTCAATCACTTCAGAAAATCTCAGTGACAGACATGATCAACCCCTTAAAAAATCCCGTCCAGACTCTCGGCCTATCTATTGAAATAACAGCGTCGAGACGCTTAGTCTAACCCTTAAAAAATCCCGTCCAGACTCTTGGACAATCCCTTATAAAAGTCCCGGCGAGATTCTTGATTAATCTTTTGAAAACTCCCATTCAGATTCTTGGTCAACCCCTTAAAAAATCCCATCCAGACTCTTCGCTAATCCCTCAAAAAAGTCCTGGCGGGATTTCTCCCTTCATCCTCCCGCCCTTCTCCTTCATTCTTTCGTTTTTTTTATTGTTTCGTCGCATTTTCGACTAATTTTTTTACTCCGAGCAAAATTGTTTCGGGCTCACGTGATTCTGCATTAAAAAACGAAAAGAATGAGCCCAAGTTGAACCCTTTTTGTTTCATTTTACCAGAGATATGAATTTTCCAAAATTGGAGTCATTCATGACCCTACGTCACAGGAATGGGAAAAATAAAATAAGGTTACCGTTCTAGGGTCGAAAAACTTCCGTCGAGACCGCCGTTCAACCCCCTAAAAAATCCCGTTCAGACTCTTGACTGATCCTTTATAAAAGGCCCGGCAAGATTCTTGATCAATCCCATAAAAACTTCAACTGAGATCTTATTGTCAACCCTTTAAAAAAAGCCCCGTCAAGACTCTCGGGTGATCCCTTAGAAACCCCGCGATAACACTCTGAGTCGGTCCCTTTAAGACCTTCCGTCGGGAACCCTGGTCGAGCCCTGAAAGTAGACATCGCAAACCATTCAGCCGTTGTCCTAGATAGCGAAAACTATGGAGATGTATACCTAGGAATCGAAAACCATGGAGAAATATACCTCGACAAAAAAATCCATGGAGCCGTGGACCTAGACATCGAAAACCATGGAGCCGTCGTCCTAGACATCGAAAACTATGGAGCCGTCGACCTAGCCATCGAAAACCATGAAGAAATATACCTAGACAACGAAAACGATGGAGTCGTCGACCTAGAGAGCGAAAACTATGGAGAAATATACCTAGACAACGAAAACCATGGAGAAATATACATAGACAACGAAAACCATGGACAAATATACCTAGACATCGAAAACCATAGAGAAATATACCTGGACATTGGAAACTATACAGAAATATACCTAGACATCGAAAACCATGGAGGAATATACTTAGACAAAAAAAACCATGGAGCAGTCGACCTGGACATCGAAAACCATGGAGGAATATACTTAGACAAAAAAAACCATGGAGCAGTCGACCTGGACATCGAAAACCATGGAGGAATATACCTGGACAACGAAGACGATGGAGTCGTCGACCTAAACAACGAAAACCATGGAGAAGTATACCTAGACATCGGAAACCATAGAGAAATATACCTGGACATCGGAAACTATGCAGAAATATACCTCGACATCGAAAACTATGCAGAAATATACCTAGACAACGAAAACCATAGAGAAATATACCTAGACAAAAAAAACCATGGAGCCGTGGACCTAGACATCGAAAACCATGGAGCCGTCGAACTGGACATCGAAAACCATCGAGAAATATACCTGGACAACGAAAACGATGGAGTCGTTGACCTAGAGAGCGAAAACTATGTAGAAATATACCTAGACAACGGAAACCATGGAAAAATGTACATAGACAACGAAAACCATGTAGAACTATACCTAGACATCAAAAACCATGGACAAATATACCTGGACAACGAAAACGATGGAGTCGTCGCCCTAGAGAGCGGAAACTATGGAGAAATATACCTAAACAATGAAAACCATGGAAAAATGTACATAGACAACGAAAACCATGGAGAACTATACCTAGACATCGAAAACCATAGAGAAATATACCTCGACAACGAAAACCATGGAGAAAAATACATAGACAACGAAAACCATGGAGAAATATACCTAGACATCGAAAACCATAGAGAAATATACCTGGACATCGGAAACTATGCAGAAATATACCTAGACATCGAAAACCATGGAGGAATATACCTAGACAAAGAAAACCATGGAGCCGTGGACCTAGACATCGAAAACCATGGAGCCGTCGACCTGGACATCGAAAACCACGGAGGAATATACCTGGACAACGAAAACCATGGGGAAATGAACCTAGACATCGAAAATCATAGAGAAATATACCTAGACAACAAAAACCATGGAGCCGTGGACCTAGACATCAAAAACCATGGAGAAATATACCTCGACATCGAAAACTATGCAGAAATATACCTAGACAACGAAAACCATGGAGAAATATACCTAGACAAAAAAAACCATGGAGCCGTGGACCTAGACATCGAAAACCATGGAGCCGTCGACCTGGACATCGAAAACCATCGAGAAATATACCTGGACAACGAAAACGATGGAGTCGTCGACCTAGACAGCGAAAACTATGTAGAAATATACCTAGACAACGAAAACCATGGAAAAATGTACATAGACAACGAAAACCATGGAGAACTATACCTAGACATCAAAAACCATGGACAAATATACCTGGACAACGAAAACGATGGAGTCGTCGCCCTAGAGAGCGAAAACTATGGAGAAATATACCTAGACAATGAAAACCATGGAAAAATGTACATAGACAACGAAGACCATGGAGAACTATACCTAGACATCGAAAACCATAGAGAAATATACCTCGACAACGAAAACCATGGAGAAAAATACATAGACAACGAAAACCATGGAGAAATATACCTAGACATCGAAAACCATGGGGAAATATACCTGGACAACGAAAACGATGGAGTCGTCGACCTAGAGAGTGAAAACTATGGAGAAATATACCTAGACAATGAAAACCATGGAAAAATGTACATAGAGAACGAAAACCATGGAGAAATATACCATGGAAAAATCTACATAGACATCGAAAACCATAGAGAAATATACCTAGACAACGAAAACTATGGAGAAAAATACATAGACAACGAAAACCATGGAGAAATATACTTAGACAACGGAAACCATGGAGAAGTATACCTAGACAAAAAAAAACCATGGAGCCGTGGACCTAGACATCGAAAACCATGGAGCCGTCGACCGAGGCATGGAAAACCATGGTACCTAGACAATAAAAACCATACGGAAAGAGAGGCCCATATAGTCTGTCTCTCTCGCTCAGTGGCGCGTGAAGAGTGGGGATACCGCGTTCAGCGGAGCGCGTGACGTCACGGGCCGAAAATGTCCACCAGACACGTAAGGGCGTATGTCCAAGCGCCTGCGCGGACAACTTACGTCTTTCTGACTCCAAGACACAGAAAGCATCCCAAACCTCGCGTCCAAAATCTTCAATATCAGATTTCTCTGGATTGGCTGAACGGATTCTGTTCTACCAAGGACCATTCGAAAGATAAAAAATCATAGAAAATTCGAGTCTAATATGAGATTTTTCCCTCAACCCGTTCTCCTGTGAAAACGATTTAAAGTTGCTATGACGTCACAAAACACGTATTTTACTGTATATAAGAGTACGGCAGCTCTCGCGCTACGCTTTTTTTTTAATACTTGGCGTCGAGCCGCTGCCGCGTCTCTTGATTGTTTTTGTTTTTCGATAAACTCTCGGATCTTAGTTTCGATTATTAATTATTATTTGTCGTGAGGGTCGCACCCGAGCGTACAATTTGTTGGAACCTAATGTTGTGGAGAAAATGAGAAGCTCGCATATGTTACCGCGAGGAAAAGGAGAAATCTTTTCATTGCATTTCGGAGGATACGTTTTGTCATTCAGTTAGAGGAAGATCGGCGTTAGTCCGAAGGAATAACCTCCCGCATTTATTAATTCGATCGTATACCGATGAATTTACGCATTACTTCTGTCGTTCAGCACATTACGGTCTTTTGGAATAACTTTCAAGATTCGTAACTTTGATCCCGTGGTATCGATGTCGTGTTAGTGTTTGATTGTTATTGTTGTCGTCTGATTCATGTTGTGTTGTTTGTTTGTTTTGTCAGTTATCAGATTTTTGTCAAGTACACTCAACGAAGTGAGAGCGTGTGAAGAGTAATTTTGTTGCTGGAAAAGGGGCGCTCGCGTGTGTGATCGTGCAGTCAAACAAGCCTTTTCTTAATTTCTGGGAAGTGCGTCGTCGGGCTCACTTCGTCTCTGTTGGGGAAGAATCGGAGATTGTCGGATAAAACAATCCTTCGTAATTAGTCAACCAATCGTTCGAATGAGTCTGTGTGCTGTCCCGTTGTCTCACACATTACCGTCTTCAGTAATTATGATCGAGTTCTGCGACCTTGATCCCGTAGTCTCAGCGGAGCGTTCAGCGAAGCAGTTGACGTCACGGGCCGAAAATGTCCACCAGACGCGTAAGGGCGTTTGTCCAAGCGTCAACAAGCGTGACTTACGCCTCTCTGACTCTGAGAAAACAGAAAGCGTACCGGATCTCGCGACCAAAATCTTTAATATCAAATTTCTCTGGATTGGCTGAACGGATTTGGTTCTACCGAGGACCATTCGAAAGATAAAAAATCAAAGAAAATTCAATTCTAATATGAAATTTTTCTGTCGCCCCGTTTTTCCGTAAAAACGATTCAAAGTTTCTGTGACGTCACAAAACACCTATTTTACTGTATATAAGAGTACGGCAGCTCTCGCGCTACGCTTTTCTTTTAATACTTGGCGTCGAGCCGCTGCCGCGTCTCTTGATGCTCATATGTCAATGGATTCATTATCGAACTGATTCACGTATTGTGCAAATCTATTCCAATTTTTCAACGTAACGTCTGTCCATAGTTTTTGCATACAGCCACTAGACACTCTGTGCAGCTATAACAAAAAATAATTTACGAGTTTGATCCGTCAATGGTCGCGCTACCTTACCAACGTTCATCGAACGCGAGATGAGAGATTCTCGCACGCGCTGCGCGTGCAGGTATATCTTATAATCTCATCGAAATATTTTATGAAAATTTTGCAATCCAATCAAATTATATCAAATTTAAAAAATGTCACTATAATGCTATGAAAAATCATATTGTTCGCGAGATAATTTTCTGTTATTCATTACACAAACATCATTACCTTTGCCTATAATTAGCTGCCACAATTTCCTCGTCCTCGCACCCCACCAACTGCACCGAACGTTATCGACAGCTACCGACCGAATTTAGTCGTGCAGTAAGACAATGTCTCACGCTGCTGAGCGATACAAGAGAAAATAATTTTTTCCCGGAGAAAATTTGTTTTTTTCAATTACGCGATGACTATCGTAAAGTATCGCGCTAGGCTTTTTTTTTTTAATTCTTGGCGTTAGGCTACTGCCACGTCTCTTGATAATAGTTGCTTGACAAGTTAAAAAAATTGCGATATTTCGCCCATTTTTCTAGGTACCTTCAAAAATAAAGTGTGAGAAAAAGTCTCATAGAGCGACCATTGACGTGTTGAAAGAAATAAAATCGTCATTACATCTTGTGACATGATACAAGTTTAATTATAATACAAATGTATTTGAATGTACACACGCGTCGGTGAAAATGGAAGCGTGAAAATGCATTTAATTGCTGTGGAATAATAATGCTAATTATGTTTATTCTCATGACTTCTAGGGATTTCCTTTCATATGGTGTATAATGACACGTAAAACGCAAATGGCATACGTCGCATGTTTGCATTATATGAAAGTTCATGTCCTGCAGGCGAACAATATAATCCTTGTCATGACGGATTTCGAACGAGGATTACGAAATGCCGTCTCAGAAATTTTCCCAACGGCTCATGTGACCGGTTGCAACACCCATCACGATCGTGTGAGCATCTCTTAAGTTTAAGCCATAATTGCTCAGCAAATTAATCTTTTGAGTATAATATCCTCAGCACAAAAATGACACGTGAACGATGGAGAATAGTATTTTAATTATTTTATCAGAAAATCGATTTTTCAAAAGTTTCACACTAGACGTGCCTCTTAAAATCCCGATATCTAGCATTTCACCAACACTTTTAAACGATCGGGTACGTAATCGCATATAACTACTTAATGGATTTCAGGCGATATGTAAGAAAGTCAAGGCCCTTGGCCTTCAAAATTCACTCAGAAGGGACGATGAAGCCAAGAATTATTTTAAAAAAGTTCTGGCCCTGGCGTACTTGCCGGCCCATGTGATCACCGATGCGTTTACTACTCTCTCCAATAATTTAACGGCTCCAGCTAAAAGACGATTCTCGGAATTCGCGCGTATTATACGCGATATTGGCTCGGAATCGTCAAACCAGAAGGCTTCAGTGTCCATGGGCTCAGTTGTCGGACCAACAATATTATAGAGTCGTACCATAGTCGGCTCCAACATAGGATGGAAGGACGCCCTGGGCCTTGGGATTTCGTCTGTGCGTTTCATTTCCAGTTCAATTCAATGATACGTAATTCAAATATACCGGGTGTCCCATTTTAATCTTACACCTAACTTTTCTCGAAAAATATTGCTTGGACGAAATATTGTGTGGAACAAAACTTTCAGGGGTTGAAGGGGGACGTTCGAAAAAAAAAAAATTGTGGAGCCAAAATCAAAAATAGCGGCGTTACAATGGCCAACATGTATTTTTCAAACGGTAACATAACTTTTTTTCATTGCCAAAAATTTTGTCAGCTTGAAACTTCAAACTTCTGTTCGAACATTTTTTCGATCAAGTTCATAATTTTCAAGTGGGAACATCATTTTCATTTATTTTAGAGACATGCAGCATGTACCGCATGTTTGTGCGTACGCGGAGGTGCGTGTGTGCTTTTTTTTTATTTCTATTTTATTTCCCAATTTTTTTTTCCAATTAGAGGAGGAGTGCCTTTCTGCTCATAGGAACAAGCCCCGCGTAATACTAAGGCCACGCCTCCTTTTCTTCTTACCCTCGATCTCCCTACGGAACAGCCATCAGACAATACTTCGCGAGAAAGGGGTCAGTAAGTAACTGTTCCTCCAGTGCAGGCAACCACCTGATTGCTGGTAATGTCCGGTTTTCAGCGTTGTCGTCGTGTGCCCTTAACTCCCTGCAGAAGCTTCTTGATTATTATTGCGGCGTACCAGCCGACCAATGGCGTACGAGATCTTGATCAAGAAGATCATCCCTTCAATTTCCTTATCGACATTTCTATTGTCTCTCACGAATTCGTCAACTGACTGATCAAACTCGCCAACTTTGAAAAGGCTTTCTGCTCCTTGCTCTCACCTGTGGCTTCAAATGTCCCCATAGCCAGGGTGTCCACTACTGGGGCGCTGCGACCGTTGGATAATGATGGCTGGAAGTCTGCTTCAAGGAAGTGTGTGAAGGGATTTTTGGCGCATCTTAATATTTTTCGAGAAATCGAATTTTGAAATTGAAATAATTTTTTACCATTTCTGAATAACTTTTACATCCGATTTGACTCAAATTTAGTAGAGACCTCCTTTTCGACCATAAAAGAAAGTGTGCCAAGCGATTTTTGGCGCATCTCAATATTTTTCGAAAAATCTCATTTTGAAATTTAAAAAATTCAGACTATTTGTACTAACCAGAATGCACCACGTGGAAGTTGTCTGTTCAGCATTACTAGCCCTGATAACGGCTGTTTGTTCGGGTGTGCGCGCGCGCGCTTGTGCGTGCGTGCGTGCGTGTGTGTGTGTGTGTGTGTGTGTGTGTGTGTGTCTGCGTGTGTGTGTGATCCTTTTCTACACATGTTCAAATATCCCTCCATTCATGTTCAAACACGCTTCAACCCTTCTCGTGAAACAGTCCACTGTGCGCAGAAGAACATCTCTCGGGATTGCACGGCAGGCAGCTCTTATGCGCTCTTTCATATTTTCTCGTGTTGTTGGAGCTTCACGGTAGACGGCATCTTTTAAGTACCCCCACAAAAAGAAATCGGGAGACGTAAGATCGGGTGACCTTGGAGGCCAATTTACAGGACCGTCTCGACCAATCCACCGTTGACCAAATGTTGCATTCAGATGATTCCGGACAACACGAGCCCAGTGAGCTGGCGCACCGTCCTGCTGGAACCACATCTGTTGACGTGTGTCCAAATTCAGATATTCTAGCAAAAGTGGCAGTTCATTTTGCAGTAAATCGAGGTAACGCACAGTGTTCACACTTCCTTCGAAGAAATAGGGACCTATTAATTGTCCGTCAACAATACCACACCAAACGTTTAAACTCCATCGATGCTGGTGATCGATCTGTCTCAATCAATGTGGATTCCGATCGGACCAATATCGGAAGTTTCATCGGTTTACTTGAGCGCGGCTGTTGAATGTGGATTCGTCGCTGAACATAACGAAACGAAAAAAGTCTCTGGATCGCTCGATTTGTCTCAACGCCCACCGACAAAAGGTCACCCTTCGCAACGGATCAGGATTAGGAACGTCTTGGTGGAATTGTAGTCGGTACGGGTGAAGTCTTGCACCTCTCAATACTCGGTGCACTGTTGATCTGGCAAACCCCAGTCGTTTCGAGATCACTCGAACACTCAAATGAGGATCAATTGCTATCATGGCTAAAATAGCCATGTTTCGAGCCTCATGCGGGCCACCAAAATCGTAGCCATTTTGGGAACGCCGGCGGTAGCGGACCATTCGACCTGCCCTCGCTCGCCGTTCAATGGTTTGGATTGTCTGCCGTGATGGGTGATGACGACGAGGATATTCGCGTCGATACAAATTCTCGGCGCGTAAGTAATTGCCACGACATCTCCCTAAAATGAGGAGCATGTCAACAATTTCGTTGGGACTGAAATCAACCATTGTTGCTCGTTCTCAGAATTTTTCTCTGATTTAAGAACGGGTGTCTCCAAAATACCAAAGTGCATAGAATTACACACAGTCAGAAGATGTCAGAAATACCAGTGATGTTTCTTTCAATCTCGCTTACCTTTCAGAGGCAACAGACAGACAGACAGACAGACGGACGGACGGACACAGACAGATGGACACAGACAGACGAACACAGACAAACGGACACAGACAGACAGACAGACACAGACAGACAGACAGACAGACACAGACAGACAGACAAACACAGACACAGACACAGACACAGACACAGACACACACACACACACACACACACACACACACACACACACGCACACGCACACGCACACGCACACGCACACGCACACGCACACGCACACGCACACGCACACGCACACGCACACGCACACGCACACACACACGCGCACACACACGCACATGCACACACACGCGCACACACGCACATGCACACACACGCGCACAGACGCACGCACACACACACACACACTCACACAGGCACGCACGCACACACCTCATTGAAAAAAAAAATGTCAAATAAAATAGAAATAAAAAAACACACACACACCTCCGCGTGCGCACAAACATGCGGTAAATGCTGGATATCTCTAAAATAAATGAAAATAATGTTCCCACTCAAAAATTATTAACTTGATCGAAAAAATGTTCGAACGAAAGTTTGAAATTTCAAGCTGACGAAACTTTTGGCAATGAAAAAAAGTTATGTTACCGTTTAAAAAAAACATGTTGGCCATTGTAAAGCCGCTATTTTTAATTTTGGCTCCACAAATTTTTTTTTTTCGAACGTCCCCCTTCAACCCCTGAAAGTTTTATTCCACACAATATTTCGTCCAACCAATATTTTTCGAGAAAAGTTAGGTGTAAGATTAAAATGGGACACCCGGTATAATGTACGGACTTATTATCATTTTATGTATTATATTTGTTGTAACAGGCAAGCTGCTGAAACTGCAGTCAGACGTTCGAGCCGATATCGAACGCTTGAAGAACAACGGGCAAATCGGCAGACATGCGAGATATAGCTCGATATTCAAGCAGAGACAACTAATTAGAGATTGGTTGGCGTCACAGCAATTCTAGAAACAACACATTTACAGTTAAAATGTTGAGTTCACGTAACTGCGTTTTCAGTTTCCAATTTGCAAATATTTACTCATGCTACTTGACAGTTTAGGTATACAAGTATTGCCTTCTAAACATATCTATTAACTCATGGAAATTTTATTCAGCGTGGCGAGAACTCCACATGTTGGAGATTTCGGTCGATGAATTTCTGGATAAAGCGTCCGCGCTAAAGGGCAACATTGATATAATCATCGCTCGTCAAAGGGATGTGGGAGAGAACGACGAGGCTGACGAGCACGAGCTGCAGGATACACCAGTAGTGAGACCGTCCGGTAATTTTTTTGTCCTTATCGATTTACGGTTTGAAAAAACGGTCTTGAAAAACACACTTTCTAAAACTATTCCAGACCCAGATTTCGAGCAACACATATTCTCTGACGAACCTCCTCGATGGCTTATTGACAACGCAGAAGCTTTTCCAGAAAATGGTAATGTGCATCAGTTAATTTAAAATGAAGGGGTTTCAAATATATTTAGACAATGCACTACTTGCCCATAAAAGGAGATCAACTAGGTTAAAGAGTAATTGTTTGTAGATAATTCCGTTCGAGAAGCCAATCAATACAGTTCGAGTGACGAGGAATCTGAATGGTCTTCGCTGCATGAAGTCCACGGTAACTTTTCATGCAACTATTTTCATTATTAGCATCACAATTATTGTGAATTTAGAAGTATGAGTATGCCCTAAATCTAATGTTGTTTTCATATAATAATTTCAAGCTACAATTGTTGGAACAGTTTTATGCTTAATTGATCGTGAATACGAACGCAAGAAAAGTGGTCTATATTGTCATTGAATTTTTGCTTTGCAGAAGACTTGCAGGTGCATTTACCCATACACGACGATTTAGATCAGTCTTCCTCGCAGGATACACAGGGTAACTTTTCATGGGATGATTTTTAGTAGTATTATCACAATTGTAGTCCGACTCGTAGCTCGCTAAACTATTCCTTTTCATACTTTTACACTTGCAGAAAACGATCCAAGACACTTTCCGGTTTTTGACGGAGTAGGGACGGAAGCCTCACAGGACAACAACATTGGTAAATATTCTTGATAAATTTTGAAGTATGAGTGTGTCCTCAATCTGATTTTCTTTCAATAAGATAATTTCAAGCTATAAGTGTCGGAATAGTTTTATGCTCAATTGATCGTGAATACGACCGTAAGAAAAGTAGTCTATATTATCATTGAAATTTTGCATTTTTGCTTTGCAGAAGACTTGCAGGTCCCTATACTCATAGACGACGATTCGGATCGGTCTTCCTCGCATGATGCACAGGGTAACTTTTCATGGAACGACTTTCAGTAGCATTATCACAGTTATAGTCCGACTTGTAGCTTGCTAAACTATTCCTTTTCCTACTTTTACCCTACAGAGAACAATCCAGGACATTTTCCGGATTTTGAGAGAAGACGGACGGAAGCCTCAGAGGACAGCAACATTGGTAATTAATATACTCTTACTGCACGCTCAAAGTGGTTATCCAATTTATATCCAATTTCATATTTTAAACACGTTTATTAGGTAACCAAAATGTGTCTAGAAATGTCGGAAACTAACATTATTCTTTCATATCTAATCTGATGACCCCGGTACGAATGAAGATATGCTTATAACCGTCAGTTTTATGATAGCAGGTCCAATTCGAAGGCGAGAACGTCACGAAAATGTCCTCGCAGCTGCTTCGGGGAACGCGAGTTTGAAAAAAACTAAGCGCAATAAGCGGAGGAAAAATATGCGGAAGAAAGCGCTTGAGCGACGATGTAATACGAGAGGTGACGACATGACAAGGCTCCAGCAACAGTTGGAAGCAGCGGAAAACCGTCTACAGGACATGGTGGATAATGGGAACATCATCATTGTTAATTCACAATACATAAAGTTTTAAAAGTAAATTATTTATTGACAAGTTAAAAGATCCGAAAAAAAAGGAATATCGAAAAACGTACGTACTTGAGGAGTGTCGATTGTACTATTCGCGAATTACATCAGCACAATAAATAGCGAAGTAGGAAAATGAAACCAGGGAATGCAAAGAAAAATCGGACAGCAAGATCGAATACAACATTCCGAAATCATAAACAACGAAAAATGTCTAGGCATCTAAAAAAAAGAAACAAAAGTTAGGGCACAAAAGAAGAAGCAATGGTATATATTTTGGGGAAAATAAAAAAAAAGAAATGAATTTCACTTGAATGATCCTGAAGTTTCCATCGTTGCAAATAAACGAAATTGAATTTTTTTCAAAGTCAAAAGGGCAACTTTTTTATTCCGCCAAAAATTCAAGAGAAGCATGAAAATGACGGAAAAAAGTTTGGCGACGATCGAAGCTATGGAACTAATTGTTTAAGGGGGTTGAATATTACGAAAAATTCCCCAACTTCCGGTATGGAAAAGGGCAACTTTTTTATTTCACGAGTAGGTTCCTGCAATGATAATAGATATAGAAAAAAGTTTCATGACGATCGAAGGTCTGGAACGTATTTTTTAAGGGGATCCGATACTCCGAAAAATCCTCCACTTCTGGTATGGAAAAAGCGAACGTTTTTATTTGGGGAATAGTTCATTTGGATGACGCTTCACGTGTAAAAAAAGTTTGACAACATTCCAAGACATGGAACTGACTTTTTAAGGGAGTTGAATAATACGAAAAATTCCCCAACTTCTGGTATGGAAAAGGGCAACTTTTTTATTTCACGAGTAGGTTCGTGCAATGATAATAAATATAGAAAAAAAGTTTCATGACGATCAAAGGTCTGGAACGTATTTTTTAAGGGGGTTCGATACCCCGAAAAATCCTCTACTTTCGGTACGGAAAAAGCTACTGTTTTTATTTGGGGAATAGTTCATTTGGATAACGATTCACGTATAAAAAAAATTTGATAACATTCCAAGACATGGAAATAATTTTTTAAGGGGGTTGAATAATACGAAAAATTCCCCAACTTCCGGTATGGAAAAGGGCAACTTTTTTATTTCACGAGTAGGTTCGTGCAATGACAATAGATATAGAAAAAAAGTTTCATGACGATCGAAGGTCTCGAACGTATTTTTTAAGGGGGTTCGATACTCCGAAAAATCCTCCACTTTCGGTATGGGAAAAGCCACCGTTTTTTTTCGGGAATAGTTCATTTGGATGACGCTTCACGTATGAAGAAAGTTTGACAACATTTCAAGACATGGAACTGATTTTTTAAGGGGGTCGAATTTTACTAAAAATTCCCCAACTTCTAGTATGGAAAAGGGCAACTTTTTCATTTCACGAGTAGGTTCGTGCAATGACAATAGATATAAAAAAAAAAGTTTCATGACGACCGAGGGTCTGGAACGTATTTTTTAAGGGGGTTCGATACTCCAAAAAATCCTCCACTTTCGGTATGGGAAAAGCCACCGTTTTTATTTCGGGAATAGTTCATTTGGATGACGCTTCACGTATAAAAAAAGTTTGACAACATTCCAAGACATGGAACTGACTTTTTAAGGGGGTCGAATTTTACGAAAAATTCTCCAACTCCCGGTATGGAAAAGGGCAATTTTTTTATTTCACGAGTAGTTTCGTTGGATGACAAGTAAGCGAGAAAAAAAGTTTCGTGACGACCAGAGCTATGGAACTAATATTTTTAAAGGGCTGAATATTTTCAAAAATGTCACAACTTCCGGTATGGAAAAGGGCATCTTTTTATTTCAGAAATAAATCGTTAGGATGGCTAGGAATACAGAAAGTCAGTGTTGCTGATGATCGAACTCATGGAGCTATTTTTTTAAGGGGTTTGAATACTCCGAAAAATCCGTCAACTTCCGGTATGAGAAAGGGCAACTTTTTTATTTCACGAGTAGGTTTGTGCAATGATAATAGATATGGAAAAAAAAGTTTCATGACGATCGAAGGTCTGGAACGTATTTTTTAAGGGGGTCCGATACTCCGAAAAATCCTCCACTTCCAGTATGGAAAAAGCGAACGTTTTTATTTCGGGAATAGTTCATTTGGATGACGCTTCACGTATAAAAAAAGTTTGACAATATTCCAAGACATGGAACTGATTTTTCAAGGGGGTTGAATTTTACGAAAAATTCCCCAACTTCTGGTATGGAAAAGGGCAACTTTTTTATTTCACGAGTAGGTTCGTGCAATGATAATAAATATAGAAAAAAAGTTTCATGACGATCAAAGGTCTGGAACGTATTTTTTAAGGGGGTTCGATACCCCGAAAAATCCTCTACTTTCGGTACGGAAAAAGCTACTGTTTTTATTTGGGGAATAGTTCATTTGGATAACGATTCACGTATAAAAAAAATTTGATAACATTCCAAGACATGGAAATAATTTTTTAAGGGGGTTGAATAATACGAAAAATTCCCCAACTTCCGGTATGGAAAAGGGCAACTTTTTTATTTCACGAGTAGGTTCGTGCAATGACAATAGATATAGAAAAAAAGTTTCATGACGATCGAAGGTCTCGAACGTATTTTTTAAGGGGGTTCGATACTCCGAAAAATCCTCCACTTTCGGTATGGGAAAAGCCACCGTTTTTTTTCGGGAATAGTTCATTTGGATGACGCTTCACGTATGAAGAAAGTTTGACAACATTTCAAGACATGGAACTTTTGTTGGTATCGCGGTCCTCTTACGCATCGTTCCGCGGAAAGAAAATTCACCTAAGCACGTAGGGTCGTGTGATCAGACGTCAGCGTTTTCATTTCTCTTTTAAGTTCATGGATTGCAGCAATATTTTTTAACATCATCATTCTATTTAAACATTTTTCCGATGATAAATATGATCGAACGAAAACAAACTAAACCCTTACAAACATTTTTTTAATCGTAAGATTTTTTCACACTTTAATGTAACTGGTTGTTAGTAATTTTTCATTTTCCAATATTAAATATTTCAAACAGATTGGATATGTTAAAGACGTCTTCTTCTATAAATTATTCTTCCCCTCAACAACTCCTTACTCAAACCACTGGCTACCGGTAGAGACGTGTACCCCTTCCCGCCTTGGGCCTCGCCCTGTCTCTCTTACTCTATCGCTTTGATGCGCCGCGATATATATGTCTATATATATTGAAAATAGACCTTGGCTATGCGCGGCCGGTATATCTGTATATATCAATCGTTTTTTCCCCCATCGGCTTCGCTCTGTCGTCGTTGCGCTCCGCTCGGTTTTTCTGGCTCTACCGCTTTCCCAGCTCGCGTTGTCGTATCAAATCGTCACTAGGATCATATTATAATTAAGATGTTACTTTTCCTAATGATTTTCGTCAACAACTCTCAATAAATTCTATCCTAGATAACAATTTATCTTTTTAAATAGCATATCTCAATTTTAAATAAATGGTGTGAAAAAATAATTTCTTTATAGTTACTATTTTTACTATATGAGGAGTTCCATACGGGTGTAGCCGAAATAAAGTACAATCATTGAGAATCGCGAGTTTGGCTATTTTCAATAATTATTTTTTGAAAATTGAGCGATTATGAGCTGAAAAAAAATTGAAACTGATTGGGGCTACGGAAATTCAATTTCAAGGCCGTTGAATCCTCCGATGTATTCTGCAACTTCCTGTATGGAAAAAGAAACTTTTTTCATTTTTCTTCATCATTCTTCGAACATTTGGACGCCAAGTAAGCTGGTAAAAACGTGAGGCAACTATCGGTGCTATGGAAATAATTTTCCAAAGTGGCTGAGAGTTGAAAAATTTTTACAACCTTCGGTATGGTAAGAGGTGGTTTCTTCAATTTAGGCATAGATCTCTGGATGGCAGGAATGATTAAAAAAAGTTAGTTGGCGATCGGAGTTTTGGATTTTTTTTTGAAGACGTAAAAAAATATCAAACAACCGTCTGTACTGGAAACGTCGAGTTTTTTTTTATTTTACAAATAGTAACATTGCATAACAACCATGAGTGATTACGTATTTTGATATGATTTTTTCATTTGATACCCAGTTGAACTTTTCGGAAAAGTATTTTTTAATCGTCTTCTGGATCGTTATTTACATTCCGTACGATTTTTTTTCGAAGAGTCCGTCCATGTTGTTGCGAAGGCAGTCCCGTTACAAATGATAACGGTGTTTACATCGTTCAATCGATTTTGCGTCGAATAAAATACGAGGTCCAAGCTAAAACAAGTTCTTACATTTCGAAAAAAGTAGCAGGTCCCCAGACATTATAGTTTATGACACTGAAGTCCGCAACGTTGGGGTCCAACAAAAAATACTTTATTGATTCATTGTTTGTTCAATTTCAAAAACCATGATAATTTTCGTACCGACTTTGTGTTTGGATCCCGAAAAAAAAAATTGTTTTTTGCCCTCCGGCCGGAAAGCGGCAACTTTCGGGCCGCTGCGCTAAACGAAGTTGCCACATTCCGGCTACGTCGGGCAAAAAAATAGTATACACACCTCGGCCAAAAAAAAGTAAAGCCTCAGACCACATGTTTGTCAGCCTCGGCTTCGCCTCGGCCAACAATTACATGTGATCTGAGACTTTTCTTATTTTTCTGGCCTAGGTATGTAATATACTATTTATGGTTTCTGACTAAATATTGAATAAGAATCATGAGCTCTCCTCAAGAAAACAGAGAATTTCGTTGCATTTCAACCATGCAAACTTCAATATCGTTATAGTTTTCCCAACCGTTCAGACATCGACGTGACCGACTGAATACGTCTCATTTTACTCCATTTAGTTCAATCGGAATAGACAATCAGTATGCATTCTCACGTAGCATATTGAAAACTTTTTTATATGTAATGTGCTCAGGAAAAATTATTTCAACAATGAAAAACACGGTTTTTCCGAGTTAACTTTGTGGAATTCATATTATCGAAAATCTTTGCGACAAAAGTTGTGTCTCCAATATTCTCATCAAAAAAGGTTCTATAAAAAAAAATATACCCGAGACAGTCGTACAGGTTTCATTGACCTACTTTCAATATTTTTGCAACAATTTGCAATCTTTCAAATAATAGCACTTGCTCATAATATCTTAGCAGGAGAGGCCCACTACGTAAAACGAAAATATAGGTAGCTCGAATCACGAAATATTTTGAAAAAATTGATCGGTCAAAGAAAAAGTTGGGGAAAGCGTTAGGTTTCACCAATTTAAAATATTTTCTTTTAAAAAAATCAAAATAATTTCAGAAATTATCAACATTATTGGAAAATTGTTGAAGATTTTGAAAAGGTTTGACAAGATACCGAGTTGAAAAAACAAACTCAAATATACCAATCGCAGGCCAAGACATGAACGTTTTTGTGTTGGGTTACTATGTCGGCAAGAAATATTCGACATTTCAATAAAATAGATCGATTCGTTCCCATATTATTTACATTTGTAGATAGCTACTTGCTAGGAAATTCAACGGGAGCGAGTCCGAGCTAATTTTTTGTGTCTCGGCGCCTCTTAACGGCATTACGACCTCCTAAAATTCCGCAAGTCGCTCTTTGTTGAGTGTCGAATTTTTTGTCATGCGGGCAGTTCAGTATGATGACAATAATTAGTTCAGTACTGGACTTTGTGACGGGTTCGACACAATCGCGAGAGAAATGGGGCAAAAGTGGGAAAAATAAATCGTACAAAAAGCTATAAAAATAATAAAACAATCCGTGATTTATTGCGGGTGAAGAATACAAAGAAAAGAAGGGCGCCAGCTGGTTTATTCGGTCCAGCAACCGGTACAGAATTTATTCCAAAAGTGGTCAAAGAAAAAGCAAAGAACAATGTCAAAGAATTTAATTTGTAAAATAATCCAAAATAATTAATCGGGCTGGCTCAGGGAGAAGCTAGAAAAGTCTTAAACGCAGGGACCGCGAGTCCCTGAAACTCAGGCGTCTTATTATACCAGTGACGTACGCACAAGGGGGAACGGGCGAGCGAGCCACGCGGTGGAGCGAACCACGCGAACACTCGAATCGAGTTCGGCCGGCGAAACCCGATTGACCGAACGAAACAGAGCCTCGCTCGATCCACGCACAAAAATCCGATAACGGGACTCACTGCTTGAAAAAGGGAACACGAGGTGGGCGATCGACGAGGGGAATCGACAAAAATTGTAATGACGGGGCTCGAAAACGCGAAGAAAAATCCAAAGACGGGGTGGGCGCGAAACAACGGGGGATGGCGAGAAAAAAAAGGGCAAAGTGACTTCGCGGGGGTGGACGGGGAAACGACTCGAGGCACAACACTCGTCGCGTCGACTGACCGACGAAATAAACTCTTTCTCGAACGAAATGTTCGAGAAAGCAAACGAAACTTGATCGGGAATTTGGGAAAGCACGAGGGGATAATGGCGTCGCACGCCCGGCAAGAATCGAAGGACTTACTTGTCTTCTCGGTTTTATCGAATAAAACGCGAGAATGCGGTGCCAAAACTAATCCAAACTGTCCTGAGAGTGGTCCTTCGGGAAGCCGGGTCGTCGTTAAAGATTTTTATCGTGATGATCGGGTCACAAAACTCGAAAAAGAGAGAAAAACTGTGTGTGGCTCTGTGCCTCGTCGTCTCCAAAGCGGAAGTGTGGCGCTCCGGGCTCTCCTCGAGCTCCCGGCCGCGTGATAGCGGCTGGTTCGAGGCTTTTCGAGGCCCGGCAGCGCCAGCAGCCAATCAGGCTGCAGCGTTGTAGTCGGCCGTCGTTCGATCGAATATCGAGCGCCGGCCTCGCGAGATCGCGCACCGATGGCGCCACGCTGTCTGCCTCGCGAGACCGAGGCTCGATAAAAGATGGCGGCGCCCACGGCTGTCAAAACGGCCGTGGCGCGATCGTATCGACGGCCTCGCCTCGACGCCGCGGAACCCGCTGTTTCCCTCCGACCTGACGGACAAGCCTATTGTCGGGGGGACGATGACGGACACGAGTTCCGCGACTCGGCGACGTCGACAGGGCTAAGGGGGGGTCGGGCTGAGGGTGGGAACATAAAATATTACTCGCGGGGGAGGGAGGGAAAAACCAATTAAAGAGGGCAACGCGATTTTCGGGGTCGCTCGATCGGTGGGTCGCTCGCCCGCGCTCGCGTGAATAGTCGCAGTCGAGCTGCTGGTCCAGCGACGGTCGTCAGCCACGTTCGGTCCTCCTCGGTCTGCGGGAGCTGGAAATAAGAAAAAAAGAGCCGGTCCCTTTCGGGGGTCCGGCGACTCCCGCTGCGGCTCGACGCTGGCAGAAAAAAAAGGGCAAAGAAAAATGTGACAACGTCACAACTTATATTCGGGGATATCGTTTTCGCAAATAACTTGGGAATAGAGTGTTTTTTCAAACAATAACATTTGTTGCGCATAACCTCGCTTTCCAGTATTCGTCTCCTTTTCTTTATAATTCTTCAAAAACAGAACAGGACTTATGCGTGTATATTGAAAGTTGGAAAATTATGACTCAATTATCTTTATATTACTTTGTATAAAAATTTCCCCATCATTTAAATTTTGATAAATATGGCCCTTCCCAAAAAGGAAGGAAATCCGTGGAAAAATACTCCAGAAAAGTAAAAAAAGAACGCCAACTATTAAAAAATCGCAACCTCAGTTGGAAAATAACGACTCAATTTTATTCTTGATATCACTTTGCAATGAAACACTTTTGATTTACTATATTCATGTATTTTACTTTTTCTTCACTGCGAACAATCTTTTGACCTTCATAAAAATGTTCTCAAAAATTTTCAAACTTAATTGAGACAAAAAAAAATGAAATCATTTCAATATAGCCAAGAATTCATAAATGAGTGGCAAAATTTCACAGACGAACGTGCGCCCTCGACACATTCGGTTCAAGGGTTTCCCCATTTCGGAGGATTCCAGCATGATTATCCCGAATATTATGATGACTTCATGCTAGCTAAACATCATGAATGTACGTACAATACAATTCCACGGGGAACGGAACATAAAAAGGGCACGTTTGCGTACGAGGGCACGCGTACACGTACACGTACTTACCGGACGAATTCACTGCAAAGATTATACAAAAACTTGGCGTGCATGGTTTTCAAAAATAATTTCGGGAAGACGAAAGATAATTGAATGTACCAGTTTAATGATCATCTCGTTTCCGTCTATGATAGAAGAATTTTCATTTTTAGATGGCATATGTCACTTTGTATTAAAGACAAACTATACGGGATAGACGACAGTATTTTCTAGTTGAATTTCGCGAACTCTCCCCCTATTGAATATCGCCCGCTGAACCCCCTGCTGCGAAGTATTCTATGCACCGAGGAAGGACAGTCCTCATCTCCGCCTCGCGCGCTTGGCTACGACTCGTCCTGAAAACACCGCGTTCGGCGTTAAATGTGCCATTTTAGGCCTAGTTTCACGACTCGAGGTTAAACGCGAGATTTAGTAACCGAACGTTGAATCTAACCGCTGCTCTAACAAGCGATTTATCGCAGTTGCGTTCCACAGTGCACTTTTCACCGGGGTTTTTGGAAACCTATATTCCATTAGAAATAAATCCAACCGAGCGCTTATTCCTTTTCAAATATCTTCGATGATTGGCTTTCTGGAATGGGACAGTGTGGTTCGATGCTCCAGTTCATGACGTATTTGCTGCAGGACTTCAAATACATTTTCATTCGATAAGCGAAGTCGAGCGGG
Organism: Hyposoter dolosus; assembly: GCA_963921915.1. Taxonomy (NCBI): domain Eukaryota; kingdom Metazoa; phylum Arthropoda; class Insecta; order Hymenoptera; family Ichneumonidae; genus Hyposoter; species Hyposoter dolosus. The sequence continues at coordinate 25,050,007 of OY998130.1, read as the reverse complement.
TAAAACGATGTCATAAAATTCATCAAAATTCGTTTTTTCACAACTTTTGGTCTTCCATGTTAAAAAAATCTTTGAGTTCTGACTGAAGACGATAATAGAACATCGATAATTCGTCTGCCTGCTATGTTTTGGCAACATTATTATTTGTGTGTCCACTCGAATTACTGTTAACCCTCCGTAAACACACAGTACAATTAGTGCACCGTCCGAGACACACATGGGTCAGGCGCCCTACTGTTTTTTACTGTACTTTTGGACTTGTTGAGGAAATCTGAAAAATTCAGGAAAGTAGTTTTCGATAAATGGGAAAAGAGCCTGCAGTGTGGGTGATGGATAAAAATTCTTTTTAATTATTGTTATATATTTAATGGTAATCTATACGAAAAAGGAGAAATTAATGGCATTCGCTGAATATGCTGGACACCCAACACCCATATGTGTCTACTGAGGGTTAATACACAGTTAATACACAGTTGTTTAGCCCGTTAAACGCCCAATGTCGGCCGGTTATATTTGACCGACGAAACTGTGGCTTAAGCGTGGATTAAGGAGTTGCGGAACGCGCGTTTTTCATTGAACCCCGTTTACCAACTTCACCGAGAGTTATGAAACCGGGCCTTAGTCGTGTTCTTTAGGGTTAGAAGTGATCCAAACAGTGTAGAACTGATCCGCTCGCGCATGCGTAGACGGAGTTGTCCATCTCGCTTTTTGCTGTCTACGCTTACGTGAGCGGATCAGTTCTACACTGTTTGGATCACTTCGAACTTTTGTCTCTTTGATAATCGATCACCTTGTTTTCCCTCTATGATGAGAGAATTTTCATCTTCGGATAGCATAAGTCAGTTTGTATTGAAGACGAGCTATGCTATGAGATTCGCGGACTCTCCCCCAATTGAATATCGCCCGCTGAACCCCCTGCTGCGAAGTATCCTATGCACCGAGGAAGGACAGTCAACGCCGAACGCGGTGTTATATGTGCCATTTTGTCTCTTTGTTTCTTAATGTATCCCGTCTGTTCCCGCCCCCCACTCAGCGGCTACCCCAGTACGGGTAAACATGGATGAGGAATTCCTTCGCCGAAATTATTTTTGAAAACCATGCACGCCAAGTTTTTGTATAATCTTTGCAGTGAATTCGTCCGGTAAGTACGTGTACGTGTACGCGTGCCCTTGTACGCAAACGTGGCCTTTTTTATGTTCCGTTCCCCGTGGAATTCTATTGTACGTACATTCATGATCTTTAGCTAGCATGAAGTCATCATAATATTCGGGATAATCATGCTGGAATCCTCCGAAATGGGGAAAGGGCTGTTGACGAAAGTTATTGAAGAGATTTGCTCTTCAATAACTTTCGTCGACAGCCCTGGTAAATCTCTTAAAATATCTCGAAAAGAGACATGATCAATCGCTTGAAAAACTCTCGAACAGACTCTCGTTTAATCTCTTAAGGAAACCTCGAAGAGACTCGTGGTCAATCCCTTAAAGAAACCTAAGTGACCCCCTCAGTCAATCCCTTGAAAAAATTCCGTCGCGACCCCTTAAAAATCCCGTCCAGACTCTTGGCCAATCTGTTAAAAAAACCTCGTCGAGACTCTTAGTCGACACCTTAAAAAATCCCGTCCAGACTCTTGGCCAACCCTTTGAAAAAGTCTCGGCAGGATTTTTGGTCGATCTGCTGAAATGAGTCTTGACGAGAATCTGGATAAATCTCTTAAAAAAGCCGCGGTGAGACTCTTTAGGAATCCCATGGAAAACGTCTCCGTAACGGTCCTACTTTATCCCTCAGAAAACTTCCGTAAATACCCCTTCCGTCAACCACTTCAGAAAATCTCAGCGACAGACATGATCAACCCCTTAAAAAATCCCGTCCAGACTCTCGGCCTATCTGTTGAAATAACAGCGTCAAGACGCTTAGTCTAACCCTTAAAAAATCCCGTCCAGACTCTTGGACAATCCCTTATAAAAGTCCCGGCGAGATTCTTGATTAATCTTTTGAAAACTCCCATTCAGATTCTTGGTCAACCGCTTAAAAAATCCCATCCAGACTCTTCGCTAATCCCTCAAAAATATCCTGGCCGGATTCCTCCCTACATCCTCCCGCCCTTCTCCTTCATTCTCCCGTTTTTTTATTGTTTCGTCGCATTTTCGACTAATTTTTTTACTCCGAGCAAAATTGTTCCGGGCTCACGTGATTCTGCATTAAAAAACGAAAAGAATGAACCCAAGTTGAACCCTTTTTGTTGCATTTTACCACAGATATGAATTTTCCAAAATTGGGGTCATTCATGACCCTACGTTACAGGAATAGGAAAAATAAAATAAGGTTACCGTTCTAGGGTCGAAATACTTCCGTCGAGACCGCCGTTCAACCCCCTAAAAAATCCCGTTCAGACTCTTGACTGATCCTTTATAAAAGGCCCGGCAAGATTCTTGATCAATTCCATAAAAACTTCAACTGAGATCTTATTGTCAACCCTTTAAAAAAAGCCCCGTCAAGACTCTCGGGTGATCCCTTAGAAACCCCGCGATAACACTCTGAGTCGGTCCCTTTAAGACCTTCCGTCGGGAACCCTGGTCGAGCCCTGAAAGAAGACATCGCAAACCATTCAGCCGTTGACCTAGACAGCAAAAACTATGGAGATATAATACCTAGGAATCGAAAACCATGGAGAAATATACCTCGACAAAAAAATCCATGGAGCCGTGGACCTAGACATCGAAAACCATGGAGCCGTCGTCCTAGACATCGAAAACTATGGAGCCGTCGACCTAGTCATCGAAAACCATGAAGAAATATACCTAGACAACGAAAACGATGGAGTCGTCGACCTAGAGAGCGAAAACTATGGAGAAATATACCTAGACAACGAAAACCATGGAGAAATATACATAGACAACGAAAACCATGGACAAATGTACCTAGACATCGAAAACCATAGAGAAATATACCTGGACAGTGGAAACTATGCAGAAATATACCTAGACATCGAAAACCATGGAGGAATATACCTAGACAAAAAAAAACCATGGAGTCGTCGACCTGGACATCGAAAACCATGGAGAACTATACCTAGACATCAAAAACCATGGACAAATATACCTGGACAACGAAAACGATGGAGTCGTCGCCCTAGAGAGCGAAAACTATAGAAAAATATACCTAGACAATGAAAACCATGGAAAAATGTACATAGACAACGAAAACCATGGAGAACTATACCTAGACATCGAAAACCATAGTGAAATATACCTCGACAACGAAAACCATGGAGAAAATCACATAGACAACGAAAACCATGGAGAAATATACCTAGACATCGGAAACCACAGAGAAATATACCTGGACATCGGAATCTATGCAGAAATATACCTAGACATCGAAAACCATGGAGGAATATACCTAGACAAAAAAAACCATGGAGCCGTGGACCTAGACATCGAAAACCATGGAGCCGTCGACCTGGACATCGAAAACCATGGAGGAATATACCTGGACAACGAAAACGATGGAGTCGTCGACCTAAACAACGAAAACCATGGGGAAATGAACCTAGACATCGAAAATCATGGAGAAATATACCTAGACAACAAAAACCATGGAGCCGTTGACCTAGACACCAAAAACCATGGAGAAATATACCTCGACATCGAAAACTATGCAGAAATATACCTAGACAACGAAAACCATGGAGAAATATACCTAGACAAAAAAACCATGGAGCCGTGGACCTAGACATCGAAAACCATGGAGCCGTCGACCTGGACATCAAAAACCATGGAGAAATATACCTGGACAACGAAAACGATGGAGTCGTCGCCCTAGAGAGCGAAAACTATGGAGAAATATACCTAGGCAATGAAAACCATGGAAAAATGTACATGAAAACCATGGAGAACTATACCTAGACATCGAAAACCATAGAGAAATATACCTCGACAACGAAAACCATGGAGAAAAATACATAGACAACGAAAACCATGGAGAAATATACCTAGACATCGAAAACCATGGGGAAATATACCTGGAAAACGAAAACGATGGAGTCGTCGACCTAGGGAGTGAAAACTATGGAGAAATATACCTAGACAATGAAAACCATGGAAAAATGTACATAGACAACGAAAACCATGGAGAACTATACCTAGACATCAAAAACCATGGAGAAATATACCTAGACAATGAAAACCATGGAAAAATGTACATAGACATCGAAAACCATAGAGAAATATACCTTGTGACGGGTTCGACACAATCGCTAGAGAAATTGAGGGAGAAAATAAATAAATTACGCGAAAAATGAATCAAAGTAAAAGTAACAAGCTTCGGATTTATTTACGAATTTTATACAACCAAAAGGAGGGGCGCCAGCTGGTTAAATCGGTCCAGCAACCGTTACAAAAGAATGGTCAAAAATGATCAAAAGAAAAACAATAATAACTGATTTAATTAACGAAATAGTTGAAAGGTAATTAATAGGGCCGGTTCAGGGAGAAGCTAGGAGATCTTAAACTCAGGGACAGAAGGTCCCTGAAACTCAGGCGTCTTATTATACCAGTGACGACGAAAGGGGAGCGGGCGAGCGAGCCACGCGGTGGAGCGAGCCACGCGAACACTCGAATCGAGTTCGGCCGGCGAAACCCGATTGATCGAACGAAGCAAAGCCTCGTTCGATCCACGCACAAAAATCCGATGACGGGACTCACTAATCGAAAAGGGGAACACGGGGTGGGCGATCGACGAGGGGGATTGACAAAAAAATGTAATGGCGGGGCTCGAAAACGCGGAGAAAAATCCAAAGACGGAATGGGCGCGAAACAACGGGGAATGACGAGAAAAAAAGGGCAAAGTGACTTCGCGGGGGTGGGCGGGGAAACGACTCGAGGCACAACACTCGTCGCGTCGACTGACCGACGAAATAAACTCTTTCTCGAATGAAAAGTTCGAGAAAGCAACCGAAAACTTGATCGGGAATTGGGGAAAGCACGAGGGGATAATGGCGTCGCACGCCCGGCAAGAATCGAAAGACTTACTTGTCTCCTCGGTGTGTCGAATAAACCCGAGAGTACGGTACCAAAATTAGTCCAAACTGTCCTGAGAGTGGTCCTTCGGGAAGCCGGGTCGTCGTTAAAGATTTTGATCGTGATAATTGGGTCACAAAACTCGAAAAAGGAAGAAGAAACTGTGAGTGGCTCTGTGCCTCGTCGTCTCCAAAGCGGAAGTGTGGCGCTCCGGGCTCTCCTCGAGCTCCCGGCCGCGTGATAGCGGCTGGTTCGAGGCTTTTCGAGGCCCGGGAGCGCCAGCAGCCAATCAGGCTGCGGCGTTGCAGTCGGCCGTCGTTCGATCGAATATCGAGCGCCGGCCTCGCGAGATCGCGCACCGATGGCGCCACGCTGTCTGCCTCGCGAGACCGAGGCTCGATAAAAGATGGCAGCGCCCACGGCTGTCAAAACGGCCGTGGCGCGATCGTATCGACGGCCTCGCCTCGACGCCGCGGAACCCGCTGTTTCCCTCCGACCTGACGGACAAGCCTATTGTCGGAGGGACGATGACGGACACGAGCTCCGCGACTCGACGATGTCGACAGGGCTAAGGGGGGGGGGGGGGGGGGGGCTAGGGGGGAACATAAAATATTACACGCGGGGGAGGGAGGGAAAAACCAATTAAAGAGAGCAACGCAATTTTCGGGATCGCTCGATCGGTGGGTCGCTCGCCCGCGCTCGCGTGAGTAATCGCAGTCGAGATGCTGGTCCAGCGACGGTCGTCAGCCACGTTCGGTCCTCCTCGGTCTGCGGGAGCTAGAAAATAAGAGAGAAGAGAGCCGGTCCCTTTCGGGGATCCGGCGACTCCCGCTGCGGCTCGACGCTGGCAGAAAAAAGATAGAAGGAAAAAGTGACAACGTCACAACCTAGACAACGAAAACCATGGAGAAAAATACATAGACAACGAAAACCATGGAGAAATATACTTAGACAACGAAAACCATGGAGAAATATACCTAGACAAAAAAAACCATGGAGCCGTGGACCTAGATATCGAAAACCATGGAGCCGTCGACCGAGGCATGGAAAACCATGGTACCTAGACAATGAAAACCATACAGAAAGAGAGGCCCGTATAGTCTGTCTCTCTCGCTCAGTGGTGCGTGAAGAGTGGGGATACCGCGTTCAGCGGAGCGCGTGACGTCACGGGCCGAAAATGTCCACCAGACGCGTAAGGGCGTATGTCCAAGCGCCTGCGCGGACAACTTACGCCTTTCTGACTCCAAGAAACAGAAAACATCCCAAACCTCGCGTCCAAAATCTTCAATATCAGATTTCTCGGGATTGGCTGAACGGATTCTGTTCTACCGAGGACCATTCGAAAGATAAAAAATCATAGAAAATTCGAGTCTAATATGAGATTTTTCCCTCAACCCGTTCTCCTGTGAGAACGATTTAAAGTTGCTGTGACGTCATAAAACTCCTATTTTACTGTATATAAGAGTATGGCAGCTCTCGCGCTACGCTTTCTTTTTAATACTTGGCGTCGAGCCGCTGCCGCGTCTCTTGATGCATCAACTTTATTCTTTCCTCACATCCTTTCAAAACAAAGAAGTCATTGATTTTAACTTCCTGAGTAACAGTGTAAGTTGCTCGTATGAGTGAGTTTCTTGGAAAATTATATGACCGTGCGATAGTCCGACCCGGTTTTCTTGGCTCCAGGAACGTCCGTCTATTCATGATGTGCGTCGTCAACCTTCGTCACCGGTACAACTGGGGGTAAGTGCACTCATCAGCATACATGATTTTGTATTTAATTTTTCAGTGTTATTTTCAGTCGAATGTCGTTGGCATCGACAAGGTTTTCAGACTAGAAATCGAACATTTTTGTTACACAATAAATTATAATGACTCAGGACTTTAAAAATTCCGTAATAATTATTTATTCCAGCAAAGAAAAACGAAGAAAAAAACGTATAAGATAATTTTCATGAGTAAATAAGAATAACGTTTACTATTATTGAACCACGAATTCATGCATTTTTTCACGAGGAAAATGATCGAAAAATCGTTTCCAGCTCGCCCTCAGAACAATTATTAGAAAATTCTATCCCAGAGTGCTGTTTCTATGACGTTGAAGTTTGCATCGTTGGAACGCAACGAAATTCTTCTTTTCTTTAGCAGAGCTCATAATAATTATTTCATGTTTTATCTGGACTCTTGCGACCGAAAAACTCAATCGACACGAAAAATTGGCGCATGATTTTTAAAATTCAATAAATAATAAATAAAAAAAAAGTATTTTTCGTTCGAGCTCAACGTTGCAAACTTATCATTCTGAAGTTTGCAACGCTGAGATTCAACGAAAAATATTTGATATGTTTAGTATTTATTGAATTTTGAAAATCATGACAATTTTTCGTGTCGATTTTTTAGGTCGCAAGAAAGGATTGTTTTATTGTCCAGACCAAATATTGAATAATAATTATGAGCTCTGTTGAAAGAAGAACAGAATTTCGTTGCATTTCAACGATGCAAACTTCAACATCGTGCAAACTTCAGAGTCATCTGTTTTTTCCTCCAACGAATAACCTTTTTAATGTTGTGTGGCCTTTAGTTATCCCAGATGAGTGCAATCATGCAATACACCGTACAGAAATTTGACGCTATTGTGTGACCGACGCAGCGAAACTCATTTCGATGTTATGTAACAGAATTCCACCTCGTTTCTTTGGTAATCTTTTCTGGAAATACTTTTGTCCATATCTCCTTTCCGACAAACTTTATGATCAATCAAGAACAGTCACTGTCTACGAAAATACCGTATACTACAGAACTTATCGCATATGTCGTATGGCATATTTTTTTTCGATCATAGCCTGTCGCCAAGTCGAAAATTTTCAGCGAGATACATTCGTCATGGCATGAAAAAACGAATTTATGGTCCAATGTCACAAACCGTTCAAGCCGCTGACAGGCGCAGCAAAATTCGTTTATTAATGTGCTAAAATTGCATTTATTTTTTTAAATAAAATCTTTTTGTCCGACATTGTCCTCGATTCAGTATACACGAGAATAATCCATGTTCATACAGCGTTTGATGTATAACAAAGAACTTTCACAGCAAACGTGTGAATGAAATTTTCGTTCGACCATGGCAGATCAATTTGTGAAAAAAATTAAAAACAACGTTCTCATAAATTCAAATTTGTCGATCATTCTACCCTCTGGTTTTTAGCGGAGATACGAATAGCGCCTCTCGCGATGCCAGTAAAATCGTGCCAAAGGCATTGAAACACCGAGATCCGGTCATGGCGGTATAAATACCGCCACGATGGCAATCGTAACCAACAATGGATAATCATTTACGATTGTCTATTGTCGAATGAATAAATATTATTAAATCGAAAAGCGACCATCGACCAGTGTGTAACATAAAGAATATCAATTTTTCTTTATTCCTAAAAATGGGAGCACATATATTCTATTTGAGCAATAACAAATCAATAAACTAACTATTTTGTCGATGCTTTATTACGTAATGACGAAATTTACATCACTTTTCATGCCAGATTACAAAAGAAGAATGCGGCTTAATAGGAAAACTAATATTTCTCGAAAACACTGTATATCGAGATCAATTTTTTCTCGGGCGACATCCTTCTAGAGTAATTCAATTTGTTTTTTATTTTATCATCGTAACTGTCATAATTGCGGATGAAAAATTTCTCCCGCTGCCCAAGTTGCACAGAGCGCAACAAAACTCGTACGGGCTTTTGTAATAAGCGCCACTCACGGAGTGTTCGACACGCGAAGCTCGGCCGTATTTCTCCCCCCGCGCTCCGACCCTAACTCCTGCCAGCATGAAACCGAATAGAAGCGCGCGCAAGGCGATTTATATCGAACCTCGCTTCGATCCACGGTGTGGCGCGCAAATCCTGGTCTTACATTCATTCGCCATCTTTGTGCACGTGAGGACAGATACAATCTCGAGAAAAAGTAAGTCATTTTAATTCATGATTCAATGATCGACATAATTTCGACGTAATTTAAATGATAATGAAATTAGCATCGTTGAAATTCTGTTTTTTCTTGATCGAAGCTCATAATTGTTATTTAATATTCGGTGTGGACACTAAAATAATTTTCTGCTTTTGCGACTGAAAAACTTAATCCACCCGAAATATTACCATGATTTTCAGAATTCAATAGATAATAAATAGAAAAAAATGTTTTTCGTTGAATTTCAACGTTGCAAACTTTAGAGTCATTAATTTAATATTTTTTTTTATTTCAATCCAAAAAGAATGGCTAAAGCAAATGAAGCGGGTAGCTTTTTAAATACGGTGGATGGAGGAGCGGGTAGTCAACCTCAATTAGAGGAAATGGCCCAGACCATCCGGGAACTGCAGAAGACCCTTGCAGCAGTAGCCCTTCATAACCCGGCACCGGAAACTCGGCCGCCTCCGCAGACTGAAGAGTCTCCGCAGACTAAAGAGTCTCCGCAGCTCAAAAAGCCCCGGTACGAGCGAAAGGAAACCGACCAGCTGAAAAAGCCCGAGCAGCCACCGCGGCCGCCGCGAGGAATGGGATGGCAGCCGGGACCAACTTCGACTACGCAGTGGCCGATGGCTCCTCGATGTGGATGGCCTCCTGTCTCCGGCGGGCATTATCGAGCGCAGTATCGGTCTGCCACAGTCGGCTGCACGTGTCCGGACCCTGCTGCATACGCCAGATTATACGCGTAACTACAATTATCTTTTTGGCGTTTCGTTTCCATGTAATTATCCTTTTTTATTATATTTGTATTTTTTCATTGCAGGAAATACCAGGAACTGGAAAAAGAAACCAACCGAATTTATGCCAGCAAAGAAAAAACCTGGAATGTAAGTAGAGTTAAACAGAAAATAATGCACAATGAAGTTGTGATGGATGTGCGTAAAATGTTTTGTTCATCTTTTTGTTTCAGAAAGTTCACGCCGAGCGCAGAGCCAAAAGAGATTTGGAGAACAGATGGTCGAGCATCAAAAATTGTTTGAAGCAATAAACTAAAAATTATCAAATCTGTCTGTCTACGATCTGTTCATTTCTCTCTCCTCTATCTTCTAAGCTTGGAGAATACAAAGTTGTCGGCAACGGAAATTCCATCAGCGGCTCAGAAGTTGTGGCACCGAATGATTGTTACGAACAGATAGAAAATCCTAATAAGAATATTCATTCTTCGACAAATATTCTTGTCTCGCACGGAGTTTTATTCCATTTTGTTACTTTCGGTTTGCAAGAATCTCAATAATTGGACACTTATTGAACATTCTTGGTTTTACATTCTGCCTGTTTGCAAAATCCATTCGGTCTCCCAATTTCTGTTCTCGCCGCATGAAACAAAGCTGTTCGCAGTGGAAACACTAACAGCGGCTCAAAACTTGTGGCATCCAATGTATATCTCAAACCGGCAGAAAAACAAAGCATGAATTATCGATGAGTATCCATTGATTGAGATTCATGAAAACTGAATTTAACAACATGAAATAAAATTCTATGCCAAACAAGAAAACTCATCGAAGCCGGTTAGGTATCCTCTTTGAGATTTTCTGCCTGTTCGTAAGATTCATCCGGTGCCACAACTTCTGAACTCTGAGAATACAAAGCTGTCAGCAATGAAAAATCCATCAGCGGCTCAGTAGTTGTGGCACCGAATGAATCTTACAAACAGATAGAAAATCCAAGCGAGGATACTCATCTCTCTTCGATAAGCATTCTTGCCTCGCATGGAGTTTTATTCCATTTTGTTACTTTCGGTTTGCAAGAATCTCAATAATTGGACACTTATTGAACATTATTGGTTTTACATTCTGCCTGTTTACAAAATCCATTCGGTCTCCCAAGTTCTGTTCTCGCCGCATGAAGCAAAGCTGTTCGCAGTGGAAACACTAACAGCGGCTCGAAACTTGTGGCATCGAATGGATATTTCAAACCGGCAGAAAAACAAAGCATGAATGTTCGATGAGTATCCATCGATTGAGAATCATGAAAACTGTATGTAACAAAATGAAATGAAAATTCTTGTTTGGATTTTTTATCTCTTCGAAAGACTCTTTCGGTGCCACATTTTCTGATTCGATGATGGAATTTCCATTGCCGACAGCTTCGTTTTCTCCAAGCTTAGAAGAGAGGAGAGGGAACTGAACAGATCCTAGACAGTAAATCGGTTTGGAAATTCCATTTGAAATTTTTATTTTATTCATTGAAACAAATTTTTACAGGTCGACCATCTCTCTTCTAATTTCCTTTTCGCCCTCCGCTCGGCGTAGACTGTCTGAAACAGAAAGATGAACGAAACATTTTAGACATTTCCATCACAAATTTATTGTTCATTATTATCTATTAAATTTCTACTTACTTGCCGGGCTCTATCCTGATTCTTTAGAAGACGACCTATGTGAAGTTGGCAACCAACTAAACAAAAATGAGCGTTTATCAATTCCATTCGATTGTACTAGGTTTGTACTAGAACGTACCGCTTTTTATTTCGTTTGTGCCTCAAAGGGTTGGGAAATATAGGGTTGCGGTTATATGGTTTACTGTCGATCTAGAAATTCAACATTTTTGTTGATGCCAACTCGAAGCATTTCGTTTGTACTGGATTGTACCATTATCAGAACTAAAAAAAATATATACCGAAAAAAATGATATTCATGTTCATAAATATACCTAAGGATACTAAAGAAAATGCGATGCCAACTCAAATAGAATCGTTTGTACCGGATTGTACCTCCTCCAGAATCTAAGAAAACAAGTTTGTAAATCCATCTATGTGTTTATAACTGAAAATTTGAGAAATGTATTATTATGAACTGAGAAGTGTTTCTACGGGATCATACCAACACACCCATGTTTCAAACATAAGTCAAACCTGTTTGAAATTAACTTCTGTTCAATGGAAAGACAACTGGAATACTTGGCGATACAAATGAGTACGAAAGCTGAATAACTGAGCCCCGTTCACTAAGATCGTATATTTTAGGGAACCATTTAGAGACCAAAAATATGTACTCCGTTGATGATGTTATCTGTTTACCAAAAGTACGAACGCCTGGCACGTATCGTCAATTTTAATAAACGCGCTTAATATTCAGTGCTTTTGAAAGTGTAGCAATGGTAAAAACGAAGTACTCAGAAGCACTAGTAGGTACAAACGCATAAATGCGAAGGATTCGTCATGAAAATCAATCATCCCATGATATGATCGAGCAAGTTCAATCCTAAATTTAAAAATGAGAGTGTTAAGTGAAGGTACAAACAAAATACTGAAGAGTACAAACGATACGAAACTTGAACTCAGATTAAGAATTCCATGGTTTTTTTCTGTTGGAAACAAATGAATGATGTTCCCAGCGGTACAATCCGGTACAAACGATAAGAAACGGAGCGCTCATCGGAATATTCAATGATCACGTGAAAAAGGTGGAGCAGGTCGAAAATGAAACATTTAAATGATGCTACCGAGTGCTCAGTGACGATAGAAATCCAATACGTAGCGGTACAAACGAGTACAAACGACGAGGTGCAGAATTTTTTCCACGATATCAAGATTCAACATGAAATCGTCCAATTAGTCTAGAGAAAACACTTTTCAAGTTCGAAATATGAGCATTTAGTAGAGGTACAAACGACCTACCGAAGAGTACAAACGAGTACAGACGATACGGAACCTAAATTCCTAGTAGTAGTTGTATAATCTTGTGAAATATCCAAGTTTTCCCAAAACTACATTCGCAGTTGATGATTTTCACCGTTGGAAGAAGGTATAAAAGGTTCACCCAGCGGTACAATCCGGTACAAACGGCGAGAAAGGGAGCGCTCATCGAAATATTCAATTATCACGAAAATAGTCGGAGCAAGTCGAAAACGTATTATTAAAATGATGCTTCTCAGCGCTCAATAATGATAGAAGCCCAATATGCAGCGGTACGAACAATGAGATGCAGAGGATTTTTCATTGAATCAAAATTACTCATGGAATCGTTCAATTAATCTGGGGAAAACACTTTTAGAATTCGAAATATGAGCATTTAGTAGAGGTACAAACGATCTACTGAAGAGCACAAACGATACGAAATTCAAGCTCATAGTTGTAGACTTATAACCTAGTGGAATGACTGAGTTTTCCGAAAAATACATTCGTAGTCGATGATTTTCTCTGTTGGAAGAAGGTATAGAAGATTTACCCAGCGGTACAATCCGGTACAAATGATGAGAAACAAAGCGCTCATCGAAATATTCAATTATCACGTAAAAAAGTTGGAGAAGGTCGAAAATGAATCGTTTAAATGATGCTACCGAGTGCTCGGTGACGATAGAAATTCAATACGTAGCGGTACAAACGAGTACAAACGACGAGATGCAGAGTTTTTTCCAAGATATCAAGATTCAACATGAAATCGTCCAATTAGTCTAGAGAAAACACTTTTCAAGTTCGAAATATGAACATTTAGTAGAGGTACAAACGACCTACCGAAGAGTACAAACGCGTACAGACGATACGAAACTTAAATTCATAGTTGTAGTTGTATAATCTTGTGAACTATCCGAGTTTTCCGAAACGTACATTCGTAGTTGATAATTTGCACTGTTGGAAGAAGGTACAAAAGGTTTGCCCGCTAGTGCAATTAGGTACAAAAGATGAGAAATCGCGCACTCATCGTAATACTCAATTATGACGTGAATTACGCGAAGCAGGTCGAAAATTAATTATTGAAATGATGCTCCTAAGTGTTTAATGATGATAGAAACTGAATAGCCAACGGTACAAACAATGAGATGCAGAGTTTTTTTTCCATAATATCAAGATTCAACATAAAAACGTCCAATCAGTCTAAAGAAAACACTTTCAGAGTTCGAAATATGAGCCCGTTCGAATATGAGTTCGATATATGTATTCGAAATATGTATCAGTGGAGTTCACAGTATTTCTCAGCTCACATTTGCAGAAGTTACTCTAAATCGATTGGAAATTATCAACATTCAGTTGATTTACTGCATTGGTTCGCTTAAAATACTGAAGCTTAAGCCCCTACACCATTCGTCAAGGTTGCAGTAACCGTAGAGGTTTTTGTATTTTTTTTGTATTTTTTCAATTTTTTGATTTTTTTGTGTTTTCTAATTTTTTAATTTTTTTTTCTGTTTTTCAATTTTGCAATGTTTTTTGTTTTTTAATTTTCTCATTTTTTTGGTTTTTTAATTTTTTTTTGTTTTCCAATTTGTTTGTATTGTTTTTATTTTCTGATATTTTTTTTTGTATCGGTATACTAAAACGGGAATTGGAATACTTGATCGTCATGTCAAAAATGGTTTCTGTTTGAAGGAAAAAAAAAAAATTCACAACGGTTTGTGGAATTCCAAAAATAAAACAAAACAGAACAGAGAGATCCCGCGTGAACGTCGAAGTCATGGGGTGGTCCTTTTCGCATCCTTTCGATTTAACTCGTTTTGACATAAATCAAAAGGGATAGTTTTTTTTTTTCAAGTAGCATTCGTGCCGTCGCGATTACTGACTTGCCGCCAATCATAATGTCATTATGGCCTTCCCACCTACCTGTGATTCGACGCACATGAGCGATGTAATGACCCATAAATGCTTCGGATCGCTTTTCGCACTGCTTATCTAATTGTACCTCTCCAACATATTCAACTACTGATTGTATAGTGTAAGTTGCATTAGCTATTTCAATTTTTTCTGGCACTTGGCCTATGGTAAGAGTCCCTTGCCAATCAGGATGCCCAAGATTTCTGGCAAGCTGAGTCCATTGCAAACACTCAACGTCGATAATGATGTGATTGCCCATTCTAAGTGTTGAAGTCACATCTCCTGATCGGCAAACAGCACAATTTTTTTTTTTGATGCAGTCGATCTAGTAAGACTTTTTGCAACGATTTTACACCATGAATATAAAATGGTTTTACATCTACTTCGACTACAGTGGCCTGGACTTGATCATCTTTTTTGCAGGACTCACAGTGATAATCGATGGTGTATGATGGTTCGTCTTTAAATAGATGTTTTATCAAGTTGGTCACATTCATCATGCAATCCAACACTCCATTGACAATTTCCGTCAACTGATTCATTATTTCAGCCCTTTCCTTATAAACTTTTATTGTACAGCCAGACTTGTCGAACAGTTCTACGAAAGCAAAAAAACGATTTCTCGTGGACGTTATATAATTTTGATAACTGGCCCAGTCTCGGTAAGCGACTACCATTGATTGTGATATGGAATCGAAAGGGCATGTGTTACGGACCATAACGTTTTTATTCGTCAACTTAACGGGCCCGAGGAGCAGTCCGTTTTTTAATAATGGAACCACAGAAGTGATCGATTTTGGTCGTATATGACGGTGTTGAATGTCGGGACATGGACGTAGAAATTTACCACGCTTTTTTTTGTCTTGACGTTTGCCTTTCCAAATTTCTTTTTCATTGAGATGCGCATTCGAGTGCTTGTTATTTTTCAGGTCATACGCATCGACCGGATCATCATCGGTTCTCTTGGATCCAGGGGTATCTATTGTTTCAATTGACTGGCCAAACATCAATGGTGAAGCAAATTCTCTGACACCCACAACATTTTCCTTGCCATTCAAAACACCGCTCTTCATAACTTTGTCCTTGTCTGGTGTGAAGTTGCCCTCCGTAACTTTGTCATCGCCCTTCATAATTTCATTTTGCATGATTCCTTCTTCGGACGGCCTGATTTCACTCCACGTGACATTGTTCTCGCTCAGTGTAACGTCGGCATGGTCAACAAACTCATCGCCATTATTTAAGAGGACCTCCTCGTGTTCCGTGAATCTGGCATCGTCTTTCGTGAATGCTTCTTCATTTGGTTTTCTTTTTTTCCGGCGGGGTTGCAATGCACCGTCTTTTCTTTGATGCAAAGCGTTGAGGATTTTTGTGGTTCCTGCAAGTGATCGCATGTGTATCACTAAAAATTTGTCAATCCGAACGGCTGATTTCCTTTTTAAAACTAGCTGCGTGATCTCTCGAAAGTATTCCTCGCTGTATGATGATGTGGCGACGGACGACTTATCCCGTACCATAACTGCGGTCCACAAAGGGAAAAGTTTTGCCAACCTGGTAATATTAGCAGTGAAATCGGGACAGTAATACGGATTTGGTCGTTGACCATCGACTAAGAGGGATTTACATTCAGCAACGAGATTGTTAATGAATTCCGATCCGGAGATGCAATTGTCGGAATTGTCCTCATTCATGTCGTCATCGTCACGGTCATCACGATTTTGTTCGAAGTCGTAACAAAGGGCATCGCTCTTAATCGCTTCCATGAGACGTGACTGGGCGGCGAAACAGCTACGACTTTCATCGCTGTTGATGACCTCTGTCGCGGACATTGCGACGAGCAAAATATCGCAAAAAACAGTCTGAAAACTGTTCATTTCGTCACATTTTGTGAGGAGCCCGACACATCTCACAAAAAAATCCCTCACGCTGAAATGTTTCCCTTCGAAGCATTTCCATCGGCAGACAAATTTGATCTGATGGGCAATGTCAATGCGTACTGTGCACGGTGGTCGCGGATTTTCATTGGGTGACTGGAGATTTTTTAAACAGATGTTAACGTACGAACTTAAAGAGCATTCACAAAAAGCCATACAAACTGCATTTAGCAAGGCCAAAGAGCAATCCGTTACTACTTCTCTGGGGGTGGGAACACCTGAACGCTGCCACTCTCTTAACCAGTACGAAAGGAAATTGGCATCATGTTTTTCTGAAACTGCTTGACAGACTGGTAGAATTTTCCCGTGGAATGGTACTACCGCTTGATACAAATATATACTCCGACTGGTACCGTCCGGCCTTTTAATTCGGCCGATCAAAGATCCTGTAGCGTCGATCGACAAAGAACCAGCTTTACAATCTTTACATTTGAAGGTTTCTTTGTACAAGTACGTCTATTCTGCACTCCAATAAAATGTGTAAAACTTATTTGAACAGACTTCTTTCAGATAACCCGCAAATTCAGCTGTATATTGGAGTTGTTCTACGGATCGGATCGGATCAGTAACGTTGACAAGGCCTAATTGTTTATCGTTGTCCAATTAGTTAGCTTTTTGCAAAACATCTTCCGTATACAAATTTGCAGGCTCAGGGTCACCGAATTGCATCTTTCGATTGGCATTTTCCCTTCGCCAGACATGTACACCGTCTGCCTGTAATTCTTTAACAACAGCTGATCGTTCTGTGCCTGATAAAAATCTTTTTTTTTTATGCACTATACCAGTCGTATCAACTGTCGAAACGTGCAACGCCATCCCCTCATCCGACAACTTGACCGTTGGCAAATAAATGTGTACAACGTTAGAACATTCTCGACATTTACCGCGTACTGTCAGTAATGATTCTCCGGGATTTTCGTTGATTTGCGCAAATCCGAAGCCAAACGGGCATGGAAGCTTCATGTTCTCCCATAGCAACGAACATAGCGTGTTCATCCAACCAGGCGTTAACGTCATCTTTTCATTTTCATCGTACGTCAAGAGGCCCGATTTTATTTTCGAGTGATCCTCTTTTGACACGTATATTGTTTTTCGGAGAGAAGGGAATGCAGGTAAATTTTGTTGGGCCTCCTCCATCGACCAGTTAGAGGCACGACTATCGTCCATATCTACTTTTGAAGTGTCCAAAGGGTTCGGGAGATTTCGGTGTTTCAAAATCCTTTCATAAATTCCGTTGCGTTTGGTAGAAATGTACAAGTAGACGTACTTTTTGCTCATTTGTGGCAACTTTTCCTGCGCCTGAGCCCATACGGGGTCGGATAACGAAAACAACTTGCACTCATTATTCTCATCCAGATAATGGAAAGGCAAATCTTTTATCGCTTCGAAAATTTCATCAACCGTATAAGCTGGGGCTGCAGGCATTTTGGCTGGAGAAAAACTTTCCCGCGATGAAATTAGTCTGATCAACTTCCGGAAATCTACTTTTTTTTTGCCTAAGCGAAACAATAGTGTGAAAAATGACCAACAGCTATTTCCCCATACGTTGTTTTTTTCGAATCGTGCAATGAAAAACCAACACTTCAGAAAAAGCTCATTTCATTACCATGTTAAAGTTTTTTTTAACTCCAGGGTGGTGCTTCAAATAGATCCAGCGATGTACGAAAGTTTAAGCGAAATCAAATAATGAAAGATACAAAAGACTTGGCGTGGAATACCTATATTTGGGCTTTTCATAGGTTGATTGAGCTTCTTTTCATAGGTGGATGCTTTTAAGGCGAACAAATCGATATTGGATGCCGAATTTTGGAATTTCAAAAATCGAATCGAAAAAGTTCCATTCAACTCTTTTCACTCACGAGAAAAAATAACTTCAATTTTTTTCATTTATCGAAATCACACGGTCGGAGGCTTTTAAAAGAGTTTATTCCGAACTTCAGAATTCAAATGAAGGATTGTAAGAACGTGATGTTAAAGAAAAGCGATGAATCGTGATACATTGAAGTTTTAGAATATCAATTCGGAATACATTATGATTAACTGCCAGAATTCCAATTGCGTGTCCAGGTACTGAAATGTTTACAGGCCAAAAAATGTACCATCCACTCAAGCAATATATAGGTAGGAATTACACGTTAAATCGAGATCATACATTATGATGCGAAACTAACTATGAATGTAACATTGGCTAGCTTCAGCTAATTGATGGAGTGAGTGAATTTCCTAATAACAACGCCTCATCGTTGGCATTCCTTTGCATTGCTGATACAGAAAAAAAGTGTGTTCAACTAGAAGACTGCTCTCTTGTAAAATGAAATAATTTTGGAATTGCGTCTTGGTATGAAATCGTTCGTAATCGTGTGTATCGCATAAATATGCCGATTAGTAGTGCTTTCTCAACATTTGTATCTGTCCCTTCTGCTTAGTATTCGGATGCAAATACATTTTCGGGTAAACTCGGTAACGTTACAAGATGAAAAAATTGTACCTAGGAGTTTAACTCTCTGTGCGCGGTTCTTTGTTCGATCGGCACAAAATTTGATTGAGAGAGGTTTTGGGGTCGCTCATAGGGATTCAAGCGTAAGAATTAGAAAATTCAAGATAGCGAATTCAAAATGGCGAGTATTTTCGGTTAACTTCGCGATTTTTCGTTTCATCAACACGAAATTCGGTATACAGAGGTTTTAGGGGTAGCCGATTACGATTTCGATTTCGGAATAGGAATATTCAAGATGGTGGGTCCAAAATTGCGACAATTTTGAATTGAGTTCGCAGTTTTTCGTTCAATCGGCACGAAATTTGGTATGGAGAGGTTTTTGGGGTCGCTGATTGCGATTCTTGCCTCAGAATTCCGAAGTTCAAGATGGCGGCTCCAAAATGGCTACTATTTTCGGTTACGTTCGCATTTTTTTGTTCGTTCAAAATTTAGTATCTAGATGTTTTTGGGGTAGTTCAATACGATTCTGGCCCCGAAATTGAAAAATTCAAGAAGGCGGATTTGAAATACGAACTATTTCAAATTAAGTTCGTAATTTTTCGTTCAATCAGCACGAAATTTGGTATTCAGGAGTTTTTAGGGTAGCTGATTACAATTCTGGTCTCGGAATGGAAAAATCTTAGATGGTGGATTCAGTGCCCATCAATAGGTTGAGTTTCGTAACGTGTATATTCGTTCGTACTCTTCAGTGTACCTCTGCTGAATACTCAAACGTCGGTGTTGAAAACTGTCTTTTACTCATTTTCACCGGCGAATATTCGGTTTTTATCATGATTGAACACGGAGGAGAACAAGTCCAATAATTTTTTTTCTACCTGCTGCGACCATTTCCAGAGTTTATACAACTTTTTATCATTGCCCAGTTTCTCATCGTTGGTACCGGTTTGTACCGCTGGGCAGACCTTTTATAACTTCTTCCAACAGAAAAAACCGTCGACTGCGAATGTATTTTTGAGAAAACTCGTTCATTTCACAAGATTATAGAATTCACGTCTGTAATCGTCAATTCTTTTTAGTAGGTCGCTTATCCTACATCTCGTTGTGTGTACTCGTTTGTACCGCTGCGTATTGGATTTCTAAAGTTATTGAGCATTCAAGAGCACCATTTCACCATTTCGATTTTGACCTGCTTCGCCTATTTCACGTGATAATTGGATATTACGATGAGCGCTCCGTTTCTCATCGTTTGTACCGGATTGTACCGCTGGGTGAACCTTTTATAACTTCTTCCAACAGTGAAAATCATCAACTTCGAATGGAATTTTCGGAAAACTCGGATATTTCACAAGTTTATACAACTACAACTATGAATTTAAGTTTCGTATCGTCTGTACTCGTTTGTGCTCTTCAGTAGATCGTTCGTACCTCTACTAAATGCTCATATTTCGAATTCTAAAAGTGTTTTCCCCAGATTAATTGAACGATTCCATGAGTAATTTTGATTCAATGAAAAATCCTCTGCATCTCATTTGTCGTACCGCTGCATATTGGGCTTCTATCATTATTGAGCGCTGAGAAGCATCATTTTAATAATACGTTTTCGACCTGCTCCGACTATTTTCGTGATAATTGAATATTTCGATGAGCGCTCCCTTTCTCGCCGTTTGTACCGGATTGTACCGCTGGGTGAACCTTTAATACCTTCTTCCAACGGTGAAAATCATCAACTGCGAATGTAGTTTTGGGAAAACTTGGATATTTCACAAGATTATACAACTACTACTAGGAATTTAGGTTCCGTATCGTCTGTACTCGTTTGTACTCTTCGGTAGGTCGTTTGTACCTCTACTAAATGCTCATATTTCGAACTTGAAAAGTGTTTTCTCTAGACTAATTGGACGATTTCATGTTGAATCTTGATATCGTGGAAAAAACTCTGCATCTCGTCGTTTGTACTCGTTTGTACCGCTACGTATTAAATTTCTATCGTCACTGAGCACTCGGTAGCATCATTTAAATGTTTCATTTTCGACCTGCTCCACCTTTTTCACGTGATAATTGAATATTCCGATGAGCGCTCCGTTTCTCATCGTTTGTACCGGATTGTACCGCTGGGAACATCATTCATTTGTTTCCAACAGAAAAAAACTATGGAATTCTTAATCTGAGTTCAAGTTTCGTATCGTTTGTACTCTTCAGTATTTTGTTTGTACCTTCACTTAACACTCTCATATTTAAATTTAGGATTGAACTTGCTCGATCATATCATGGGATGATTGATTTTCATGACGAATCCTTCGCATTTATGCGTTTGTACCTACTAGTGCTTCTGAGTACTTCGTTTTTACCATTGCTACACTTTCAAAAGCACTGAATCCAAAATTCATTCCGCGACCTTATTAGGCTATTAAGCGCGTTTATTAAAATTGACGATACGTGCCAGGCGTTCGTACTTTTGGTAAACAGATAACATCATCAACGGAGTACATATTTTTGGTCTCTAAATGGTTCCCTAAAATATACGATCTTAGTGAACGGGGCTCAGTTATTCAGCTTTCGTACTCATTTGTATCGCCAAGTATTCCAGTTGTCTTTCCATTGAACAGAAGTTAATTTCAAACAGGTTTGACTTATGTTTGAAACATGGGTGTGTTGGTATGATCCCGTAGAAACAGTTCTCAGTTCACAATAATACATTTCTCAAATTTTCAGTTATAAACACATAGATGGATTTACAAACTTGTTTTCTTAGATTCTGGAGGAGGTACAATCCGGTACAAACGATTCTATTTGAGTTGGCATCGCATTTTCTTTAGTATCCTTAGGTATATTTATGAACATGAATATCATTTTTTTCGGTATATATTTTTTTTAGTTCTGATAATGGTACAATCCAGTACAAACGAAATGCTTCGAGTTGGCATCAACAAAAATGTTGAATTTCTAGATCGACAGTAAACCATATAACCGCAACCCTATATTTCCCAACCCTTTGAGGTACAAACGAAATAAAAAGCGGTACGTTCTAGTACAAACCTAGTACAATCGAATGGAATTGATAAACGCTCATTTTTGTTTAGTTGGTTGCCAACTTCGCATAGGTCCAGAATACTGACAGTTGGTCACTACCAAACGAAAAAATCATTGACAACAGAAATATTTTATATGACAGCTAATCAATTTGCAACTCTATGTTACAATAGATGGATTGATGGGATAGTAATTGATGCATTCGTAACTGCCAACATTGATGATTGGAAAGATTTTACTTTCATCTGCACCGATGACACTAAAGTTTCGATCGGCAAAGAAAATGATGGGACGAGATCCAAATTAAAAGGAAGAGCAATTTCGAAAACGAAAAAACCAATCGGTGGTCAATTACTGATGCCGTATTTGTTCGAAGGACATTGGAGGTTATTAGTGGCGAATGTGGAGCAACAGAATTTGATGCTGTTGGACCCTTATAGGAACGAACGGGACAGAGATCGCGTAGTCGCAGCTTTTCATGATCTTCTACATGCCTGTGAAGAAGGTACTCCGTTACATGATCTTAGAAATTTGAATTGGAAAGATCGCAACATTTCTGAACGTGCGTATCAGCCGGAAAACGATGGAACGAATTGCGGAGCATTCATAATGTTGTGATGGAAAATCACCACATTGCCAAATATTCCTAACGGTGCAAGTATTGCTAAACTCGCACGCTCAACCGGACGTGTCGAATATGGTAGCGTGCTGCTGTGTCAGCCGCTAACCCCAGTCCGAGTCAAATCGCATCGTTTACTTTTTTTATAATTTTTCTCGTTCCCACGGCACGAAGAAATCAGAGACACCTTAAGCGTACCGGAAAGGAACGATAAGAACGAATATGCCTCATGGCAGGAGCCTCAGAGTCAGTCAAGTAAATTCATTGGACGTGGACACAGCTCGATACAGCTCCCCGCCAATTAATAGGTTTTAACGATAAAAAGAAACATTAACGCGACGCGTTGTGCGAGTATACATATAATACGCCACTCATTGTGCAACGACAACTGTACCCTCATAATATATTCAATAATTACTCTGTATAATTATTTTATTGACTATTCAACCGACGTCCTAACCGACTCCTCTTTCATCGCAAAGCTATACCATCTCCTTAGAGGTATCAGTGGAAAATACTCCGCTATATTTTCTGAGATATAGCTCCTACCAACGAATAGCTAATACAAAATATCGTGTCTACGAGAGGACATCCTAGACAACGAGGCGATCCTGACCAGCTACAAAGATAAGTGCTTTTTCATTCCGCCAGTTTCCACGTGACAATGTATTATATGGAATGCTTGGGCAGCGAAAAAGAGATGAAAAAAGATTTCGATCCGGTAGCTTATAGAAACGCAATTGCTTACGATTTACTTTTAAAATCGGAAGACATTGGAAACGTTTGTTTACATTGCTTTTCACCCATAAAAACTTTCGAAACGAAATGTAAAATGTGTGATCGCAGAAGCCACAAAGCTTGCGTATACAAAACCGATTATCAAAGCGCCGATGAAGACGAGGCCTTGAGAAAATCACGTAAAAGAAAAGCTGACGTTCCCGAATATTTCGTGTGCAGATTATGCAAACGGTATTATAATACAGAATTAGGTTGACGACAAATATTCATGAACTGATGGTAACAAAAAGAATCAATGTTGCGAATGTGAAAGTTTACGGCATTGATAATAGCTTTTCGCCAAATTTTGCGAAAATGCAGGTGGAACGTAATAACGCGAATGTGCGGACGCTAACAGCGATCCTGGGCTCTTTGATAGAGCATTGAAGGTTGCATCATGTCAATGGCAATATATATATTTGTATTTTTCCATAAAAACAATGAAAAAGGAAAAAAGAGTCACGAGTGTATCACCATGGCTTTGAAAAAGTAGAATAAGAAAATGTTGATTCATTGTTATAATGCAAACTTCCTATACGTAAGACTGTTTGGCAGAAGTTAGCCAGCAGCGACGACGTCGAAAGACGAAAGTGCATGGAGCATGTATGGAACGATAACGATTGGAAGATTCTTGAATTTGCATTGTTGGAATGCAACGAAATTCTGTTTTTTTTTCTTTAGCAGAGCCTATGGATTCTTATTCAATATTTAGTCAGGACGATGAAACGTTTTTTTTTTTATTCAAACACATACTAAAACGAACAATAAATAGAAAAAGTATTTTTCGTTGCGCTCCAACATTGCCGACTTGAGTGTCATACGATTGGGATAATCTATCACACTACGAAAAAATATTAACACCGCTTTTTCCAGCCGCAGCAATTGGAAGTTTACAGAATCGCAACAGACATTTCATCTCGTTTTCTTTTATTCTGTGATTTCTGCGCACTGCAAATTGTTACTTTTTACCCAACCTCGTACTTCCTAAACCTGTTCCTGTTCCCGTGTTCCTCCAGAGTGTTGCCTACAGCCCTTCCGTTCCAAGGTACACAAACATCGCACTTGTACCAGGACCAAGAAAAACGATTCAACGCGAGAAAGGATAGGAAGCAAGGAAAATTGTTTAAAAAATGGTAAGCGTCATATCCATACGATCTTTTTAACCTGTGTTACATTTTCCGTAATTACACTAATTCCAGCATACAAATTGAATGAATCAGCAGACGGCCGGACCAATGATACAGGCACTCTCGTAAAATGCGTGCAGGGGGAAGAATCATCGGCAAGAGAGAAAAACAGCATCCCACTTCCACCAGAACCAAGAAAACGACCCAACGCAAAAAAAATGTAAAACATGAAAAATTGCTCAAAAAGCGATGAGTATCGGATCGAGAGGCGTGGCAACTTGCAACAAACAAAAAAATCCGAAGGATAGAAAAACGAAGATAGCCGTTGACAGCCGATAAGACAATGCCTCTAGAAATTCTCGGCCATGCCGATGACAAGATACTGACCAAAGTCTCGCCGCGGAACGTCGGAGGAGTAAAAAAGGACGGTAATAAAGCTAGTTCGACGCTCCAATCACATTCAGGTGGAAGGGAGACCATCGTTTCATAGGGAAGATTTATTAATTTATTGGTTTATTAATTTCTTTTTCAGACCTCAGAAATCTTAAACTCTCTCCAATTCGAATTTCATCAGAATGATCAAATTTCCTCTTGAGATTTCAGGAAATGTAAATTCAACTTTTCCCTGGCCGATGGTCTGCCTTTCCCACCTCTTCCCTACGTAAGAATCCGAACAAAATATTCTTTGCCAAATCCCAACATGAAATCGAATGTGTTAAATTTGATTGTGATTTTTATATATTGTTTATATTTTTACTGCAATTTTATTTTATTTATTGCAGAAAGTACATTTCGACCTTGAAACTCGAACATTATGTCGATTTCGTTTCATACAGGTTTCATTGTGACATTTTCGTCAAGGTCGTAATGTGGGCGGAGTGGTTTCCAAGCATTCGATGTCCGGGTAATTTTTGAAAACTTGGATATAGTTTGCCAAATCATTTTTTAACGTTAATATGGTTAAACCCTTGGGGAAAAAAAATTTGAAAATAAAATTCAGAACTGCGGGCTCAGTTCTTTTGCCAAATTCACTTCGCCCTGCTGGAATGCGTTCGTTGGAAAATGACGGAGCTTTGAATTATTAAGTCGAGATTTTACCAAAGGTTTGAAAAATTTTTTTGATTATTTTTTTAAAATGAGATTCCACCTTAATCTGTTCTGTTCGTTTTCAAAAAAAAAAAAATTGTAATGATCATAACTGCCATGCATAAAAAATTGGCCATTTTCATAATTTGGATGTAAATATTTACAAACGATATAATTTGTCGATCCTTCGTGCATAGAGCGTTCAATCTCATTTTTCCTGCTAAACGAAATGGAACTTTTTAACTGTACAAATGTACACAATCAGGCATGCAACCGGAACATGACAATCTTTCAACAAATGTTGAATGAGATATTACTTTTAGTAATTTTTCGCAAATTATTTTCTCTTCACAAATTTTCATTTGCATTTTCCGAAGTGATAATAATTTTTGAAACACTTATGACAATGCACAGCCTTTTTATTTTCATTCTTCTCATTTATTTCTTAATTATTATTTTTCTCATTTACATTTATATTTATATATTTATATTATATTATATATTGTGACGGTCGGGCAATAATGGAAAGACCAGAGGTGGCTCTAGCGCAGTGGTTAGCGCTCCGGACTCTGACTCCGCGAGTCCCGGGATCGAGTCCCACTCGGATCACCTTTTTATTGGCTCAATATTGCTGGACCGTGCCTCGTCACAATATCAAGAGACTCGGCAGAGTCTCGGGACAAGTACATTTGAAAGCGTCGTCTGCTGGCCCGAGACTCACTCGAGTTATTATCTCTAAGAAAAGCGATTTCGCCGGTGGGGGTAGACACTTTCTTGAATTACGAAGCTCAGGGGTCATTTCATGATCTGAAATTTGAACTGAAGACTAATTACGTTATCCCCCCTCGATTGGGACATAAATCAACCCGATTGATGCCGTAATTGCTGAGAAAAAACTTTGCACAGGCAAAATTATGCGCTGATCGAAGTGTGCGTGCGTGTACGTATACGACACAGAAAAAGGGCTCAATGTTCCTATCGTGTTTCTGATTGGTCATGACTGACGACATATTCCCGTGTTCCCATTCGACGAAAAGTTTTGGTTACGATTGGTTACGATGTTACGCGTGATTGACACGATATATCGTCTTTCTGATTGGTCGTGACTGACGACATATTCCCGTTTTCCCATTCGACGAAAAGTTTTGGTTACGATGTTACGCGTGATTGACACGATATACGTCTTTTGTGTGTATGTGTGTACTAGTGTATCCGCGATATTCAAAAACGTTCATAAGTATTTTCGAGATCGGGGAAAAAAATTATTCGACGTTTATCCGGAAAAGTGCCGAAGTTAAATTGCTTGATTAATAAACATTTCGTTCGATCGATGCTGAACAATATTTCGTAGTGTCGCGTTCGAATAGTTTTTTCGACGGATCTTTGACGCGATGAACCTAACCTAGTTTCCGTATTTGCATGATTTAATCAATGAAAAATAGTGCAATCGATGCTGGACATTCGTATTGTCGCGTTCGAATAGTTTTTTCGGC
The DNA here is from genome assembly GCA_963921915.1 of Hyposoter dolosus. Taxonomy (NCBI): domain Eukaryota; kingdom Metazoa; phylum Arthropoda; class Insecta; order Hymenoptera; family Ichneumonidae; genus Hyposoter; species Hyposoter dolosus. Next base: position 25,022,942 of record OY998130.1, on the reverse strand, counting down.
GGATCTTTGACGCGATTAACCTAACCTAGTTTGCGTGTGTCAAATCACCAGAGGCGGTGGATCGTCTGAAAGTGTCGATAGCAACGCGAAGTGCCCACAGTGCGTCCGATGATTTGATGAAAAAAATGTTGTGTTCTCTGCAGTTAGACAAATATACGGGTCCGCGCGGTACTGACATTGACTCTGTGGAAAAAGCAATGCAAGCGCTAAGAATGAATGTAGTTTACTAGATTCTTAGCGAAGAATCTGAGTAAGCCATTTGGCAAGTGATTTTGTCAAAGACTGATGATTTTTGGCTCAGAGCTACGCAGTGCCCACTGCGTTGTACCAGGTCTGGCACAGAGCTACGCAGTGCCCACTGCGTTGCACCAGATCTGGCACAGAGCCACGCAGTGACCACTGCCTCGCACCGTGCCTGGCACAGAGCTACGCAGTGCCCACTGCGTTGCACCAGATCTGGCACAGAGCTATGCAGTGACCACTGCCTCGCACCGTGCCTAGCACAGAGCTACGCAGTGCCCACTGCGTTGCACCAGATCTGGCACAGAGCTATGCAGTGACCACTGCCTCGCACCGTGCCTGGCACAGAGCTACGCAGTGCCCACTGCGTTGCACCTGATCTGGCACAGAGCTACGCAGTGACCACTGCCTCGCATCGTGCCTGGCACAGAGCTACGCAGTGACCACTGCGTTGCACCAGATCTGGCACAGAGCCACGCAGTGACCACTGCCTCGCACCGTGCCTGACTCAGAGCTACGCAGTGCCCACTGCCTTGCACCGTGCCTGGCACTGAGCTACGCAGTGCCCACGTTTTTCGAATAGCGTTTAAGAATCGCTGCATAAAATTCAACTCTGTGTTAATGGAAACTCAAAAATCGTTTCTACGGCATGAAATTTTCAACAGATTACGGAGAACGATGAACCGGATAATACGAACAACGGAGCCACGAGTCCTGGCTCAATGACGTCAACAGCGAGTAAAAAATTGGAGAGACAAATAACCGAAGAAGTTCGAGCAACGATGGCAGCGATCTTTCCATCTCTCGAGCCAGATAAGATTGACAGTTCGTACGTGCAGAATCTTGAATTTTTCGTTTCACCACTGAGACTCGATTGAAATTCGTTATTTCGAATTCCAGTTGGTGCATTTATGTCCTCGTTCGTTTGTCCCAACACGTGATGTCAGCCCGGGACACAGGCTTTTTTCTCTCAATGACTTTCGCCTCAGCTCTCGTTCAAGTCGAACGAGCCTTCGACGAATTCATGCAAGGACAACTGCAGTCGGTTCTGCGCGACACTAAAGTCAACAGAAGACACAAATGCGGGATTCTTCCGTACGTCGAAAATTATGGACCGTTTATGGACCAGCACGGACAGCTGAAAAAATCTTCAAAAATTAAACCCAACGAGATCCCATGGTAAAATGTTTTATTTTTTATTTATTTATAAATTCGATTTGAATCGATTTTGTCAGAAGGAATCGACGGCGAAAATTCACGATACGTTTCTTTTGTCCAGCAAGTTATTAATTACGAACAATTTCAGCATCGGACATTTAGAGAGAAAAGTCGTTGTTGTCTCAGTCATTGGGAAATCTCAGTACCGAGCCAAAGGATGCAAAACGGAAATGCTCAGCTCTATTTTGCTCGCTGGACTCCTGGATAATCCAATCGTCAACGAAGGAACTTTGGTAATTAAAAAGTAGAAATTGCCTCCTAATTACGCGAATTTCCTCTTAGAAATAATTCTTTTTAAATGTCTTGGAAAAAAATCTTTACAGTGCGACATTGAAGGTCACCGCGACGTTCAGGACCGAACTGTTTATCTTCACTTACGAGGCCTTCTCGACACGCACACTCTCGTCAACCAGTATCAAATTTTTCTAGAATATCGCGAATGCAAAGATTTCCTCAGCATTTGGGCTCACATGAGAGACAAATATGCCAAAGCTTTGCTCGTTCTTTTTCACATCTCGCATATCATTATTGTAACTTTTGCAACGCACACTTTTGACTATAGTTACGTGCATTTGTTCAGAGCCTTGGATCTCGTTCGGTAAGTTACGAAAAATATTGCTAGCGCTTGAAAAGTAATTGCAAAATGCAAAATTTTTTTTAACTATTATTATCTCTTGATAAATAATTTTAAAAATGACAAAAATTGAAAAACTGTTACCAGAGACTGAAAAATAGTTTGAAAAAAGAAAAAAAATTTAATTAGCGTTTGAAAAATAACTTTGGAAATGAAAAAAATTTTTAAACTTTGAATAGCGCTCGAAAAATAATTTTAAAAATGCAAAAAAAAACCTTCTACCAGTGCTTGAAAAATGATTTAAGATCAAAGAAAATAGAAAATCTTTCACTAGCTCTTGACTCTCTAAGAATGAACAATATGAAAAATTGACAAAATTCGACAAATTTTAAAGTCTGAATGAACGATTTGCAGGCAGAATTGTCCGGAGGCCTCGCTTCGGATGATATTCGCACTCAGAAGCATTCATGGAGTGCATAAAGGTTGGGAAACGAACGGAAGGTCGTGTTCTCCAAGAGTTTTATTTTACTTCGAAACCTGCCCATCGGTATTTCGAGATGCTGAGAGCGGAGCGAGTATTAAAAAACTGGAGCATTCTCTGGAAGATCAGATTTATCAGGTTTTACGAAAAACCGTATCGTCACAAAAATCAGGTGAAAATGTGATGAGAAATCGAAAGAAAATGAAGTTTGCGACGTTGAGGTCCAAAGAAAAATACGTCTTTACATTAATTGTTTGTTAAATTTCAAAAACCATGATGACAATTTTCGTACTGAATTTCTCTTTGAATCCTAAAAAAAAAAGATAAACTGAAGAATGATTTTTTGAAATCTGCTCAAAAAAAGATGGAATTTCGTTGGTTTTCAACGATGTAAGCTTCAACATAGCGAAATCGAGACATTTTACTGTCCAATAAATTTTCGCACGTGATTAAAACAAGTTTCCTCGAATTTTCAATAAAATTTTCAGCTCCAATTCGTTATTCGCAATACCAGCGAATCAAGAATTCGTTTACGTTTACACGGGCCCAACGGAATCGTGCGATCTTCTTGGCTACATGACGCGTAATTTGATGAAAAGTTGTGCAGCCTCCTCAGCCGCTACGAACGCGACGAAAACAATCGAAAATGTACAAATTACTTTCAACACGTTTGAGGCTGAACCGGAAACGAGATCTTCCCGTTTTTACAGCCGCACATAAATCTCGCATTTTCAAAGGGCTTCGATGACAACGTTGGTCGTCACTCTGTGCATTCCCACTTTGAGGTCAGTTACTCTTCACCCTACTTGACCCGTCACTTTATCAAACTCAAAAACAAAATTAATCTCTGGAATAAAACTTTGAAATTCAGATATCGACGCTAGGTTTGTTCTGCGAAGTTGCCAACAAAGTTTTCGATTTCTTTCTGCTGAATCCCGACAACAGGCCTGGTCTTTCAAGGCTTCATGGTTTACTCGACACGGATGTGAAATTCAGCAAAAGTCGTTGCAGCAAAGTACTGCCACGAGCGCTTCAAACTTATCAGGATAATTTGCCTCAGCACTATGGGAGGTTTGCCATTTCAATTATTATTTATTCATTGTATTTACAGTAAATTCTCATAAATTTTTTAAAGAAATCAGTTTTCATTGTAAAATACAATAAATTTTTTTTTCTCCGAGCCTCAAAACTTGAGACACAAAAAAGTTGCTTGATCGATGGTAATTTTTATTTTTCAGTTGACGAACCAGTGCTGTAGTTTCTCCCAGCGAACTTCCGGATTCTTCGACTCAAACGGTTCCCCCAAGTCCGAGGCACAACGGCAAGAGCAGCACGAACGATTTCTCGAGCCGGGCGCCGCCAATGCGAAATTTTTCCTTCCTAAAAAGTCCTCGAAAGTCGATCGAAGTCCAGCGTGTTCGAGGACAACATAACAGCCTTCAAGGAAGAATCGACGGCTCTGGAGTTCTCAGCAGCGACGAGTTTGAGTTCGTTGACGATCGACGACGAGCCAAAAATCGTAATGGATTCAAATGAGCGAGCGTATCCAGAAGAGGCTCGAACCGTCGAACATTTTCTAGTCAACACTTCGAACGAAGTGGAGAGCGTCGAAGCGAACGAGGAGAAAAACGAAAAAGAGCTCTGTCAATTTGTCGATCGTACATCAAAGTAAAACCGCGTTACAGTCTGATCGAGCAACTGACTAACGTGGGTAAGCGAAAAATTAATTGATTTGTGAGTCGCAAAGGGTAGTTGAAAAAACAAAAAAAAATTTATGTTAACAAAAATCGACAACTGATATTTTTTGAATCTTTTGATGTTGGAATGGAATTATTTTAAAAGATAGACGTTGGGATGGTGATTGTAAGCAGAATCTTTTTCGACTTAGTAAAAAAGTAGATAGAGGCCGGAAGAATTTCGAAATTACGAAAAAATTCGACGTTTTTTTTCGCAGCTATGATTAATTTTTATCTGTTGAAAGTTTTTTGCAGGAAGAAAGTGCGGACACGGTGGATTTGTTGGATATAAAGCCGCCTCAAGTGGCGACGCATCTCAGAAAATCAAGCTTTTCGCGCAGAAGAGAGAAACACAGGGAAAGAAAAGACAGACGTGATGAAAAAGAGCGTAAATCACGTCATCATGAGTGTGCGGAAGACAGACACAGAGACAAACACAGACATCGTAGACACGCTATGGACAATATGGAAAGATTAGAACGTTCGGAAAGCAATAAAAGAGACGGAGAGATAGGACCGGATGGAAAGAATGGACGGCCATTCGTGAGACAGAGAATGTTCGAGACACGAGAGAAAAGACAGGAGTACGGCTGATCGCGTGCTGGAAGATTTGAAAGAATGGTAAGTTTATTAATTCGAATTTCTTTTAGTTTTCACGCCACTTGATCAATTTGACAAAAATTGGATTGAGTCCAAGCTCATTTGTTAATTAATAAAATCATTCTAGAAATTACAACCAGAGACGCAGCTGTATTCGCGTACGAGCAAAATGATGAAACTGTTCTTTCAAGATTGTTGGACAAGCGTCGCGAGAGGCGGGAGGATTCGTCGGATTCTCGAGACTACAAGGGTGATTCCTGACGAGACGTTAGAACCGAAGATCCGCAAGAATCCCGAGATCGACGAGACGTGCGTATGGATGAGATGCGTGAAAGACGCGAGGGACGCTTGATACCGGATGAAACGCGTGATCGTCGTGATATCCGTATGACGGAAGAACGTCGACACATGAGAGTTATAGACGAGCAGTACGACGAAAACGAATTGATCGAACGTACCGATCGTGGAAGACGACACAAAAGAAATTATAAACATGATCGCGTACGTGACAGAGATCGCGAGGAAATCGAACGCGATAGAGACCACAGAGAAAAACAATTGCGCGATACAGAACAAAGATCTCAAGGAAATGAGCGAGCAAGAAATGCGAAGGGAGAAGTAATTTTTCATTTTTATAATCAACCAACAAAATCCTTTTTCTTTCCCCTTGGAATATCATCATAACGTCATTGCCTTTTTTAAATTATAGACTGTTGGAGGCCGATCGTGAAATGGCAAGGAGAAAAGAAGTATCGCGACTAGAATTGGAGACCAGGAGAATGAAGAGAGATGGAAAGAGAGCACTGAGTCCCGATGTAAATCACGATCATTCGGTCGTTGTACCATTCGATGAAAGCCAAAGTCCATTTCAATCCGATCAAATTCAATCGAAGTCTCCCGAGTATGTATTTTCACTGCAAATCCTTCAGAAATCTAATAAAGGTATATTCCACGGGTTGAATTCTTTATTTACGATATTTACAGTTCTCAGGCAAGACAGTCTTCCGAGGAACGGAACAGTACCCGAGAAAGACCGTCGGACCGTCCCTCGTCGGTCTCCTCCAATGAATCGAACAAAGCGTCCGATGCAGAAACTATCGATGGTTCCGAATACAATAAGCCAAGTCCATTGTCCGTTGATCGCTTGACCAAATCGGATCAGTCAGACGGCGATTCACCCGGACATATAGAATCGAATGGCGCCTCGAAGGAGACGGTCGAGAAAGCGGAGAAAAAATCCAGGAATCCAAATTATCTCCATATTTACCTGCCATACAAGGTCATTTCTTTTTTATCAACAGTGATAATAAAAAAAATTAGAACTCCACTCTCTAAGAATTCGCCCCTTTCCAAGCGAATCTCATTATTTTCAAGATTTTCCTTTATTTTCACAATGCAGCGGCTGCATCCCAAAACGTAATCCGATTCGCGGAGTTGCCACGACAATTAAGAACAAATTCAACCGTTATAATAAACTTATTTTAAATAAAATATAAATCAATATTTTTTATAAAAATATTTTTTAATTCAACGTTTCAGGCTGCAGAAGCGTAGAAGAATTTCAGTGCTTGAACAGAATAGAGGAAGGAACTTACGGCGTAGTGTATCGAGCCCGTGACAAACGAACCGAAGAAATAGTTGCTCTGAAAAGGTTTAAAATGGAGAAGGAAAGAGGGTTTTCCGATAACGACTTTGCGAGAAATAAACACAATGCTCAAGGCCCAACATCCGAATATCGTCACAGTCCGAGAAATCGTTGTTGGCAGCAACATGGATAGAATATTTATCGTAATGGTTTATTATAATAATAAAATACTTTGAATAAATACGATGGTTTCGACATTTTTTTTCCGTTTCCAAGGCATCGTTCCGTCCAGATAATTCCTCGTCAATGAAACGACGACTTCTCGAGGTCCACGTGAAGTTATTTCGACCAAATATCAAAAGATATTGGTCTATCTTTAACTCCCTCGATTATTTCGAGATTTCTTAACGCCTGTGAAGGCTACAGATGTTTTGGAAGGCAACGAGGAACCAATTCCTTTTCATTGCTGATTTTTTGGAATTTTCCTTGTCATCGATGTTCACGGAGATTGTACTTTGCGATTTATGTGTCGACGTCCAAGTAAATCTTGTGCATACAGAAGATTTTTATTGAAGCAATGCAAAGATTGTACAGAGCGATTCAATCGGCTAGTCTACCCGAAAAGAGATTTTGGGTCGTGATATATAATATGTTTGAAATTTGTTTTTTAATTTGCTCGCAGCACTCGTCCCCTTTTACGCAGCTCCTGTAAACAAAAAAATGACACGCTTGAATTAATTAATTAAATTCAATAAATTAAACGAAACAGAGTGTCTATTTACCTCGTCCGCCGTTATGGCCACCGCGATCACGTCCACCACGACCACGCCAGTTCTTCTGGCGACGGGCTGCCCTCCACCCCATGATGTGGGCCGTCCTCTCCTGGAGCCGTGCGAGGTAGTCAATCTTTTTATTCTCCTGCACTCTCCAGCCAGCTCTCGTACCCCTCCCTGCAACGAATTGAATAATGTTTTTTTATTATTATAGTCTGGGCGTTTTGGAATGGTGTGAAACTGAGCACCGCGTGACTCAGAGCTAATTATGTGTCTGCGGCACAGAGCAACGCAGTGCCCACTGAGCAGAGTTGGCATTAAGTCGCAGTGTTCAACTTTCTACTATCCGGAGAAATGAAAAGATTTCTATAAATCAATCAATTCGTGTTCTCTTGACTTACTGTTGTTCCTTTGCTCTGCACCCTCCGGTGGCGGCTGTCGATGATGACCGGCAGCTTCTGGCCCTGGCGGCTGTTGGCCGGGGTTCTCCCCATCCTCTTGTAGTAGAGGTGGCGGTTGATTGGGATTGCCCGGGCCATCACCAGGTGCCGGTTCGCCACGACGAGCATCCTGGTTGTTTATGGATCCCGCCGACCGATCCACTTGCATCTCTCCGTTACCTGGCTGATGAGACATTATTTTTTTTCTGAAAAATAAGTGAAAATTAATTATGAAAACAGAACAACGAGATAGAAAATATAAAAAGAAACGCACTTTATAATAAAAATGATAAAATCATACCACGAAGACAACATGCGAAGAAAGGAAAATAATAAAACTTACGTTTTGCTTCCGCAGCCGTTGCTCGAGCGAATGATTTAAGCGCGGTATTTTTTTCATAACCTTCGGAATAGTTCGTGCGCTGCAGGTGGCAGCACGATCGGCGATGTACGCACACTCGTGTCTGAATACGGAATTAATAGCTTCCGCTCTTGCTAAACGATCATCAGGTTAATATTTCGAAAAATTAGAAACAGTTCCGACTATAACACGAATAACATAAATAAAAAATTTCCGGTGTATATATAACAACAAACAGGAATAAGAATTCAGAAATTATGAATATATATGCACGATTTATATTATTACCATATTTGTTATACAAGATATTGATTTATATTTTATAAATATCGAAAGAGAGAATAATCACAACAATGAAAATGGAAAGATATGTATCTCTTCGTGTGGCGACATTTTTAATGGAAATGAGGTTTTCCCACATGTTGCTGGACTAATTTCTTTTTTGCGCGCTAGATGGCACTGTTCTTTAGAAGCACCTGTGTTGTCACTAGGTGCAGCAGTAACAAGTGGTGGCAAAAAATAAAAACCTTCATCCTTTATATTCATTTCCTTCTTCTTTCGTATCTTTATTATTTTTCTTTAATGGTTGAATTATTGATAGTCATTTTTCTTTAATGGTTGAATTATTGATAGTCATAATTTTTTTGCATGTGGTATACACCTTTATTTATCATTCGATGTGTGAAAAAACTTTCCTTTTGGTGCCGCCATCTCTCGTCGGTTCCTTCAATGCAGTAATGTGAATGACTTTTTTCAAGTATAGGTTGGTCACAATGACTCGCCTTTTTTCGGTGCCGGCAACAAGTTCGAATGTTTTAATTTAACGTATATCTGGAAGTGTGAGGTGCGAGATGTGTGAAATTTGTGAAGAATAAAGATATCAAATGTATGGATATAGGAAAATCATCTATGCTGCTGTTGTTCATTGCTCATGACATGCCGGCGTCAAATCTCTTATTAAAATCGGTGGATTTGTCTTTTTCATAATCAAAAGTTCCATTCTACGGTAGCCACCTATCGCGGAAAACTACATTTCAATGTCCTCACTCTCATTCGATTATTATAAAAAATTTGTCTTTTTCATCTTGGATGTTTGTTCTGAGTTAATCTACATTATTAGTTGGGAGATATTCATAGAAAAAATAGAAATTTAATTAATAATTGTTGTTACTATATACTATAACGATCGGAAGTTTTGGACATTCTCGTCGATATTCAAAAAAAATGCGTAGTTCACCTATCGGGAAAAATCCGAACTGATATGATAAAAGAATATTAATTGTGGCGCCTTGTCTTTCTCCATGAAATATTTAAAATTTTGAATATCGTTGCTGTGATATATACAACGCTAGCTCTTCAACACTCTCGTTAATACCGAAAAACATTGAAAAACAACATAACATATTCCATGCGAGTAGGTAAAAAATGAGTGTAACTAAGTAACACACGATCGGTGATTTAGTCATCAAGTGATTAGGTGCAAATATAACTCACTCGTCTTGTCTTCGCCTTGTTCATCGCGGTATAAACAATCGTTCGCAATTCAACCAAGTGACACACATTCGGTGAATCAGTAATAATTAAGTGATTAAGGTGAATAAACTCGATAATCATCTTATTTTCGCCTTGGTTGTCGCGGCAAAAAGAAAAACAATCGATCGGCATTCATTCAACTAAGTCGCACACATTTGGTGATGCTACAGTGATTTATGCGATTAAGAGTAAGAAATATACTCCATAATCGTCTTGTCTTCGCCCTGGTCGTCGCGGCAATACGTAAAAACAATCGCTCGCAATTGGATCGTAAGTAAATATAATATACTCATGGTTTCCAAATGCCTTTTTCTAAGATAAAAAATATAACATATCTTCGATTGGTAAAGGTCTGTCAGCGTGCATTTTCAAATCCTTTTCCCTCTGTGAACCTGGCATCACTTCAAACTAGAATGATAATATTCTATGCACATGAATAAAACATCAAATTTGTAGGGAATCGCAGTTTCTACAACTGTTGTCTGAAAAACCAAAGCGATCAGCGAAAACAAATATGCACTTTCGCTTTTAATCACTTTAAAAATGAAATGCCTGCATGTCTCCGCTGAATACTATGCACTTCAACTATTTAATATAATAATAATATTCCATGCGCATGAATGAAAAAATGAATTTGTAGGCAATCGCAGTTTCTTTGGTTTGAAAATATAATAAATTCTATGCGCATGAATGAAAAAATGAATTTGTAGGCAATCGCAGTTTCTACGAGTCTGAAAATACAAAGCGATCAGCGGAAACAAATATGCACCTTTGCTTTCAATCACTTTAAAAATGAAATTCCTGTCTCCGCTGAATACTATTCACTCCATAAAATTCTATGCGCATGAATGAAAAAATGAATTTGTAGGCGATCGCAGTTTCTACGAGTCTGAAAATACAAAGCGATCAGCGGAAACAAATATGCACTTTTGCTTTCAATCACTTTAAAAATGAAATGCCTGTCTCCGCTGAATACTATTCACTCCAACTATTTAAAAGCTAAGGATTGGAAAGCATGCTCCGAAGTCATATAAAATCTGTCAGTCAATGAGAAAATTTTGTTCCTCTGCGCTTCAAAGTACGGAGCGTAATATCAAGTCTCATCTTGACATGAGATTAACTCGTACAACATCTCTCCAATAGTTTAAAGAGATTCTATGTCTTTGCGCTATTTTATATATGCGTGAACTTTTCTAACCGATCGAGAGATTATGAATTGAAAGTATGAAGTGTTTATTATGGTCACATATTATCAAAAGATTATGGCTTGAAACTGAGCATTCTTTGCGGTCAAATGGCTTTTCGAGATATTATAGCTCAAAAGTATGGAGCGTGCTCAACAGTCACATCTTTTCAGGAAAAAAATCAGCATCGTCCTCCCATCATCCCAAAACAATAAATTCTTCTCTTCAAATTTAAGAAAAAAACTTGTTCTTTTCGCAGCGATGGTGAAAAGTCGAAAATTGTTTTCTGGCGAGCTATGAAGATGATGGCACGTGTCTAGGCTCCGTTTGAGCTAAACAAACCGTGTCGTTGAGGAAAAAATCGATAATTCACCATCGTCGCTTGGAGACGATCGATTTTAGTTTGAAAATTGACGGAAATTCGTCATTTTTTAACAAAAATCGTGGTAATGGGCCAAAAATCCCATCTCGGCGAGGAGATGAGATAACGGCACGATTCTAGGCTTAAATTCATCCGCACGGAGTACATTTTCAGGAAAAAAATCAGCATCGTCCTCCCATCATCCCAACAAATTAAATTCTCCTCTTGAAATTTAAGAAAAAAACTTGTTCTCTTCGCAGCGATGGTGAAAAGTCGAAAATTGTTTTTTGGCAAGCTATGAAGACGATGGCACGTGTCTGGGCTTCGTTTGAGCTAAACAAACCGTGTCGATGAGGAAAAAATCGATAATTCACGATCGTCGCTTGGAGACGATCGATTTTAGTTTGAAAATTGACGAAAATTCGTCATTTTTCAACAAAAATCGTGGTAATGGGCCAAAAATCACATCTCGGCAAGAAGATGAGATAACGGCATGATTCTAGGCTTAAATTCATCCGCACGAAGTACATTTTCAGGAAAAAAATCAGCATCGTCCTCCCATCATCCCAACACATTAAATTCTCACCTTCAAATTTAGGAAAAAAACTTGTTTTCTTCGCAGCGATGGTGAAAAGTCGAAAATTGTTTTTTGGCGAGCTATGAAGACGACGGCACGTGTTTCGGCTTCGTTTGAGCTAAACAAACCGTGTCGATGAGGAAAAAATCGATAATTCACCATCGTCGCTCGGAGACGATCGATTTTAGTTTGAAAATTGACGAAAATTCGTCATTTTTCAACAAAAATCGTGGTAATGGGCCAAAAATCACATCTCGGCGAGGAGATGAGATAACGGCATGATTCTAGGCTTAAATTCATCCGCACGGAGTACATTTTCAGGAAAAAAATAAGCATCGTCCTCCCATCATCCGAACACATTAAATTCTCACCTTCAAATTTAGGAAAAAAACTTGTTCTCTTCGCAGCGATGGTGAAAAGTCGAAAATTGTTTTTTGAAGAGCTATGAAGACGATGGCACGTGTTTAGGCTTCGTTTGAGCAAAACAAACCCTGTCGATGAGGAAAAAATCGATAATTCACCATCGTCGCTCGGAGACGATCGATTTTAGTTTGAAAATTGACGAAAATTCGTCATTTTTCAACAAAAATCGTGGTAATGTGCCAAAAATCACATCTCGGCGAGGAGATGAGATAACGGCATGATTCTAGGCTTAAATTCATCCGCACGGAGTACATTTTCAGGAAAAAAATCGGCATCGTCCTCCCATCATCCCAACACATTAAATTCTCACCTTCAAATTTAAGAAAAAAACTTGTTCTCTTCGCAGCGATGGTGAAAAGTCGATAATTGTTTTTTGGCAAGCTATGAAGACGATGGCACGTGTCTGGGCTCCGTTTGAGCTAAACAAACCGTGTCGATGAGGAAAAAATCGATAATTCACCATCGTCGCTCGGAGACGATCGATTTTAGTTTGAAAATTGACGAAAATTCGTCATTTTTTAACAAAAATCGTGGTAATGGGCCAAAAATCACATCTCGGCGAGGAGATGAGATAACGGCATGATTCTAGGCTTAAATTCATCCGCACGAAGTACATTTTCAGGAAAAAAATCAGCATCGTCCTTCCATCATCCCAACACATTAAATTCTCACCTTCAAATTTAGGAAAAAAACTTGTTTTCTTCGCAGCGATGGTGAAAAGTCGAAAATTGTTTTTTGGCGAGCTATGAAGACGACGGCACGTGTTTCGGCTTCGTTTGAGCTAAACAAACCGTGTCGATGAGGAAAAAATCGATAATTCACCATCGTCGCTCGGAGACGATCGATTTTAGTTTGAAAATTGACGAAAATTCGTAATTTTTCAACAAAAATCGTGGTAATGGGCCAAAAATCACATCTCGGCAAGGAGATGAGATAACGGCATGATTCAAGGCTTAAATTCATCCGCACGGAGTACATTTTCAGGAAAAAAATCAGCATCGTCCTCCCATCATCCCAACACATTAAATTCTCACCCTCAAATTTAGGAAAAAAACTTGTTTTCTTCGCAGCGATGGTGAAAAGTCGAAAATTGTTTTTTGGCGAGCTATGAAGACGACGGCACGTGTTTCGGCTTCGTTTGAGCTAAACAAACCGTGTCGATGAGGAAAAAATCGATAATTCACCATCGTCGCTCGGAGACGATCGATTTTAGTTTGAAAATTGACGAAAATTCGTAATTTTTCAACAAAAATCGTGGTAATGGGCCAAAAATCACATCTCGGCAAGGAGATGAGATAACGGCATGATTCAAGGCTTAAATTCATCCGCACGGAGTACATTTTCAGGAAAAAAATCAGCATCGTCCTCCCATCATCCCAACACATTAAATTCTCACCTTCAAATTTAGGAAAAAAACTTGTTTTCTTCGCAGCGATGGTGAAAAGTCGAAAATTGTTTTTTGGCGAGCTATGAAGACGACGGCACGTGTTTCGGCTTCGTTTGAGCTAAACAAACCGTGTCGATGAGGAAAAAATCGATAATTCACCATCGTCGCTCGGAGACGATCGATTTTAGTTTGAAAATTGACGAAAATTCGTCATTTTTCAACAAAAATCGTGGTAATGGGCCAAAAATCACATCTCGGCGAGGAGATGAGATAACGGCATGATTCTAGGCTTAAATTCATCCGCACGGAGTACATTTTCAGGAAAAAAATAAGCATCGTCCTCCCATCATCCGAACACATTAAATTCTCACCTTCAAATTTAGGAAAAAAACTTGTTCTCTTCGCAGCGATGGTGAAAAGTCGAAAATTGTTTTTTGGCGAGCTATGAAGACGATAGCACGTGTTTAGGCTTCGTTTGAGCAAAACAAACCCTGTCGATGAGGAAAAAATCGATAATTCACCATCGTCGCTCGGAGACGATCGATTTTAGTTTGAAAATTGACGAAAATTCGTCATTTTTCAACAAAAATCGTGGTAATGTGCCAAAAATCACATCTCGGCGAGGAGATGAGATAACGGCATGATTCTAGGTTTAAATTCATCCGCACGGAGTACGTTTTCAGGAAAAAAATCGGCATCGTCCTCCCATCATCCCAACACATTAAATTCTCACCTTCAAATTTAAGAAAAAAACTTGTTCTCTTCGCAGCGATGGTGAAAAGTCGATAATTGTTTTTTGGCAAGCTATGAAGACGATGGCACGTGTCTGGGCTCCGTTTGAGCTAAACAAACCGTGTCGATGAGGAAAAAATCGATAATTCACCATCGTCGCTCGGAGACGATCGATTTTAGTTTGAAAATTGACGAAAATTCGTCATTTTTTAACAAAAATCGTGGTAATGGGCCAAAAATCACATCTCGGCGAGGAGATGAGATAACGGCATGATTCTAGGCTTAAATTCATCCGCACGAAGTACATTTTCAGGAAAAAAATCAGCATCGTCCTTCCATCATCCCAACACATTAAATTCTCACCTTCAAATTTAGGAAAAAAACTTGTTTTCTTCGCAGCGATGGTGAAAAGTCGAAAATTGTTTTTTGGCGAGCTATGAAGACGACGGCACGTGTTTCGGCTTCGTTTGAGCTAAACAAACCGTGTCGATGAGGAAAAAATCGATAATTCACCATCGTCGCTCGGAGACGATCGATTTTAGTTTGAAAATTGACGAAAATTCGTAATTTTTCAACAAAAATCGTGGTAATGGGCCAAAAATCACATCTCGGCAAGGAGATGAGATAACGGCATGATTCAAGGCTTAAATTCATCCGCACGGAGTACATTTTCAGGAAAAAAATCAGCATCGTCCTCCCATCATCCCAACACATTAAATTCTCACCCTCAAATTTAGGAAAAAAACTTGTTCTCTTCGCAGCGATGGTAAAAAGTCGAAAATTGTTTTTTGGCAAGCTATGAAGACGATGGCACGTGTCTGGGCTCCGTTTGACCTAAACAAACCGTGTCGATGAGGAAAAAATCGATAATTCACCATCGTCGCTTGGAGACGATCGATTTTAGTTTGAAAATTGACGAAAATTCGTCATTTTTCAACAAAAATCGTGGTAATGGGCCAAAAATCACATCTCGGCAAAGAGATGAGATAACGGCATGATTCTAGGCTTAAATTCATCCGCACGAAGTACATTTTCGGGAAAAAAATCAGCATCCTCCTCCCATCATCCCAACACATTAAATTCTCCTCTTCAAATTTAAGAAAAAAACTTGTTCTCTTCGCAGCGATGGTGAAAAGTCGAAAATTGTTTTTTGGCGAGCTATGAAGACGACGGCAGGTGTTTCGGCTTCGTTTGAGCTAAACGAACCGTGTCGATGAGGAAAAAATCGATAATTCACCATCGTCGCTCGGAGACGATCGATTTTAGTTTGAAAATTGACGAAAATTCGTCATTTTTCAACAAAAATCGTGGTAATGTGCCGAAAATAACATCTCGGCGAGGAGATGAGATAACGGCATGATTCTAGGCTTAAATTCATCCGCACGGAGTACATTTTCAGGAAAAAAATCGGCATCGTCCTCCCATCATCCCAACACATTAAATTCCCACCTTCAAATTTAAGAAAAAAACTTGTTCTCTTCGCAGCGATGGTGAAAAGTCGATAATTGTTTTTTGGCAAGCTATGAAGACGATGGCACGTGTCTGGGCTCCGTTTGAGCTAAACAAACCGTGTCGATGAGGAAAAAATCGATAATTCACCATCGTCGCTTGGAGACGATCGATTTTAGTTTGAAAATTGACGAAAATTCGTTATTTTTTAACAAAAATCGTGGTAATGGGCCAAAAATCACATCTCGGCGAGGAGATGAGATAACGGCATGATTCTAGGCTTAAATTCATCCGCACGAAGTACATTTTCAGGAAAAAAATAAGCATCGTCCTTCCATCATCCCAGCACATTAAATTCTCACCTTCAAATTTAGGAAAAAAACTTGTTCTCTTCGCAGCGATGGTGAAAAGTCGAAAATTGTTTTTTGGCGAGCTATGAAGACAATGGCACGGGTCTAGGCTCCGTTTGAGCTAAACAAACCGTGTCTATCAGGAAAAAATCGATAATTCACCATCGTCGCTTGGAGACGATCGATTTTAGTTTGAAAATTGACGAAAATTCGTTATTTTTTAACAAAAATCGTGGTAATGGGCCAAAAATCACATCTCGGCGAGGAGATGAGATAACGGCATGATTCTAGGCTTAAATTCATCCGCACGAAGTACATTTTCAGGAAAAAAATAAGCATCGTCCTTCCATCATCCCAACACATTAAATTCTCACCTTCAAATTTAGGAAAAAAACTTGTTCTCTTCGCAGCGATGGTGAAAAGTCGAAAGTTGTTTTTTGGCGAGCTATGAAGACAATGGCACGGGTCTAGGCTCCGTTTGAGCTAAACAAACCGTGTCTATCAGGAAAAAATCGATAATTCACCATCGTCGCTTGGAGACGATCGATTTTAGTTTGAAAATTGACGAAAATTCGTCATTTTTTAACAAAAATCGTGGTAATGGGCCAAAAATCACATCTCGGCGAGGAGATGAGATAACGGCATGATTCTAGGCTTAAATTCATCCGCACGAAGTACATTTTCAGGAAAAAAATAAGCATCGTCCTTCCATCATCCCAACACATTAAATTCTCACCTTCAAATTTAGGAAAAAAACTTGTTCTTATCGCAGCGATGGTGAAAAGTCGAAAATTGTTTTTTGGCGAGCTATGAAGACAATCCCACGGGTCTAGGCTCCGTTTGAGCTAAACAAACCGTGTCTATCAGGAAAAAATCGATAATTCACCATCGTCGCTGGGAGACGATCGATTTTAGTTTGAAAATTGACGAAAATTCGTTATTTTTTAACAAAAATCGTGGTAATGGGCCAAAAATCACATCTCGGCGAGGAGATGAGATAACGGCATGATTCAAGGCTTAAATTCATCCGCACGGAGTACATTTTCAGGAAAAAAATAAGCATCGTCCTTCCATCATCCCAACACATTAAATTCTCACCTTCAAATTTAGGAAAAAAACTTGTTCTTATCGCAGCGATGGTGAAAAGTCGAAAATTTTTTTTTGGCGAGCTATGAAGACAATGGCACGGGTCTAGGCTCCGTTTGAGCTAAACAAACCGTGTCTATCAGGAAAAAATCGATAATTCACCATCGTCGCTTGGAGACGATCGATTTTAGTTTGAAAATTGACGAAAATTCGTCATTTTTTAACAAAAATCGTGGTAATGGGCCAAAAATCACATCTCGGCGAGGAGATGAGATAACGGCATGATTCTAGGCTTAAATTCATCCGCACGAAGTACATTTTCAGGAAAAAAATAAGCATCGTCCTTCCATCATCCCAACACATTAAATTCTCACCTTCAAATTTAGGAAAAAAACTTGTTCTCTTCGCAGCGATGGTGAAAAGTCGAAAATTGTTTTTTGGCGAGCTATGAAGACAATGGCACGGGTCTAGGCTCCGTTTGAGCTAAACAAACCGTGTCTATCAGGAAAAAATCGATAATTCACCATCGTCGCTTGGAGACGATCGATTTTAGTTTGAAAATTGACGAAAATTCGTCATTTTTTAACAAAAATCGTGGTAATGGGCCAAAAATCACATCTCGGCGAGGAGATGAGATAACGGCATGATTCTAGGCTTAAATTCATCCGCACGAAGTACATTTTCAGGAAAAAAATAAGCATCGTCCTTCCATCATCCCAACACATTAAATTCTCACCTTCAAATTTAGGAAAAAAACTTGTTCTTATCGCAGCGATGGTGAAAAGTCGAAAATTGTTTTTTGGCGAGCTATGAAGACAATCCCACGGGTCTAGGCTCCGTTTGAGCTAAACAAACCGTGTCTATCAGGAAAAAATCGATAATTCACCATCGTCGCTGGGAGACGATCGATTTTAGTTTGAAAATTGACGAAAATTCGTCATTTTTTAACAAAAATCGTGGTAATGGGCCAAAAATCACATCTCGGCGAGGAGATGAGATAACGGCATGATTCTAGGCTTAAATTCATCCGCACGAAGTACATTTTCAGGAAAAAAATAAGCATCGTCCTTCCATCATCCCAACACATTAAATTCTCACCTTCAAATTTAGGAAAAAAACTTGTTCTTATCGCAGCGATGGTGAAAAGTCGAAAATTGTTTTTTGGCGAGCTATGAAGACGATGGCACGGGTCTAGGCTCCGTTTGAGCTAAACAAACCGTGTCTATCAGGAAAAAATCGATAATTCACCATCGTCGCTTGGAGACGATCGATTTTAGTTTGAAAATTGACGAAAATTCGTAATTTTTCAACAAAAATCGTGGTAATGGGCCAAAAATCACATCTCGGCGAGGAGATGAGATAACGGCATGATTCAAGGCTTAAATTCATCCGCACGGAGTACATTTTCAGGAAAAAAATTAGCATCGTCCTCCCATCATCCCAACACATTAAATTCTCACCCTCAAATTTAGGAAAAAAACTTGTTCTCTTCGCAGCGATGGTAAAAAGTCGAAAATTGTTTTTTGGCAAGCTATGAAGACGATGGCACGTGTCTGGGCTCCGTTTGAGCTAAACAAACCGTGTCCATGAGGAAAAAATCGATAATTCACCATCGTCGCTTGGAGACGATCGATTTTAGTTTGAAAATTGACGAAAATTCGTCATTTTTTAACAAAAATCGTGGTAATGGGCCAAAAATCACATCTCGGCGAGGAGATGAGATAACGGCATGATTCTAGGCTTAAATTCATCCGCACGAAGTACATTTTCAGGAAAAAAATCAGCATCGTCCTCCCATCATCCCAACACATTAAATTCTCACCTTCAAATTTAGGAAAAAAACTTGTTTTCTTCGCAGCGATGGTGAAAAGTCGAAAATTGTTTTTTGGCGAGCTATGAAGACGACGGCACGTGTTTCGGCTTCGTTTGAGCTAAACAAACCGTGTCGATGAGGAAAAAATCGATAATTCACCATCGTCGCTCGGAGACGATCGATTTTAGTTTGAAAATTGACGAAAATTCGTAATTTTTCAACAAAAATCGTGGTAATGTGCCAAAAATCACATCTCGGCGAGGAGATGAGATAACGGCATGATTCTAGGCTTAAATTCATCCGCACGGAGTACATTTTCAGGAAAAAAATCGGCATCGTCCTCCCATCATCCCAACACATTAAATTCTCACCTTCAAATTTAAGAAAAAAACTTGTTCTCTTCGCAGCGATGGTGAAAAATCGATAATTGTTTTTTGGCAAGCTATGAAGACGATGGCACGTGTCTGGGCTCCGTTTGAGCTAAACAAACCGTGTCGATGAGGAAAAAATCGATAATTCACCATCGTCGCTCGGAGACGATCGATTTTAGTTTGAAAATTGACGAAAATTCGTCATTTTTCAACAAAAATCGTGGTAATGTGCCAAAAATCACATCTCGGCGAGGAGATGAGATAACGGCATGATTCTAGGCTTAAATTCATCCGCACGGAGTACATTTTCAGGAAAAAAATCGGCATCGTCCTCCCATCATCCCAACACATTAAATTCTCACCTTCAAATTTAAGAAAAAAACTTGTTCTCTTCGCAGCGATGGTGAAAAGTCGATAATTGTTTTTTGGCAAGCTATGAAGACGATGGCACGTGTCTGGGCTCCGTTTGAGCTAAACAAACCGTGTCGATGAGGAAAAAATCGATAATTCACCATCGTCGCTTGGAGACGATCGATTTTAGTTTGAAAATTGACGAAAATTCGTTATTTTTTAACAAAAATCGTGGTAGTGGGCCAAAAATCACATCTCGGCGAGGAGATGAGATAACGGCATGATTCTAGGCTTAAATTAATCCGCACGAAGTACATTTTCAGGAAAAAAATCAGGATCGTCCTCCCATCATCCCAACACATTAAATTCTCACCTTCAAATTTAGGAAAAAAACTTGTTTTCTTCGCAGCGATGGTGAAAAGTCGAAAATTGTTTTTTGGCGAGCTATGAAGACGACGGCACGTGTTTCGGCTTCGTTTGAGCTAAACAAACCGTGTCGATGAGGAAAAAATCGATAATTCACCATCGTCGCTCGGAGACGATCGATTTTAGTTTGAAAATTGACGAAAATTCGTCATTTTTTAACAAAAATCGTGGTAGTGGGCCAAAAATCACATCTCGGCGAGGAGATGAGATAACGGCATGATTCTAGGCTTAAATTAATCCGCACGAAGTACATTTTCAGGAAAAAAATCAGGATCGTCCTCCCATCATCCCAACACATTAAATTCTCACCTTCAAATTTAGGAAAAAAACTTGTTTTCTTCGCAGCGATGGTGAAAAGTCGAAAATTGTTTTTTGGCGAGCTATGAAGACGACGGCACGTGTTTCGGCTTCGTTTGAGCTAAACAAACCGTGTCGATGAGGAAAAAATCGATAATTCACCATCGTCGCTCGGAGACGATCGATTTTAGTTTGAAAATTGACGAAAATTCGTAATTTTTCAACAAAAATCGTGGTAATGGGCCAAAAATCACATCTCGGCAAGGAGATGAGATAACGGCATGATTCAAGGCTTAAATTCATCCGCACGGAGTACATTTTCAGGAAAAAAATCAGCATCGTCCTCCCATCATCCCAACACATTAAATTCTCACCCTCAAATTTAGGAAAAAAACTTGTTCTCTTCGCAGCGATGGTAAAAAGTCGAAAATTGTTTTTTGGCAAGCTATGAAGACGATGGCACGTGTCTGGGCTCCGTTTGAGCTAAACAAACCGTGTCGATGAGGAAAAAATCGATAATTCACCATCGTCGCTTGGAGACGATCGATTTTAGTTTGAAAATTGACGAAAATTCGTCATTTTTTAACAAAAATCGTGGTAATGGGCCAAAAATCACATCTCGGCGAGGAGATGAGATAACGGCATGATTCTAGGCTTAAATTCATCCGCACGAAGTACATTTTCAGGAAAAAAATCAGCATCGTCCTCCCATCATCCCAACACATTAAATTCTCACCTTCAAATTTAGGAAAAAAACTTGTTTTCTTCGCAGCGATGGTGAAAAGTCGAAAATTGTTTTTTGGCGAGCTATGAAGACGACGGCACGTGTTTCGGCTTCGTTTGAGCTAAACAAACCGTGTCGATGAGGAAAAAATCGATAATTCACCATCGTCGCTCGGAGACGATCGATTTTAGTTTGAAAATTGACGAAAATTCGTAATTTTTCAACAAAAATCGTGGTAATGGGCCAAAAATCACATCTCGGCAAGGAGATGAGATAACGGCATGATTCAAGGCTTAAATTCATCCGCACGGAGTACATTTTCAGGAAAAAAATCAGCATCGTCCTCCCATCATCCCAACACATTAAATTCTCACCCTCAAATTTAGGAAAAAAACTTGTTCTTTTCGCAGCGATGGTAAAAAGTCGAAAATTGTTTTTTGGCAAGCTATGAAGACGATGGCACGTGTCTGGGCTCCGTTTGAGCTAAACAAACCGTGTCGATGAGGAAAAAATCGATAATTCACCATCGTCGCTTGGAGACGATCGATTTTAGTTTGAAAATTGACGAAAATTCGTCATTTTTTAACAAAAATCGTGGTAATGGGCCAAAAATCACATCTCGGCGAGGAGATGAGATAACGGCATGATTCTAGGCTTAAATTCATCCGCACGAAGTACATTTTCAGGAAAAAAATAAGCATCGTCCTCCCATCATCCCAACACATTAAATTCTCACCTTCAAATTTAGGAAAAAAACTTGTTCTCTTCGCAGCGATGGTGAAAAGTCGAAAATTGTTTTTTGGCAAGCTATGAAGACGATGGCACGTGTCTGGGCTCCGTTTGAGCTAAAAAAACCGTGTCGATGAGGAAAAAATCGATAATTCGCCATCGTCGCTCGGAGACGATCGATTTTAGTTCGAAAATTGACGAAAATTCGTCATTTTTCTACAAAAGTTCGTGGTAATGGGCCAAAAATCAGATCTCGGCGAGGAGACGAGATAACGGCATGATTCTAGGCTTAAATTCATCCGCACGAAGTACATTTTCAGGAAAAAAATAAGCATCGTCCTCCCATCATCTCAACACATTAAATTCTCACCTTCAAATTTAGGAAAAAAACTTGTTCCCTTCGCAGCGATGGTGAAAAGTCGAAAATTGTTTTTTGGCAAGCTATGAAGACGATGGCACGTGTCTGGGCTCCGTTTGAGCTAAACAAACCGTGTCGATGAGGAAAAAATCGATAATTCACCATCGTCGCTCGGAGACGATTGATTTTAGTTTGAAAATTGACGAAAATTCGTCATTTTTCAACAAAAATCGTGGTAATGGGCCAAAAATCACATCTCGGCAAGGAGATGAGATAACGGCATGATTCTAGGCTTAAATTCATCCGCACGGAGAACATTTTCAGGAAAAAAATAAGCATCGTCTTCCCATCATCCCAACACATTAAATTCTCCCCTTCAAATTTAGGAAAAAAACTTGTTCTCTTCGCAGCGATGGTGAAAAGTCGAAAATTGTTTTTTGGCAAGCTATGAAGACGATGGCACGTGTCTGGGCTCCGTTTGAGCTAAACAAACCGTGTCGATGAGGAAAAAATCGATAAATTATCATCGTCGCTCGGAGACGATCGATTTTAGTTTGAATTACAGTTTTTCAATTAATGAATATCCTATATTCGTTCTCTTTGACGGGAAATTGCCAAACTTCGTTCCGGCAATTTCTAATTCGCTTGATTCCTTTTTGCGCAGGTTTTCCTCGTTCCTGGTCGCGGAGGGATCTTCTTTTTCTTCATTCCTTACGACTCTTCTCCTTCTCCTTTGCTTCAACTTTTTTTTAATCAGCTGCTTTGTGCGCTTAAAAAAAGCTGCTTCGTGCGCTTTAAAAAAGCTGCTTCGTGCGCTTGAAAAAAGCTGCTTCGTGCGCTTGAAAAAAGCTGCTTCGTGCGCTTACAAAAAGCTGCTTCGTGCGCTTACAAAAAGCTGCTTCGTGCGCTTACACAAAGCTGCTACGTGCGCTATAGTCGATTAATTCATCTTTCGCTACAAAGATGACGACGTGCAAATTAAGTTCCGAAGATCGAAACATTATTGCTAAAGGCGAGTGGCTCACTGGAGATCACATCGACACTTTTGGTCGGCTCTTGGCAGAACATTCCGAATCGGAATTTGTGATGCAAGAAACGTGGATGATTCAATTACCCCATAATATTACTGCAGAGAGAGCTGATCGCAAGTTTATTCAAATTTTGCATAGTTCGGATGGAATCAACAATAGACGAGGGCATTGGGTGTGTGCTTATTACGACACCCACTCTCTTTTCATACTTGATTCTCTCAACCTAAAAAAGCTGCATTCACACCACAAGTTGTATCTACAACGTCTGTTTCCGACATACCCGTTTCATCAGCGTCCTGTTAAATTCCCAGTCGTGACGAATCAACCGAATTCGAGTGACTGCGGCGTTTTTGCAATTGCCTTTGCAATATCGCTTTTTTTTGGTATAAAGCCGGAAACGATACAGTATGATGTTAAAAATATGCGACAACATTTGTTGGAAATATTTGACACAGGGATAATCAGTCATTTCCCACGGATAGCTCAGGCAGGAGATTCCATAAAAATATGCTCATTACAGCAGTTAAAAAATCGAAGACAAAAAATATCGAGAAGGAGATTTCGCCTACAAAGCCACCAACACAATCAAGGCGTGATCACAGCCGCATCTCGTAATTGTGTGAACGGAAATGCAATGAAACGAGAGCAGACTGTTATAGGCGAAAACCAACTTCCTTGTAAACTCAATGGTTTGCCTGCAGAGAACAATTGCAGACAATCTACTCCACGGAATATACAGGAGGAAATAGTATCCCTTAATCATAGTTCACTGCCTTTTAGCATTCTCCAACCAAAAGTGCCAGAAAATTCAATTAATTTCAAACTTCCGACCGTGGCGCAAATTCAAGAAACATGCTCTAACGCGAGGAAACCTATCCCGCCCAAAATCGTGACCTTTGCTGAGACCAATGACGTTATTGCGTATGATGAAATGAAAAAAGAAAAGATCACAATCGCGCTTGAAAATAAAGAAGACCAGGAGTGTTTTCATGAAACGGGTGGCGAAAAACATTCCTTAATTACAGTCAGGAAAAACACAGCTCTGCCATTGATCAACGATTCTGGCGAGAGGAAGAGGCATAAAAATTCAAATTCGTTCGATGCTGCGGTTCAAAACTGTCAAAAACTTTCAACATATTGCATGAAAAACAGCACTCCTCTTGAATTTAATCAGAACGACGTCGACAATGGTGGTAAAAAGTGTAGGAATACAATTCCCATTAAAAAAAGCATTATCAAAAAAGGTTTTCCGTTGGCCCAATGCAGGAAACGGAAAATTTCAATTCCTAACGATGCGGTAGTTGACAATTGTCCAAAACGCTTTAAACTTATAGCTCGAACTACTGTCCATTCGTATGCAAATAAGAATAAGAAGGATACGGAAAAATCCCGGCAGCTTGGTAATATTAAGCTAAAGATACAGAAAGCCAAATCATTATTCTGTAAATGAGGCATTCCACGCGGTTTCGAACGGTCTAAAAGTTGACCACTTTCAAAAGACTTCAAATTTTGTCATTTTGTTCAATCATATAAAAAAAAGTAGTGTAAATTTTTTCAAATTTATTGGATGACATTTTTCCGAGATTTTCGAAATTTCATAATATTTTAAATATTGTTATATCTTGAAAGCATACGATTGAATCGAAAAATGTTTCAGACAAAAAGGTTGCGGTTTTACATCAATTTTGTGAAAATATTTTTGTTTGAATTTTCCAAGTTTCAAAACGTCCATTTTTATCGAAAAATATACAAAAATAATTTTTTTCGGTCGGTATGTCACTCTCGATTTGTCTCAAAAAATTTCAGAAAATACTCCGAAGTGTGTACAGTAACACGCATTTTTTCTCAGATGGCTCGATTAGTTGTTTCGAAGCTATGCCTTGTTTTATTTTTTTTCATGAAAATCAATTATCATTAAAAAATATTTTCTCCGTAATTTTCCTCATATTTTCAAGGTAATGAACACTGATAATGGTAATAATTTTGTTGAGCTCAAGTACAAATTATCGCTGAGGCTTATAAAGTTAACCTTGCGATACAAAGTGACGTGTTTCGTGCAATATGAAAAAATGTGATATAAAGTATCACTGACCACCCCGTGTAAACATCAAGAGACGCGGCAGCGGCTCGACGCCAAGTATTAAAAAGAAAGCGTAGCGCGAGAGCTGCCGTTTGTTATACAAAGTGACGCGCGCTGTCCAATGCCTTCCACATCATTCACTTTATCACTTGTGACGTTGTCACTTTATTTGGACCGATTTCTAGCGGTCGAGCCGCGGCGAGAGCTACCGGATCCCAAACTGGGACCGGCCTTTTCTTTTTTTATTCTGTTCCAGCCCTCCGAGGATCAAGGAGGACTGAACGAGACCGACCAACCCGGAGAAAAACCTCAAGAATTCCTCCGAATATTTCCGCGAACGCGAGCGAACGACACACCGACCGAGCGAACATTAAATTCGCTTCAAAACTCTCGCTCTTGACCCACTTATGAATTTTTCCCTCCCTCCCCCGCGTGTAAATGTTTTATTTTCCCCCCTTAGCCCTGTACTTACCTCGAATTCCTCGTTGATCGCCGAGTCGCGGAACCCGTGTCATACATCGTCCCTCCGACAAAAGGCTCGTCCGTCGAGTCGGAGGGAATCAACGAGTTCCGCGGCGTCAAGGCAATTTTTAGAACGCTGCCCCTTCAATTTCGCCACGGCTGTTTTGACAGCCGTGGGCGCCGCCATCTTGCTCGAGCCTCGGTCTTGCGAGGCAGACAGCGTGGCGCCAGCGCTCGGCCGTGAGGCCAGCGTCGGCGCCACCTGTATGCGATCTCGCGAGGCCGGCGCTCGATACTGGATCGATTATTAGCCGGCTGCAAAGCCGCAATCTAATTGGCTATCGAGGCCTCGCGAAGCTTCGAGCGCGTGCCGAGGAGCTCGCGAGGACGCCAAAATTCTCTCTCTTCCGCTTCGGACTCGACACGGTCAACACGCTGTCCAGTTTTTTGTGTTTCTTTTGAGATTTTGTTGTGCAAATTATCAAAGTAAAATTTAACGACAACCCGGCTTCCCCACGGACACTCTCTGGACTGATTGGAATAATCTTCGGCACCGAATTCTCGCTTTTCTCTCGAAAAACGAGAACACAAGTAAGTCCTTTGATTATTGCCGGGCGTGCGACGCCATTTTCTCCCCGTTCGTTCTCATTCCCTCAAATTCCCAAATTGCCTTTTTCGTTCGCTTTCTCGAACTTTTCGTTCGAGGAAGAGTTTATTTCGTCGGTCAGTAGACGCGACGAGTGTTGTGCTATCGAGTCCGTTCCCCGTAAATTCCCCGTGAAGCCATTTTGCCCTTTTGTTTCGTCATTATTCCCTCCCGATTTTCAGTCTACGATTTTTCGAGTCATTATTTCGCGTTTTTGAGCCCCGTTGTCATGTTTTTTTGCATTCCCATCGTCGATCGCCCGCCTCGTGTCCCTTTTTCATTAATTTAGCCCCGTTTTTGCGTGTTTTTCTGTGTGACGCGAGCGAGACTTTGCTCTGCTCATTCAATCGGGTTCCGCCGACGCGGCCCGGTTCGAGCGTCCGCGTGGTTCGTTCGATCGCGTGGCTCGCTCGCTCGTTATCCCCTTTATGACGTCACTGGTATAATAAGACGCCTGAGTTTCAGGGACCCTCTGTCCCTGCGTTTAAGATTATCGTGATTCTCCCTGAGCCAGTTCTAATAATTTTGATTAATTAAAGTCATTTATTATTGTTTTTCTTTCGGTAAATTTTGACCATTTTTTGTAACGGTTGCTGGACCGATTTAACCAGCTGGCGCCCCTCTTTTTATTGTATAAAATCTGTTAAATAAACCTGAAACTTGTTATTATTATTTTAATTCATCTTTCGCATTGTTTATTTGTTTTTCTCCCTCAATTTCTCTTGCGTTTGTGTCGAACCCGTCACACACTACGACCGCAGTTCACAGGATATTTTGATTTTTCACGCTAGGTTGCACGGTGTAAGCCAAGGGGAATACGAAATTCGAATTTTCTTCGTGGATTCTGGAGTGCATTGTTACAAATTCATTTGGGAGTAATTGTATTGATGATGGCATCAACAAATACAAAGACAGCGCAATTCAACCGTTGCTGCGACCCACTGAGAAAGCATCCCGGACACGTGAAAAAACAATCTTTACGACGCCCATCGGCCAGTGTTTTACAGCAAATACCATCGCTAAGTGCGAACGATTATTTGTGTGGTGGGTGTAGATCATCCATCCAATCGATGAGAGTGGATTATGAAATTCATGAAACAAGTGCAGGTAAATATAGAATATTATAACAACAATTATCTGTGAGCTCAAATAGATTTACAAAGAATGTGTCAAAAACAGTCCTTTAAATTAAAAATCAGGCGGAACGCTATAGATCGCTGTAGTTTGAAAACTGTATGAATGTTACTGCTGTAGTTAAAATATCGTATGGGCATTTTCCGGTCTAATTGCAAATAACTATGCGTATTTGCCGCTATAGCTCAAAGATTCGCGGAATATATCGATTTAATAAAATTGAATCAATTAAAATTGTTACATAGCTTCCGTATAAAAATTGTCCTTCGTTCAGTTTCTTTGTTTCTCTTTCTGTAAGTTTTTGTGTACCACACAAATCTTTGTTGCTTCTTTTGTTATTCTGAATAATAGTCAAAGAATTCTTTCGTAATCACGTCGCGAATCGCTTTTCAATGAGTTCCTTTCGATTTCTCGTTCTTAATGAATTTTGTTCGACACATTTTCTGAAATGCTCATTGACTGTTCGATAATTTTTTTCAAGCTTTATATTTTGAAAATGATACAGCCCCCTGCAATATTTTGTCCGCTTTCCGTGTCCTTGAGTAACATAAATTGTAATTTTTTTGCAACAAAATCTCCAGCAGATTCTGTTCTGCATCAAACTGGTGGAACGTCAACGTCAACAACCCAAGAACCTTTATTATTAAGTGATCAAGATACAAATGTCTTGGCGACCCAACAAACAGAAGCTTCATCGAGTCAAACACTGTCCTCGAGCAGCCAAGAATCTGTGCTAGACGCTAAGTTCGAATTGTTACGGGTGAATGCTGCTTTCGAAATACTCCAACAATCTCCGATCCCTTCCTGGAAAGCGCATAATCGTCAATGGATTTCAAAAAAAATCGATCGTGTTTGTGGAACCCTGAAAGAGGAGCTGGGTTGTCATGACGAACCTCCGGACAAAGTTGCCTTGCAAGAAGTGGTCAGTGGATTGAAGAGGAAGTATCAAAATGACGATTCAACACGAACGGAAAAAATCCAAATTTTGACAACGCTGCCTGATTCGTGGCCACACACGAGAATATCAAAGGAATTCGAGGCTCCACTGTATATGGTCCGTGAAGCCAAAAGGTTGAAAGCAGAAAAAGGCGTACTAGCTTTGCGTAACCCACGAGTCGGTGGTTCGTTGCTCTTTTTTCTTTACACATATTCCTTAGTTATCCGATTGATGCTTTCCTATTCATTAGTAAGATTCATCTCAAAATGGACTATTGAACAACGTATTTTGCAGGTTCTGCGCTAGCGGGAAATATCGTCGCCGAAATAGAATCATTCTACAACGATGATACTGTGAGTGCCAATATGCCCGGCATGAAGGACTTTGTGTCAGTACGAGACGCCGAAGGAAAGAGGATTCACGTGCAGAAACGTCTGCTACTGGCGAATTTGAAGGAGCTTTCCGCGAATTTCAAATCTTCTCATCCTAATTCTCCTGTTGGCTTCTCGAAATTTGCATCGCTGAGACCAAAACATTGTATTTCCGCAGGGGCTAGTGGCACGCACACAAGTTGTGTCTGTATAACACATCAGAACATGAAGCTAATGCTCTTAGGTATAGTTAAAATGTTTTCATAAATCTTTAGACTGTCAAACCAGAGATCGAGCGAAATAAAAATGAAAAACTAACGAATATTAATTACAAGGACTTCTCGTATTTATAATCGCAACAAAACTTTCATTTAGAATTACTTCGGACATTCGAAATCGATACATAAAATAAGATAATCGATACATGAAATCGATAATAAAAATTCAGAACTGAATTTTTGTTCTAGGCTGTGATATTCGCAACTTATTAAAGGATTCGGAGTTCCGGATAAACGGCTACGAAGATTGTTTGAGTGCGATTATATGCGCTGAGCCACATGTGAAATGTTATTTCGGTGACTGCGTGTTTTGTCCTGGAGGAGGAAAACTTCGAGAGGCTCTGGAGAAAGCTATTGATGATCATAACATCGAAAGCATCCAGTATAAGCAGTGGGTCGCCAAACCGAGAATGACTCTCGAAACTATCTTGAAAAGCGCTGACGAGTTTATCGACGAGCTTTGTGAATCGGCTACGAATTTACTAGATCACGCTTTCATTGCTCAAGAGCAGGCTCAATATTTCAAATATTTGAGAGAAAACTTGAAAGCGGGTGAATTCCTTGTAGTTAGCGATTTTGCTGAAAACTACGCTTTCGTTGTGCAACAAGCGGTTTCCGGTTTCCACTGGAATAACAACCAGGCTACCGTGTATCCAGTTGTTGTTTATTTTCGCGAAAACGAAACGGTCGTTCACAAAAGTCTTGCAATAATCTCTAATTGTCTCCACCACGACACGATCGCGGTTTACACTTTTACCAGAGTTATTCAAGACTTCATCAAGTCGATCTGTGAGAGCCCAATACGAATCTATTACTTCTCTGATGGAGCTCCGCAGCAATACAAAAATTTCAAAAATTTTGGCAATCTGTCTCTCCACGAAAAAGAATTTGGTATTCCAGCCGAATGGCATTTCTTTGCAAGTGCTCATGGCAAGGGGCCATGTGACGGCGTGGGAGGAACACTGAAGAGACTTGCGGCTCGAGCTTCAATACAATTGCCGTTGGATCAACAGATTTTAACTCCTCGAGATCTTTACGAATGGGCAACTCAACCCGCGAATGTTCCTGCTATCGCCGTTCGCTATTCATCTATCGATGATTACAATTCTCAAAAAGAAATGTTGGATTTAAGATTTAAGGAACTGAAAACTGTACCAAAGACTCAAAAACACCATTGTATTATACCAGGACCGGATGGGATTCTACACTGCAAAAGATATTCGCGCGCCGCAGATTTCGAAACTTACCGCATCTGGAAAAATAAATAACTTAAAACGATCTGTTCATGTTTCAATTTGTCCCAGTTCTTTTATCTAAAAATTTTAGAGAAACAATTTGGGAGGAAGGAATTTTTAATAATTATTATTTTTCCTAGAATAAAAAAATTATAATAATAAAACAAAGCATAGCTCATGAACAAGTGATCGAGCCATCTAAGAAAAAATTGGTCTTATTGTGCACATTATAG
The DNA here is from genome assembly GCA_963921915.1 of Hyposoter dolosus. Classification (NCBI taxonomy): domain Eukaryota; kingdom Metazoa; phylum Arthropoda; class Insecta; order Hymenoptera; family Ichneumonidae; genus Hyposoter; species Hyposoter dolosus. The sequence goes on along the minus strand of OY998130.1, from coordinate 24,992,376 downwards.
AGTATTTTCTGAAATTTTTTGGGACAAATCGAGAGTGACATACCGACCGAAAAAAATTATTTTTGTATATTTTTCGATAAAAATGGACGTTTTGAAACTTGGAAAATTCAAACAAAAATATTTTCACAAAATTGATGTAAAACCGCAACCTTTTTGTCTGAAACATTTTTCGATTCAATCGTATGCTTTCAAGATATAACAATATTTAAAATATTTTGAAATTTCGAAAATCTCGGAAAAATGTCATCCAAAAAATTTGAAAAAATTTACACTACTTCTTTTCATATGATTGAACAAAATGACAAAATTTGAAGTCTTTTGAAAGTGGTCAACTTTTAGACCGTTCGAAACCGCGTGGAATGCCTCAAATATAACCGGATTCGTCAAAAAAATGATAGCGTAAAAATGACTAATACTAAAGGAGAGTATGTAAAAAAATTGCTAAAAAGGTTGCGGCTACATTCGGTCGATGAATCTATCTTTGAAGCCGAGCGAATAATTAAATGGTGTTTAACCTTAAGAGGTAAAAAAATTTTTGCACTCAGAAAAGCGTTGCAAAGTTTAAAACAGAAAGCTGACCTCTGTTCAACACTTGAAGCTGCTGTATCGGATGACGATAAAAATAGTCGAATAGTTGCTTTATGCGGATCTGTCAGGAAACATACAGCTTCATCAGAACCGTATTATAAAGAAACCGCTTACGTGCGTTATTCAACTATCGCAGAGCCTATCGTAATAAATGTCGAAGGCAAGGCAACAAACGTCATGCCGCTAATTGCGGCGAAAAAGGTTCACAGTAGAAAGAAGGCATGGGATTGTTCCGAGCATTGCAGAATTCCGGAAGATGCGGTTTTAAATAAGTTTAAAAAGTTCATCATTATCATGCGCAATATCTCCATGTGCAGGTTAAGAACAGTCTTGCCTAAAATTCAAAAATGTACGGTAAATCAACCTGAAAGTAGGCTGGGCCACAGCCAGGCATGCTATATCCAGCCTCTCCTATGCGAATCATTGTTATTGTCTTTAGAATTTCTGGCACCGCATTTCCCGCAAGTAAGATTGCTGAAACGATTATTTTATCGAATATCGGCGTTGCTTCAATACGTTATGAAGATTGATTTTGCTTTAAATACGACCAACGTTGAAAAATTGCAACAATTTGCAAACGAAGCGAAGGAAAATGCGACTCATTTCCAAAGTACTGATGAGATACTATTGGACGAGGATGCTATACTTTGCAAATACAAGCACGCCTTTCAAGCGTTTCATAACAAAGCTTCGAATCTGCCACGTTTCCCATGCCTGTCGTGTCAAAAGCTGTGGCGCTTGACAGACGTCAGGAAACTTGATAATATTCGTGTCTTACCGACTGGACAGATTTGGGATGATTTGAAACTCTTCATTAAAAACAATAAAGATTGCGATTCGGATTACATCTGCCAGTATTGTTTAACTAAATTCCGCTCTGGAAGTCTACCTCCAACGTGTGTTCTCAATAATTTACACGTATGTGCAGTGCCTAGTCCTCTTAAAGACTTAAATGAATATGAAAAAATTTTGATTCAAAGAGCTAGGGCTTTTCAAACAGTAGTGAAAATGGGTACAGTTCAAAATAAAAATATTCCTCACCGAAAAATGTATAGTAAAGCTCAGGGGCGAGCTTTTCACTTACCTCTACCTCTTGAAAAAACATTGGAAAAAATTTGCCCCTCGACAAGTCCAATCAACTTGGATCATGAATTGTATATACTAGTACGCGGTGTTCCCACAAAGAGTAAAAAGGTTTGGGAATCTATAGTTGACTTAAAAAAAGTATATGATGCTCTTTTGTGGTTAAGGAAAAACAACCCTCTTTATAGCAAGATTAAATTACCAGAGCGATGGTCGGACTTGCTGGACACAAATTTAGGCGAGGTCGAATTTCAAATACCCGAAGACTGTCCGAGTGATGATGATATTGACGATCCAGATATCGTCCTTGAGGAACGTCATGAAGAAAACCAACAAAGTACCAATGTTGTTATCCAGGATAGTGACAAAAAGATGCAGAAAGCAGTCCCAAGTAAGCAAATAGACGGACGTCGAGGAGCTCTATTGACACAAATGACACCCTCTGATAGTTTTTATGATCAGTACACCATTATTCGAATGGGCGCTTCTAAAGAAAATAAAACTGCAACAGAACTCTACCAGATGTTGAAAGTTCTCGATGAAGTATTGGATAATCGGTATAAACTTCTCGATTTGTTGTGTTTCCCCATCGTATATCCGGGTGGCTGCAATGGAGAACACCAAGAAAGACCTGTGCGTCTTTCAGCCTTTGAATACGCAAAATTGCGAATTTTGTCGAGGCACAGTCAATTTCGGTTGAATCAACAATATTTGTTCTTTCTTTTGAATGCACTCAATATTCGACAATTACAAAGTGGTATTTATCATAAACTTAATGTTAGCGATGGAAACGTGCGGTACACATCTGCTTCTTACCTAGAGCATTTGATGAAAGGAGAGCTCGAAGGAAATTTGTCTACAATATTTGCAAAACTTCGAAATACCGAACAGTACTGGCATATACCACGGAGTAATCTAAACTGCATGATTCGCTATTATGGACCACCAACATGGTTTCTCACATTGAGTCCGAGTGAGTGGCATTGGGACAGATTATCTCAATTCTTACAAGAATTGAACCCCTCGCTTGAAAATAAGAAATCGGTGAGCGAACTCATCGCAGCTGATCCTATATCAGCTTCAATATTCATTAATAACGAGTTCCACTCCATGTTCGAATTTCTAAAGTCAAATGACAATCCTATTGGAAAAGTAACACATTATGTTATCCGAAGGGAGTATCAGGGAAGAGGTATCCAGCATTTTCATTGTCTTATATGGATTGAGGATGCCCCGATTCTTGGAAAAAGCTCTAAAGAAGAAGTGGCTGACTTCATCAAGACATACGTGACTTCCAGAATACCGAATCCAAAAGTTTCGCCCCTGTTGTACCGCCGTGTCACGACACATCAGAGTCACCATCACAATTCATACTGCATGCGCAGTAAATCGGTAGGAACGAAAGGTAAGGGTGGTAGTCGTAAAGTTTGTCGCTTTTCATTTCCAAGACCGGTATCCAACGAATGGATTATCAGGGACGTTCAAACATCCATTGCCGGGAGGCGGAACTTAAAATCGAAATGCCAATTGTATGACAATCCTCGTAGTCTTGAGGAAGTCAATATAAATAATTACAACCCTGCTGTATTAATAGCGTGGGAGGGTAATATGGACATTTCATTCACAGGGGAAGGTTCGGCTGCATTGGCTTCGTATATCACCAAGTACATGTCAAAATCGGAAAAAACCCATGTCGGGGAAGCGTTCGATCAAATTAACAGTACAAAATCTGTAGCCAGTAGACTTTGGAATTTTGGATTGCGGGCATTGAATAGTCGAGAATGTGGTGTGCTTGAAGCAGCAGACACGTTGTTAGGCTATCCTTTGTTCGAAACGGATCCAGAAACCGTGATAAGGTGGGTTGATGTTAATATTGTCAGAACTCGGCGGGTCAAGCCCCGACGAGTAGTTGAGGCTATGGACGCAGAATCTACCGATATATTTTATGATGGCTTGATGGAAAGTTATCCGAAAAGACCTGCCGAATTGGACACGCTATGTCTTTATGACTATGCAAAGTGGTATGATGTTGTAAAAACCATGCCTCAACGGGACAACGTTGAGTTTTACAAACTGAGACCTGGTTCGTTTCTGCGGAAACGCCAACGCGGCTATCTCATCAACCATTACAAACATGATCCCGTTATAAATCCGGAGAAATACTTTTACTCCTTACTGGTGTTATTTCAACCATGGCGAACCATTACTGAACTCAAAAATGGTGAAGAAACATATACCGCTTCGTATTGTTCAGTACAGGACGCATTGCCAATGGCCGTTGCATATCATGAGCGCTCTTCTGAAATTCGGAGAAACATGAAAGAAGTGAAGGAGTTGATCGAGCAGAAAATGGATGAAATGAAAAAGGATGAAGAGGATCATCCTGATCCAGGCAACGTTCCACATGGCTGTGATCCTATTGAAGCTGGTGAAGCAATGAAAGAGTTTGCCAATTTGGGTGCCAATGAAGCTCACAAAGACCTTAACCTTGAAGAAATACTCCAACAATTGAATGCTGACCAGAAACGTATCTTCGACTTGTGCACTGAAACAATGAATTCAGATGAAAGATTACGATTGTTTGTGAGTGGCGAAGGTGGAACGGGTAAGAGTTTCTTGATAAAGGCCCTACTTTACTGGCTTCAGCAAGAAAAAGGTAAAGATGCAGCTGTAACCGCACCCACCGGAATAGCTGCATTCAACGTGAACGGATTTACCGTGCACAGATTGTTTCAACTGCCGGTTGAACATAATGGAACGCCGAAATACAGGGAATTGTCGGATGCTGCTTTACAAGTCATTAGAGAAGCTTTGAAAAACGTTGATCTCATTATTATCGACGAAATATCCATGGTCTCAAATGTAACTCTGACTTACATTCATTTAAGGCTTACTGAAATTTTCAACACTGCTGACGTTGATGATGGTTGGTTTGGAAAAAAACATATAATAGTTTTCGGTGACTTATTGCAATTACCACCCGTTCGCGAAGAACCAGTATTCATGAAACTTTCCAAAGAGAAGGTTAACAAATTAATTGGGTCGCTGGGTAGCACCGATCTCTGGTGTAATTTATTTAAGTATGACGAATTGTCAATAAACATGCGTCAGAAAAATGATTTGTCATATAGAGAAATGCTCTCAAAAATCCGCTTAGGCCGCATAGATAATGATAGTGTGCAGATGTTAGAATCAAGAAAAATCAAATTGGAATCTTCAAGTATATGTGACAGAATCGGGGAGTTGTGCAATTATATCAATTCTTTACCCAGTGATGCAGTCTGCTTAATGCCGGTTAATCGAATGTGTGATGTCCTTAATGAGGCCATGCTAGATTTGATTCCAGCGAAAACAATTGACTTGATAGCCGAAGATATAATCGACAAACCATCACTCAAAACTAGAATCACGAAAATTTTACACCGCTGGGAGGATGATGCAAGTTTAACTGCTGGACTTGCTAGAGTAATCACTGTGAAAATTGGTGCTAAAGTTATGCTTCGACGAAATATCGATGTCACGGTAGGTCTTGTAAATGGAACGATTGGCCGGATAGTTGCAATTTCCGAATCGTTAGACAAAACTATCATAGAAAAAGTGACGATTGTTCTAGCTAATGGCAAAGAATATGATATAGAGCGTGTAAGCATCAAATTTCAAGTAATTGACGGTGTCTATGTGGTCCGCAAACAATTTCCCTTATCTCTTAGCTACGGTATTACAATACACAAGAGTCAGGGATTGAGTCTGAACCACGCTATTATTGAGTGTGGAAATTCAGTATTCAGTTGTGGACAAATTTATGTAGCCCTGTCACGAGTCACGTCCCTTGATGGATTACATTTGATTAATTTCGATCCACACTCGATCCGTGCTAATCCTTTATGTATTGCCGAGTATAATCGCTTAAGAAATTTATATCGGCCTGACCTTGAAAACATTACGATCACGGATACTCGTGGAAACAAAATGCGTGATATCCTTTGGGCTGTGCCTAAAGGAGTGACCGATGTGCAAATGAAGGACACCAAGACTTCTAATCGGCAAAACAAGACTATTACCGGATTCCTCAATGGTGACGGAACATCTTGCTATGCTAATACCGTTATTCAATGTATTTTCAATTGCGTTGCAATGGTAATATTACTTGAAAATACAATGGATTGTCAACCCCTGGTCGCTTTATTGAAAATTTATAAAATGAGAGACAGCCCGCCTTTGGAGTTGCAATCACTTCGAAAATACATTGGTCAGACATTCGTTCAACCCGTTTCTCGAGATGCATCCTACTTTTTCAATGCCGTGTGTCAAGTGGTACCGTCCATTAAAACTGTAGTTGAATTTCAACTCTTAAGGAAGGCGTATTGCAAAGCCTGCGGCTATACAAATATCTTTCCGATTGAGCGTAGAAATGTCTGTTTAATGGACGTTTCGGGATCGGGAAAAACGTTGACGCTCCAACAACTTATCGATAGCAATTTAGAAAAATGGAAAACAGCAGATTTTCCTTGCAATAATTGTCCTGCTATGAAAAGGGATGTTCAACTTTCGTTGACTGCTGTACAAAAAGTACTGGTAATTCAGTTAGCATTATCATCTGTTAATTCCAAAACAGGAAAGGGAATTAAAAAGCAATTCAAAATTAAGGCTGTGCCAAGCTCTAAGATTCAACTGTGTGGCCACACATATAAAGTAATAAGTGCTATATTTCATGATGGGGAAAATATGGACACTGGCCACTACACGTGTATGATACGACAGGGCCGTTCGACTTGGATACAAGTTGATGATACTAAAACTGAAAAAAAGACCTGGCCCGTTAATGCAAAAAATGCCTATATGTTTTTCTTATCGCAGTAATATCTCAAGATTTCAATATAAAACACTGCTACACCCTGCTTCGAAAGTTATCGATGAATGTAATGCAAATAAAATCAAACAAAAAATCATTCATCCATTGTTGGACAACATAAAAGGGAAGTTACGTTTAGTTAGTGAATAAGAAGAATCCCAATTTCATAGGGGAGAAACTCGACGAAAGTCATGAGCCAATGATGACATATTACACTTCCCAGGCATTCTTTTGCTCTTACGGAAAGTTATAATTCTGAGGCTCCTCTAAACATTGAATTATTTTCATTTTTCATAATCCGGGCTGTATTATTTTCATTTTTCATAATCCGGGCTGTATATCGGTTGTGCTGTAAATTGATAGCTTGAAGAGAAAATTATCAAACAAATAAATCATTCATCCATTGTTCGACAACATAAAAAAGAAGTTACTATTAGTTAGTGAATAAGAAGAACCCAATTTCGAGGGGGAAACACTCTACGAAAGTCATGAGCCAATGATGACATATTACATTTTCCAGGCATTCTTTTGCATTTACGGGAAGTTGTAATTCTGAGGCTCCTCTAAACATTGAATTTTTTTCATTTTTCATAATCCGGGCTGTATTTCCGTTGTGCTGTAGATAGATAGCTTAAAAAGAAAATTATAAACTATTCATAGCTTCAAGGAAATTTCTAATGCAGTTCCCAAAAAAATCTACAGAAAAGTTAGAAACCCTCTCTCTGCCAAAAAAATTGAACCCTCCCAGAATGTCTCACCTAAAAAACCTTGACTACTCCCTGTTGAGGCGCAGGTTTTTTCGAAATAAGGGCAGTGGATCAAGAGAAAGGATCAGCGTGGGTTTAAATAAAGAAGAATATTGATTGTAGAAAGAGATTAACAAAAGATATATATTTTAATGTGGGTTAACAAAAGTTGCTTAGAGCTATTGAGAGTTTTGTTTCTGAGCGCGCGTGTTCTCGTCAGCTTTACGTATTTCAGACTAATTAACTTGCTCGCGTCGGCCGGCGTACGCGATCTCATTCGGCTGATTCCGTCGTCGCTCGGGGATTCGCGTTGCGCACGCATCAAACGAGACGACACTCCTTAACACTCCCGACTTAAAAAATTAAAGATCCTTCAAAGAATACAACCTCTGCCAAAACAATTTGACTCTGCCAAAAAAAATTGTTGCCCTCCCAGAAAAACGATAAAAAATGTCTCGCCTGGAAAACCTCGACCAATCCCGACTGAAAAAATTTGAGACTTTCAATCAGAAAAAAAGAAGTGATATCCTAGCCAAAAATCCCCTCCCGGGGAAAAAAGCTTGGACAAGTCCATTTGTTGGTGACCTCCGTTTCCTTAGCAGTTCCCAGAAAAATCTGCAGAAAAGTTAGAACCCCTCCCTCTGCCAGAAAAACTTAATGCCCTCCCAGAAAAACGATAAAAAATGTCTCGCCTAAAAAACCTTGACCACTCCCGACTAAAAAAATTGAAAATCCTTCAAATACAACCTCTGCCAAAACAATTTAACTCTGCCAAAAAAATTTAATGCCCTCCCAGAAAAACGATAAAAAATGTCTCGCCTAAATAACCTTGACCACTCCCAACTGAAAAAACGAAGACCCTTCAAAGATACAACCCTCTGCCAAAACAATTTGATGCCCTCCCAGGAAAAAGATATAAAAATGTCTCGCCTAAAAAACCTTGACCACTCCAACCTGAAAAAATTGAAGACCCTTCAAAGAACACAATAAAGAACAACCCCAAAAAATCTTCCTGAAAATTCAAAAAACCCTATATAAACACGAAAAATGGTCATAAAATAATTATGTAAAAATTTATCATTTGCGTTCAGCACTAAAATTTTTGATATCAATAAGAGGACAAGTTTTTCGTTGAGGTCTGAGAATCAACTAATCATTTCGTTTCATTAATAACCATTAATAATACAAAATCATTTGTTGTTTAATTTTACTAACTTAGAAAACGAAAATAGTCAATGTTTCATTTACGTACAGGATTAAAATGTTGTTTAATTTTACTAACTTAGAAAACGAAAATAGTCAATGTTTCATTTACGTACAGGATTAAAATTTGCAATATCAATAATGGGACAAGTGTTTCATACTAACTTACAAAACGAAAATAGTCAACGTTTCATTTACGTACAGGATTAAAATTTACAATATCAATACTGGGACAAGTGTTTCATATACTAACTTAGAAAAACGATTACTAACTTAGAAAACGAAAATAGTCAATATTTCATTTACGTACAGGATTAAAATTTGCAATATCAATAATGGGATTCATTTACGTACAGGATTGAAATTTACCATATCAATACTGGTATTACAAGTGTTTCTATGGTTTTCAATAATTTTCAATAATCCAATCACGTTTCTCGAATTTTTGCCCATAGCGATCCATACGCTTAACGGCTGCACACGGGAACATTTAAAATCTTTTTGGTGCTTATACATTGTACAACAGGTTTTAACTTGAGGCCCCCAATACTGCTTGACGGTTCAAATTTACCACATCAATACTGGTACAAGTGTTTCAATCGTTTTCAATAATTCGATCACGTTTCTCGATACTGATCCATACGCTTAACGGCAGACGCCTCACCCGTACACGGGAACATTTAAAATCTTTTTGGTGTTTATACATTGTACCATAGGTTTTAACTTGAGGCCCCCACTACTGCTTGATGGGTAACGATTTGTTAAACGGTCACCACCGTACGTTGAGCGTATGCGCACAGAGTACTTGTCCGGCCCATAACTTTTTATGCAAATTCCTCATTACAGAAAAAATCAGGGATCACTCCCACAACCTAGAGCGTTTTTTTCCATTTTATGTACTATTGTATTCAAAGAGTCTGGGAAAATGGAGCTAAACAAAAATTTGTTTCGGAGAAGTGACCCCCAAGAAACTTCGTCAGCAGAAAGTTCACCCTTCGGCAACGTTTTTGCGGTATATCAGAGCGTAGTGAATATATGATTTTTGCTGCAATGCTGCAATCGTTTGAAATTCCTGCGACAGAGTAAAATTATGTATTTAGAGACGCGGCAGCGTATTGACGCCAAGTTTTAAAAAGAAAAGTTTGAATCGACAAGGCAAGTTGCGGCACGTGTATATGCGCCACGTGTCTTTATACTCGAGATTGGGTCTTTTTTCGTTACGTTTAAACTTAAAGTGGTCGTCATTAAAAAACGTTAAACATAACTCGAGATATATATTGATCTTTCAACCAGAAAGTGAACTTTCTCAGATATGAATATTATTGCCTACAACTTTTATTGAGGCCAAAAATGTTATGTCCACAACGGAGTGAAGCCGTTTCACCACTTGTATCGTGAAATAAACGTCCCGAAGAAGAATAGCGGCATTATATTTTTTAACAAATTTTAACGGTATGATCTTTTAGCAGTGAATATGACTTGTCATCTTCCCTCATCTATAATTGTTACAATTTATACTGTGTCCATTGTCTCTTGTGGCTGTGCAAAAGTAGTCGATCCACACTAAATTCAGAAGATGCCATGATGTAATTCATAAACAGGACTACAGACAAACAACAGTTATTTTATACTGTGTCCATTGTCTCTTGTGGCTGTGCAAAAGTAGTCGATCCACACTAAATTCAGAAGATGCCATGATGTAATTCATGAACAGGA